>BTHU01000001.1:37918751-37983877 GCA_036184795.1 Tokudaia tokunoshimensis
CTCACCTGAAGAATATCTAATGGCTGAGAAACACCTAAAGAGATGTTCATCATCCTTAGTCATTAGGGAAATGCAAATCAAAACATCCATGAGATTCCATCTCACACCAGTCAGAATGGCTAAGATCAAAAACACAGGAGACAGCAGTTGTTGGCGAGGATGTGGAGAAGGAGGACCACTCCTCCACTGCTGGTGGGATTGTAAGCTGGTACAACCACTCTGGAAAGCAGTCTGGTGGTTCCTCAGAAAACTGGGCATGACACTCCCAGAGGTTCTGGCTATACCACTCTTGGGCATATACCCAGAGGCTTTATCTGCATGCAGTAAGGACACATGCTTCACTTTGTTCATAGCAGCCCTATTTATAATAGCCAGAAGCTGGAAAGAACCCAAATGTCCCTCAATGGAGGAATGGATTCAGAAGATGTGGTATATTTACACAATGGAATACTACTCTGCAATTAAAAACAATGAATTCATGAAATTCCTAGGCAAATGGTCAGAACACTCACGAAAGAACACATATGGCATGCAGTCACTGATAAGGGGATATTAACCCAGAATCTCATAATACCCTAGACACAATTCGCATATCAATAGATTTCCAAGAAGATGGAAGGAGAGACCCCTGGTCCTGGAAAGACTGGATGTAGGGGAATGTCAGGACAGAGAAGCGAGAGGGTGTTGAATAGGGAAAAGAGGGAGGGACGGGGTTTTATGGGACTTTTGGGGAGGGAGGAAACGGGAAAGGGGAAATGATTTTGAATGTAAATAAAAAAAACTTAGAAAAAAAAAGATGTTTTCAGAGGGGAAACCAGGAAAAGGGATAACTTTTGAAATGTAAAGAAAGAAAATATGTGATAAAAATTTAAAGGAAAAGAAAATATCCAAAAAAAAGAAATGTAAATAAATAAAATAACCAATAAAATAAATTAAAAGAAAATGTACAATTGTTTAAAAAAACAGGAATTTTCAAAAACTTATATAATTGCCAAAGTTCCTTCTTTTGGTGCCAGAAATCCTGTTTTAGATTGGTATTTCCAACTTGTCTGAGATAGGTTCATTCATCTAAAGGTTTTTAGAATTACTTTTTCTTTTAATGAAACAAAATAGGAAAAAATTTATAACATTTTACGGAAATATTTTGTTTCTTTAAAATGCATATATAATATATGTAAGAATATGTGCGTGCCAAAGACTATCTACCAAAATCCCTGTATTAGATATGGGAAGGCCAGTGGACTACATGAGACATCCAAAACAATATTAGCAATTGACACTGCCTTTGTTTTTCTCCCTAAACTTGATGGTAAAACACTTTTGTTGAAGTCAGCACACACTCCAGGCACAGGATATTTAGGAATGGAGATAGAATTAACCTGGAAGTCTCCTCCCTGAACACAAGCTTTCGCAGAATCTGAAGGTACTATTCAAGAATTCCAATAACAGTGAATTTCAACATCTGTACATAATACTGGGGCATAAATTAAGGTTATGAAATGGCATCATGAATTTTTAACATGGCATGGGAATACCAGATGTTGATATTTCTCAATAAGTGAATTTGGAATGTCAACAAATGTGGGGAGAAACATAGGCATCCCTAAACTTCTAGAGAATACTTGGGATAAATGATATTCAAATACATCAGATGTATTTCTGCTTTACCTAAATCTGAACATGCTGGCCTGATAATCAGACTTCCCTGCTAAACTGTAAACTTTTAACTATATTATCAAAGGAGCTATATCATTAAAGATGAACCATTTGCAATTTGGATTCATGTGCTTCCTTCCCATGGGTTCTCTGGTCTCCCATTTCAGTTCTTCTAATATTAATTACAAGAAGTGATTTGGCCAATTTCTCACACAGGAGAACCTGGGAAACTAAGGATGCTACTGTTAAAATCAGGGGCTTCTCTTACTTTGCTATGTATTATGTTTCCTTGATAAAATGCACTTTAAGTATGTCTTATAATGTACTATTTCATTTTTAAAGGTATGCATGACTATGTCCTGGTCCTCTGTTTTATTAATTTATGCATATGAGTATTTTTCTTACGTGTGTATGTGTACCATGTGATTGCTTTGTATTTATTTAATTTTTGTTCCATTCTTCCAGAAATGTTATAGGCAGATTCAAAATTTAAAAATTAAATACAAAAAGTATTAATTCCCATTGTGATAGAATTACTTCTTTTCTGGTCTTGGTTTTCTAATCCTATATTCTCTCATTAAGACCATCGTTATCTCCTCTTACTCATTTAAGCTTATTTCCAGGCTTGAATTCTTGATTACCTTCTAGTTACTGTCTCCTTTTCCATATTTCATACCAAACCCTACTTAGAATTCCTTTTATTATCCACCATATTAACATTCAGGTAACTTAGAACTCTCAAACAAAGACCAAACAAAAGTACAGGTTTGGATCATGCCACAATTTATAGATTATCAGTAATTATAGCCCCAATCTGTTAGTATGTAAATCCTAATCTAGTTCACTATGTAGCTATTCATTTCTTTTGTCAAAGTACTAACTTAAACCTCTACTCTTTTAAAGTCATCAAATCCTACTTGCTGTTTCCCTCACATTCTTAGCACTGGCAAATCTAATTTCAGATGAAATACCTTTAACTTTCAGCCACATATTCTATAAATTAACTCTCCATTCACTGTAGTACAGGAATTACCTCAGTGATTGGCAAGTAATTCGCACATTTCTGCACAAACATCTTCAGCAAATTGTAATTCTCATTCATTCCTGGGTATTCATTTTATTTAGTTTTATTATATTTTCTCTCTGACAATTTAGACCTTAGAAATCCTTTTCTTTCTTTCTCTGTGTGTGTTTGTGTGTGTTTCTCTCTTTTTTTTATTTTATTAAATACTTTATTTACACTTCAAATGTTATCCCCTTTCCTAGTTTCCCTCTGGAAATCCACGATACCATGCTCTACCCCTGCATCTATGAAGGTGTTCCCCCATTTTAAGCCTCTGTAGATTTAGATACAATCTGCAGGCGTATCATTGAATTTAAAATTGTGTGTTGTACTAAACTGAGCGGTTTTTGCCCTCTGGTGGCTACTAAGTTAAATGACAGTTTCTTTCAATTTTCTAGTAGAGGAAGAAAATTCAGCATATACTATGCGCCCTCTAGTGGCATTAATTAGAACAGCAGCTGTTGCTCTTTTTTTCCTATAAAAAAACTATACTTCAGTTACAGCATTACAAAACACAATACCTTTCCACAAACACAGCACTGGAAAGGATAATAGGTGGAAATCGCCAATACAGGAGAGAAACTACACCCTGGAAAAAACAAGATAGCAAACTTCTTTCGTCAAACCAAAAAGTAGATAACCACTCAAACATAAAGATAGCGTCAAGAATAGCAGGTGGCAATAATCACTATTTCTTAAACTCTCTTATTATCAATGGTCTCAATTTCCCAATAAAAAGACAGAGACTAACAGACTGGATACGTAAAAAGGACCCAGCATTTTGCTGTGTGCAGGAAATGCACCTCAGTGTCAAAGACACTACCTCAGAGTAAAAGGCTGGAAAACAATTTTACAAGCAAATGGTCCCAGGAAACGAGCCAGAGTAGCCATCCTAATATCAGATAAAATTGACTTTCAACATAAAATCATCAAAAAAGACACGGACGGGCACTACATACTGGTCAAAGGAAAGATCCACCAGGAAGAACTCTCGATTCTGAACATCTATGCTTCAAATGCAAGGGCACCCTCATTCGTAAAAGAAACTTTACTGAAGTTCAAAGCACACATTGCACCTCACACAATAATAGTGGGTGACTTCAACACACCACTCCATTAAATGAACTGAACAGGAAAGCAGAAAAAAAAACCAGTAAAACTAATTGAAGCCTTGGACCAAATGGATCTAACAGACATATATATATATATATATATATATATATATATATATATATATATATATATATATATATAAAACATTTCATCCTAAAGCAAAAGAATACACCTTCTTCTCAGCACCTCATGGTACCTTCTCCAAAATCAACCGTATAATTGGTCAAAAAACAGACCTCAACAGATATAAGAAGACTGAACTAATTCCATGCCAATCAGATCACGATGGAATAAGGGTGGTCTTCAACAGGAAAAAACACAAAAGAAAGCCCACATACACATGGAAGCTGGACAATGCTCTACTCAATGATTCCTTGATCAAGGAAGAAATAAAGAAAAAAATCAAAGACTTTTTAAAATTTAATGAAAAGAAAGGCACAACACACTAATTTATGGGACACAATGAAAGCAGTGATAAGAGGAAAATTCATAGCACTGAGTGCCTCCAAAAAGAGACAGGAGAGGACATACACTAGCAGCTTAATGGCACATCTGAAAGCCCTGGAAAAAAAGAAGCAAATACACCCAAGAGGAGTAGAAGGCAGGAAATCATCAAACTCAGGGCTGAAATTAATCAAGTAGAAACAAATAGAACTATGCAAAGAATCAACAAAACTAGGAGTTGGTACTTTGAGAAAATCAACAAGATAGATAAGCAATTAGCCAGACTACTCAGAGGGTACAGAGACAGTATCCAAATTAACAAAATCAGAAATGAAAAGGGAGATAGAACAACAGAAATTGAGGAAATTCAAAAAAAATCATCAGATCCTACTACAAAAGCCTGTATTCAACACAACTAGACCATCTAAACCAACCGATAACCCCTGAAGAAATAGAAGTGGTCATTGGAAGTCTTATAACCAAAAACAGCAGAGGACCAGATCATTTTAGTGCAGAATACTGTCAGACCTTCAAGAAGAGCTAACAGCAATACTTTTCAAGCTATTCCACAAAATAGAAACAGAAGGAACACTACCCAACACATTCTATGCAGCTACAAGTAGGATGATACCAAAAACACACAAAGATCCAACAAAGAAAGAGAATTTCAGACTAATTTCTCTTATGAATATCAATGCAAAAATACTCAATAAAATTCTTGTCAAATGAATCCAAGAACACATCAAAACAATCATTCACCATGAACAAATAGGCTTCAACCAGGGATGCAAGGATAGTTCATTATAAGGAAGTCTATCAATGTAATCCACTACATAAAAAATCTCAAAGAAAAAACAACATGGTCATTTCATTAGATGCTGAGAAAGCATTTGACAAAATTCAGCATCCTTTCACGCTAAAAGTCTTGGAAAGATCAGGAATTTGAAGCCCATATCTAAACATATTAAAAGCAATTTACAGCAAACCGTTAGTCAACATCAATCTAAATGGAGAGAAATTTGAAGCAATCACACTAAAATCAGGGTCGAGACAAAGCTGCCCTCTCTCTCCATATTTATTCAATATAGTACTTGAAGTTCTAGCTAGATCAATTAGACAACAAAAGGAGGTCAAAGAGATACAAATTGGAAAGGAAGAATTCAAAGTATCACTATTTGCACATGATATGATAGTATACTTAAGTGACCCAAAGAACTCCACCAGAGAACTCCTACAACTGATAAAAACATTTCAGCAAAGTGGCTGGATATAAAATAAACTCAAGAAAATCATTAGCCTTCCTATACTCAAAGGAAAAGTAGACTGAGAAAGAAATAAGGGAAATGATACCATTCACGATAGTCACAAACAAACTTGGTGTGACTCTAACCAAAAAAGTGAAAGATCTGTATGACAAGAACTTCAAGTCTCTGAAGAAAGAAATTGAAGAAGACCTCAGAAGATAGAAAAAATCTTTCATGCTCATAGATTGGCAGAATTAATATAGTAAAAAATGACCTTCTTTCCAAAAGCAATATACAGATTCAATGGAAATCCCCATCAAAATCTCAATTCAATTCTTCATAGAGTTAGAAAGAGCAATTCAAAAATTCATCTGAAATAACAGAGAACCCAGAATAGCTAAAACTGTTCTCAAGAGTAAAAGAACCTCTGGGGGAATCAGTATCCCGGACCTCAAGCTGTACTACAGAGCAATAGTGTTAAAAACTGCATGGTATTGGTACAGTAACAGACGTGTAGACCAATGGAACAGAATTGAAGACCCAGAAATGAATCCACACTCCTATGGTCACTTGATCTTTGACAAAGGAGCTAAAACCATCCAGTGGAAAAAAGATAGCCTTTTCAACAAATGGTGCTGGCTCAGCTGGAGGTCAACATGCAGAAGAATGCAAATTGACCCATCCTTATCTCATTGCACTAAGCTCAATTCTAAGTGGATCAAAGATCTCCACATAAAACCAGACACACTGAAACTAATAGAAAGGAAACTAGGGAAAAACCTTGAACATATGGGCACAGGGGAGAATTTCCTGAACAGAACTCCAATAGCTTATGCTCTAAGATCAAGAATAGACAAATGGGACCTCATTAAATTACAAAGTTTTTGCAAGGCAAAAGACACTGTCAAAAAGACAAAGCGGCAACCAACTAACTGGGAAATGATCTTTACCAACCTTACATCCGACAGAGGGCTAATATCCAAGATATACAAAGAACTCAAGAAGTTAAACTCCAGAGAGGCAAGTAACCCTATTAAAAAATGGGGTACAGAGCTACACAAAGAGTTCTCACCTGAAGAATATCTAATGGCTGAGAAGCACCTAAAGAGATGTTCATCATCCTTAGTCATTAGGGAAATGCAAATCAAAACAACCCTGAGATTCCATCTCACACCAGTCAGGATGGCTAAGATCAAAAACACAGGAGACAGCAGTTGTTGGCGAGGATGTGGAGAAAGAGGAACACTCCTCCACTGCTGGTGGAATTGCAGGCTGGTACAACCACTCTGGAAAGCAGTCTGACGTTTCCTCAGAAAACTGGGCATGACACTTCCGGAGGATCTGGCTATACCACTCCTGGGCATATACCCAGAGACTTTACCTGCATGCAATGAGGACACATGCTCCACTATATTTATAGCAGCCTTATTTATAATAGCCAGAAGCTGGAAAGAACCCAGATGTCCCTCAACGGAGGAATGGATTCAGAAGATGTGGTATATTTACACAATGGAATACTACTCTGCAATTAAAAACAATGAATTCACGAAATTCCTAGGCAAATGGTCAGAGCTTGAAAATATCATCCTTAGTGAGGTAACCCAATCACAAAAGAACACACATGGTATGCAGTCACTGATAAGGGGATATTGACCCAGAATCTCGGAATACCCTAGACACAATCCGCATATCAATAGATTTCTTAAAAAGTTGGTAGGAGAGACCCCTGGTCCTGGAAAGACTGGATGTAGGGGAACACCAGGACAGAGTAACGAGAGGGGGTTGAATGGAGAAAAGAGGGAGGGAAGGGGGTTTATGGGACTTTCGGGGAGGGAGGAAACGGGAAAGGGGAAGTGATTTGGAATGTAAATTAAAAAATAAAATAAAATAAATAATAAAAAAAATAGGGTACGGAGCTAAACAAAGAGTTCTCACCTGAAGAATATCGAATGGCTGAAAAGCACCTAAAGAAATGGTCAACATCCTTAGTCATTAGGGAAATGCAAATCAAACCAACCTTGAGATTACACCTCACACCAGTCAGAATGGCTAAGATCAAAAACACAGGAGACAGCAGGTATTGGTGAGGATGTGGAGAAAGAGGAACACTCCTCCACTGTTGGTGGGATTTCAAGTTGGTACAACCACTCTGGAAAGCAGTCTGGTGGTTCCTCAGAAAACTGGGCATGACACTCCCAGAGGATCCTGCTATACCACTCCTCAGCATATACCCAGAGGCTTTCCTGGCATGCAATAAGGACACATGCTTCACTATGTTCATAGTAGTCTTATTTATAATCATTGGACATCTGGAAAGAATGCAGATGTCCCTCAATGGAGGAATGGATACAGAAGATGTGGTATATTTACACAATGGAATAATACTCTGTCATTAAAAAAATGAATTCGTGAAATTCTTAGGCAAATGGTCAGAACTGGAAAATATCATCCTTAGTGATGTAGCCCAATCACAAAAGAACACACATAGTATGCAATAAGGGGATTATTAACCCAGAAGCTCGGAATACCCACGACACAATTCACATATCAATTGATTTCCAAGAAGATGGAAGGAGTGGCCCCTGGTCCTGGAAAGACTGTATGTAGGGGAATACCAAGACAGAGAATCAAGAGGGTGTTGAATAGGGAACAGTGGAAGGGATGAGGGCTTATGGGACTTTCGGTGAAGGAGGAACTGGGAAAGGGGAAATCATTGGGAATGTAAATAAAAAAAATATAGAAAATAAAAAAGAAGGGAAAAATACAAGAGTATGTTTTTTTTACTTTTCCTATTTTATTTTTTTAGCTTCATAAAATGTTAAAAATATTTTCTTTTTTTACATTTTTATTAATTTTTTTCTTTATTTACATTTCAAATGTTCTTCCTGTTCCTTGTTTCCTCTCTGAAAACCCCCTATCCCATCCCCCCACCCACCCAAGCTCAATAATCTACTCACTCAGAATTTCCTGACATGGTATTCTACTACTCTGGGACAATGAGCTTTCACGGGTTCAAGGGCCTCTCCTCTCATTGATATCTGACAAGGCCATCTTCTGCTACCCATTTGGCTGGAGCCATGAACCCCTCCATGTGCACTCTTTGGTTGGTGGTTAAGTCCCTGGGAGCTCTGGGGGTACTGATTGGTTCATACTATTGTTCCTCCTATGGGGCTGTAAACCCCTTCAGCTCCTTGGGTCCTTTCTCTAGTTCCTCCATTGGGGACCATGTACTCAGTTCAAAGTTGGCTGAGAGCATTCCGCTCTGTATTTGTAAGGCATTGGCAAGGCCTCTCTCGAAACAGCTATCAGGGTCCTGTCAGCAAGCACTTGTTGGCATCCACAATAGTGTCTGGGTTTGGAAACTATACATGGGATGGATCTCCAGGTGGGACTGTTTCTGGATGATCTTTCCTTCTGTCTCTGCTCTACACTTTGTCTCTGGATTTGCTCCCATAGATAATTTGTAACCTACCTAAGAAGAACCAAAGTATCCACACTTTGGTCTTCCTTCTTAAGCTTCACGTGGTCTGCAAATTATATCGTGGGTATTCCAAGCTTCTGTGCTAGTATCCACTTAGGAGAGAGTACACACCATGTGTGTTCTTTTATGATTGGGTTACCTCATTCAGCATATTTTCTAGTTCCATTCATTTGCCTAAGAATTTCATAAATTCACTGTTTTTAATAGCTGAGTAGTACTCCATTGTGTAAATGTACCACATTTTCTGTATCTATCACTCTGTTGAGGGGCATCTTGGTTCTTCCCAGGTTCTGGCTATTATAAATAAGGCTGCTAAGAACATAGTGGAGCATGTGTCCTTATTGCATGTTGGTGCATCTTCTGGGCATAACCCCAGGAGTGGTATAGCTGGGTCCTCCAATAATACTATGTCCAATTTTCTGTGTATTGCTAAACTAATTTCTAGAGTGATTGTACCAGTTTGTGATCCCACCAGGAGTGGAGGAGTGTACCTCTTTCTCCACATCCTTGCTAACAACTGCTGTCACCTGAGTTTTTGATCTTAGCCATTCTGACTGCTGTGAGGTGAAATCTCAAGGTTGTTTAGATTTGTGTTTCCCTGATGACTAAGGATGTTGAGCATTTCTTTAGGTGCTTCTCAGCCATTTGATATTCCTCAGATGATAATTCTTTTTTTAGCTCTGTACCCCATTTTTATTAGGGGTATTTGTTTCTTTACAGTCTAAGTTTTGAGTTCTTTGTATATATAGGATATTAGTCCTCTATAGGATGTAGGATTGGTAAATATCTTTCCCAATCTGTTGGTTACCATTTTGTCTTATTAACAGTGTCCTTCACCTTACAGAATCTTTACAGTTTTATGAGGTCCCATTTGTCAATTCTTGATCTTAGATCATAAACAATAGGATCTCTGTTCAGGAATTTTCCCCTGTTCCCATGTGCTCAAAAGTCTTCTCCACTTTATTTTCTATTAGTTTCCGTGTATCTGATTTTATGTGGAGGTCCTTGATCCACTTGGTCTTGACTTCTGTACAAGGGGATAAAAATGGGTTGATTTGCATTCTTCTACATGCTAACCACATGCTACAAAAAGCCAGTTGAACCATCACCAATCATCAAAAATGCTGTCTATTTTCCTCCAGATGGTTTTAACTCTTTTGTCAAAGATCAAGTGACCATAGTTGCATCGGTTCATTTCTGGGTCTTCAATTCTATTCCATTGATCTACCTGCCTGTCACTGTATGTCTTAGTCAGGGTTTCTATTCCTGTACGAACATCATGACCAAGAAGCACGTTGGGGAGGAAAGGGTTTATTGAGTTTACACTTCTGCATTGCTGTTCATCACAAAAGGGAGTCCGGACTGGAACTCAAGCAGGTCAGGGAGCAGGAGCTGATGCAGAGGGCTTGGAGGGATGTTCCTTGCTGGCTTGCTTCCTCTGACTTGCTCAGACTGCTCTCATATAGAACCCAAGAATACCAGTCCAGGGATGGTAAACCCACAAGGACCCCTCCCCCCTTGATCACTAATTAAGAAAATGCCCACAGTTGGATCTCATGGACTCATTCCCCAACTGAAACTCCTTTCTCTTTGATAACTCCAGCCTGTGTCAAATTGACACACAAAACCAGCCAGTTCACTGTATCAATACCATGCAGTTTTTATCACAATTTCTCTGTAGTTCAGCTTAGGTTGGGTATTGTGATTCTGACAGAAGTTCTTTTATTGTTGAGAATTGTTGTAGCTATCCTGGGTTTTTTGTTATTCCAATGAATTTGGAAATTGCTCTTTCTAGCTCTATGAAGAATTGAGTTGGAATTTTGATGGGGATTGCATTGAATCTCTAGATTGCTTTTGGCAAGATGACCATTTTTACTATATTAATCCTGCCAATCCATGAGCATAGATCTTTCTATCTTCTGAGATCTTCTTTGATTTCTTTCTTCAAAGACTTGAAGTTCTTGTCATATAGAACTTTCATTTTTTAGTTAGAGTCACACCAAGGTATTTTTTATTATTTGTGACAATTGTGAAGAGAATTGTTTCTCTAATTTTTTCAGCCTGTTTATCCTTTGAGTAGAAAAAGGCCACTGATTTGTTTGATTTAATTTTATATCCAGCCACTTTGCTGAAGTTGTTTATCGGTTTTAGGAGTTCTCTACTGGAATTTTGGTGATTACTTAAGTATACTATCATATCATCTTCAAATAATGATATTTTGACTTCTTCTTTTCCAATTTGTATTCCCTTGATTTCTTTTTGTTGTCTAATTACTCTGGCTAGGACTTCAAATACTATATTGAATAGGTATGAATACAGTGACAGCCTTGTCTAGTCCCTGATTTTAGTGGAATTGCTTTGAGTTTCTCTCCATTTAGTTTGATGTTGGCTACTGGTTTGCTGTATGTTGCTTTTTACTATGTTTAGGTATGGGCCTTGAATTCCTGATTTTTCCAAGATTTTTATCATGAAGTGATGTTGGATTTTATTAAATACTTTTTCAGCATCTAAGGAGATGATCATATGGATTATTTTTTGAGGTTTTTTTTTGTAGTGGATTACATGGACATATTTCCTTATATTGAACCATCCCTATATCCCTGGGATGAAGCCTACTTGATCATGATGGATGATTGTTTTGATGTGTTCTTTGATTCAGTTTGTAAGAATTTTTATTGAGTATTTTTGCATCGATATTCATAATGGAATTTGATCTGAAGTTCTCCTTCTTTCTAGGGTCTTTCTGTGGTTTAGGTGTCAGAGTAATTGTGGCTTCATAGAACTTATTGGGTAGTGTTCCTTCTGTTTCTATTTGGTGGAATAGTTTGGACCATATTGGTATTAGGTCTTCTCTGAGGTTCTGATAGAACTCTGAACTAAACCCATCTGGTCCTGAGCTTTTCTTTGTTAGAAAACTATTGATGATTGCTTTTATTTCCTTTGGAATTATGGGACTGTTTTGATCCTTTATCTGATCTTGGTTTAACTTTGGTACCTGGTATCTGTCTAGGAAATTGTCCATTTCATCCAGATTTTCCAGTTTTTTTTAATAAAGGCTTTTGTAGTAGGATCTGACGATTTTTTTTGGATCTCCTCAGTTTCCACTGTTTTGTCTCCCTTTTCATTTCTGATGTTGCTGATTTGGGTACTGTCTCTGTGCCACCTGGTGAGACTGGCTAAGGGTTTATCTTGTTCATTTTCTAAAAGAAATAGCTCCTGGTTTGGTTGATTCTTTGTATAGTTCTTTTTCTTCTACTTGGTTGATTTCAGCCCTGATTTTGATGACTTCCTGACATCTACCCCTCTTGGGCATATTTGCTTCTTTTTGTTCTAGAGTTTTCATATGTGCTGTCAAACTGCTACTGTATGCTTTATCCACTTTCTTTTTGGAGGCACTCAGAGCTATGAATTTTCATCTTAGGAATGTTTTCATTGTGTCTCATAGGTTTGGGTATGTTGTGTCTTCAATTTCATCAAATTCAAAAAAAGTCTTTAATTTATTTCTTCCGTAACCAAGTTATCATTGAGTAGTATGTTATTCAACTTTCACTTACATGTATGCTTTCTATTGTTTTTGATGTAATTGAAGATCAACCTTAATCGGTGATGATCTGATAGGATGCATGGGATTATTTCAATCTTTTTATATCTGTTGAGGTCTGTTTTGTGACCGATTTATGGTCAATTTTGGAGAGGGTACCAGGAGGTGCTGAGAAAAAGGCATATTCTTTTGTTTTAGGATGAGGTACAATGTGTGCTTTGAGCTTTAGTAAAGTTTCTTTTATGAATGTGGGTGCCCTTGCATTTTAAGCATAGATATTCAGGATTGAGAGTTCTTCTTGGTATATTTTTCCTTTGATGAGTATGAAGTGTCCTTCCTTATCTTTTTTGATAATTTTAGGTTTAAAGTTGATTTTATCTGATATTAGAATGGCTACATCAGATTGTTTCTTGGGGGTATTTGTTTGGAAAATTGTTTTCCAGGCATTTATTTTGTGGTAGTGTCTGTCTTTGTCACTGAGGTGGTTTTCTTGTATGCAGCAAAATGTTAGGTCCTATTTACATATCCAGTTGGTTAGACCATTTGTTTTTATTGGGGAATTGAGTCCATTGATATTAAGAGATATTAAGGAAGAAAAGTGAGTGTTGCTTCCCGGTATTATTGTTGTTAAAGGTGGAGTTATGTTTATATGGCTGTCTTCTTATTGGTTTGTTAATGGAAGATTACTTTCTTGTTTTTTCTAGGGTGTAGTTTCCCTCCTTGTATTGGCGTTTTCCATCTATTATCCTTATAGGGCTGTATTTGTGGAAAGATATTGCGTAAATTTGGTTTTGTCATGGAATATCTTGGTTTCTCCATCTATGGTAAATAAGAGTTTTGTTGGGTATAGTAGCTTGGACTGGCATTTGTGTTCGCTGAGGGTCTGTATGAGATCTGCTCAGGATCTTCTAGCTTTCATAGTCTGTGGTGAGAAGTCTGGTTTATTCTGATAGGTCTGCCTTTATATGTTGCCTGATCTTTTTCCCTTACTGCTTTAGCATTCTTTTTTTCTTTTGTGAATTTGGTGTTTTGATTATTATGTGATAGGAGAAATTTCTTTTCTGCTCCAATCTATTTGGAGCTCTGTAGGCTTCTTGTATGTTCTTGGGTATCTCTTTCTTTAGGTTAGGGAAGTTTTCTTCTACAATTTTGTTGAAGATATTTACTGACCCTTTAAGTTGGGAGTCTTTGCTCTCTTCTATTCTTATTATCCTTATGTTTGGTCATCTTATAGTGTCATGGATTTCCTGGATGTTTTGGGTCAGGAGCTTTTTGCATTTTGCATTTTTGTTGACTATTGTGTCAATACTTTCTATGGGATCTTCTGCACCTGAGATTCTGTCTTCTATTTCTTGGATTCTGTTTTCTAGTTCCATTCACTTGGCTGTAAATTTCATGAAGTCATGTTTTTAGTAGCTGAGTAATACTCCATTGTATAAATGTACTACATTTTCTGTATCCATTCTTCTGTTGAGTGACATTTATGTTGTTTCAAGTTTCTGGCTATTATAAATAACGCCCTATAAACAGAGTGAAGCATGTGTCTTTGTTGTATGTTGTAGTATCTTTTGGGTATATGCTCAGTAGTGGCATAGCTTGGTCTTCAGGTAGAACTATTTCCAATTTTCTTGGGAATTGCCAGATTTATTCCTTTTTTTTAAGCCAACCAGTTTTATTTTTTCTTAGATATATTCTTTATTTATATTTCAAATGATTTCCCCTTTCCTGGATCCCCCTCCCAAAAAGTCCCATAAGTCCTCTCCCCTCCCCCTGTTCCCCTCCCACTTCCCTGTCATGGTATTCCCCTACACTGCTGCATCGAGCCTTACTAGAACCAGGGGCTTCTCCTTCCTCCTTCTTGGGCATCATTTGATATGTGAACTGTGTCTTACATGTTCCGAGCTTCTGGGCTAATATCCACTTATCAGTGTGTGCATACCATATGTGTTCTTTTGTGATTAGGACGATATTTTCCAGTTCCACTCATTTGTCTAAGAATTTCATAAATTCAGTGTTTTTAATAGCTGAGTAGTATTCCATTTGGTAAATATACCACATTGTCTATATCCATTCCTCCGTTGAGGGACATCTGGGTTCTTTCCAGCTTCTGGCTATTATAAATAGGACTGCTATGAACATAGTTGAGCATGTGTCCTTATTACATGCCAGGGAATCCTCTGGGTATATGCCCAGGAGTGGTATAATGGGGTCCTCCGGTAGTATCATGCCCAGTTTTCTGAGGAACCACCAGACTGATTTCCAGAGTGGTTGTACCAGCTTGTAATCCCACCAGCCATTCTGACTGGTGTGAGCTGAAATCTTAGGGTTGTTTTGATTTGCATTTCCCAGATGACTAAAGACTTTGAACATTACTTTAGGTGCTTCTCAGCCATTCAATATTCCTCAGGTGAAAATTTTTTGTTTAGCTCTGTACCCCATTTTTAATAGGGTAATTTGGCTCTCTGGAGTCTAACTTCTTGAGTTCCTTGTATATATTGAGTAGTCAATTTGACAAGAGGTCAACTGTACTGGCTGGTTTTGTGTCAACTTGACACAAGCTGGAGTTATCATAGAGAAATGAGTTTTAGGTGACTAAATGCCTATATGAGATCCAGCTGTAAGACATTTTCTCAATTAGTGATCAAGAGGGGAGGTCCCATTGTGGGTGGTACCATCTCTAGTCTGGTAGTCTTGCATTCTATAGGAAAGCAAGCTGAGCAAGCCAGGAAAAGCAAGTCACTAAGTAACATCCCTTCATGGCCTCTGCATCAACTCCTGCTTCTTCATCTGCTTGAGTTCCATTCCTGACTTCCTTTGTGTGATGAACAACAATGTGGAAGTGTAAGCTGAATAAACCATTTCGTCCCCGACTTGCTTCTTTGTAATGATGTTTGTGCAGGAATAGAAACACTGACTAAGATAGGGCCTTTAGTCATATAGATGGTTTTGGTCCCTGGATGTTCCTGTAGTAGTAGGTATTTCAAAGGGCAGGTGTGAAACTTGATGGTCCTGGCATGGCAGAACTTTGATGGGTATCATTGGGATGTATTGTCCTAGACCTGCCAGTCTGTAGGTGTGTAAAGTTCACAAGCCTTAGGTCTGATGAATGTTGCTGGAGAGGTGGCAAGGGAATGGAGAACCCCAGAGCTAGCAGGTTGCTCAATGCAGCTTGGCTTGGCCCAAAAAAAAATCATCAGATCCTACTACAAAAATGAAAGTGGAAAATCTACAGGAAATGAAAAATTTTCTAAGCATATACTGGGTACCAAAGTTAAATCAGAATAAGATAAATGATCTAAACAATCCTATAACCCCTAAAGAAATAGAAGAAGTCATTAATAATCTCCCAACCAAAAAAAAAGCCAAGGACCAGATGGGTTCAATGCAGAGTTCTATCAGATCTTCAATGAAGAGTTAATTCCAATTGTCTTCAAAATACTCCACAAAATAGAAACAGACAAAACACTACCCAATTCATTTTTTGAAGCTACAATTACTCTGATACCTAAACCACACAAAGATCCAACAAAGAAAGAGAACTTTAGGCCAATTTCCCTTATGAATATGGATGCAAAAATACTCAATGAAATTCTTGTCAACCAAAAAAAAAAAAAAGAAATTCTTGTCAACCGAATCCAAGAACACATCAAAATGGTCATCCACCATGATCAAGTAGGCTTCATCCCAAGGATGTAGGGATGAATCAATATACGGATTATATCCATCAATGTAATTCACTATATAAACAAACTCAAAGAAAAAACCAAATGATCATTTCATTAGATGCTGAGAAAGCATTTGACAAAATCCAACATCTCTTCATGATAAAAGTCTTGGAAAGATCAGGAATTCAAGGCCCATACCTAAACATAGTAAAAGCAATATACAGCAAGCAAGTAGCCACCATCAATTTAAATGGAGAGAAACTGGAAGCAATCCCACTGAAATCAGGGACTAGACAAGGCTGCCCACTCTCCCCCTACCTGTTCAACATATTTCTTGAAGTCCTAGCCAGAGCAATTACACAACAAAAGGATGTCAAAGGGATTCAAGTTGGAAAGGAAGAAGTGAAAGTATCACTATTGGCAGATGATATGATAGTATACTTAAGCAACTACAAAAATTCCACCAGAGAATTTGTAAACATGATAAACACCTTTAGCAAAGTATCTAGATATAAAATTAACTCAAACCAATCAGTAGCTTTCCCCTACCCAAAGGATAAGCAAACCGAGAAATAAATTAGGGAAATGTTACCCTTCTCAATAGTCACAAAAAATATAAAATACCTTGGTTTGACTCTAACCAAACTAGTGAAAGATCTGTATGACAAGAACTTCAAGTCTCTGAAGAAAGAAATTGAAGAAGATTTCATAAGATGGAAAGACCTCCCATGCTCATGGATTGGCAGGGTTAATATAGTAAAAATGCCCATCTTGCCAAAAGCAATCTACAGATCCAATGCAATCCCCATCAAAATGCCAACACAATTCTTCATAGAGTTAGAAAGAACAATTTCTGAATTTATTTTTAATAACAAAAACCCAGGATAGCTAAAAACCATTATCAATAATAAAAGAATCACCATCCCTGACCTCAAGCTCTACTACAGAGCAATCATGATAAAAACTGTATGGTATTTATATTAGAGACAGGCAGGAAGATCAGTGGAATAGAATTGAAGACCCAGAAATGAACCTATACATCTATGGTCACTTGATATTTGACAAAGGAGCTAAAACCATCCAATGGAAAAAAGACAGAACTTTCTACAAATGGTGCTGGGTCAACTGGCAGTCAACATGTAGACGGATTCAAATTGATCCATTCATATCTCCCTATACAAAGCTCAATTCCAAGTGGTTCAAAGGCCTCCACATAAAATCAGACACACTGAATCTAATAGAAGAGAAATTGGGGAAGAACCTGGAACACATGGGCACAGGGGAAAATTTCCTGAATAGAACACCAATAGCTTGTGCTCTAAGATCAAGAACTGACAAATGGCACCTCATAAAATTGCAAATCTTCTGTAAGGCAAAGGACAGTGTCAATAGGACAAATCAGCAACCCACAGTGTGGGAAAAGATCTTTACCAATGCTACATCAAATAGAGGGCTAATATCCAATATATATAAAGAACTCAAGAAGTTAGACTCCAGAGAACCAAATAACCCTATTAAAAATGGGAAACAGAGACAAACAAAGAATGCTCAACTGAGGAACATCAAATGGCCATGAAGCAACTCAAGAGATGTTCAACATCCTTAATCATCAGGGAAATGCAAATCAAAACAAAACTGAGATTCCACCTCACACCTGTCAGAATGGCCAGGATTGAAAACTCAGGGGACAGCAAAGGCTGGAGAGAATGTGGAGAAAAAGTAAGACTCTTCCATTGCTGGTGGGATTGCAAGCTGGTAAAACCACTCTGGAAATCAGTTTGACAGTTCCTCAGAAAGTTGGATATAGCGCTGCCTGAGGACCCAGCTATATCACTCCTGGCCATATACCCAGAAGATACTCCAACATGCAATAAGGACACATGCTCTACCATGTTCATAGCAGCCTTATTTATAATAGTCAGAAGCTAGAGAGAAGCCAGATGTCCCTCAACAGAGGAATGTATACAGAAAATGTGGTACATTTATACAATGGAGTAATGCTCAACTATTAAAAATAATGAATTCATAAAATTCTTTGGCAAATGGATGGAGCTAGAAACTATCATCCACAGTGATGTAACCCAGTCACAAAAGAACACACATGGCATGCAATCACTGATAAGTGGATATTAGCCCTAAAGCTCGTAATACCCAAGATATAACTCAGAGTTCACATGAAGCTCAGGATGAAGGAAGACCAAAGTGTGGATACTTTGATCCTTATTGGAAAGTGGAAAGCCACTTGTGTGGCTTATAGTCAATCAGTAGAATGAGAATAGGGTCCCCAATGGAGCAGCTAGCAAGAGGACCCAAGGAGCCAAAGAGGTTTGCAGCTCCACAGGATGAACAACAATATGTATCAATCAGTAACTCCAGAACTCCCAGGTGCTAAACCACCAACCAAAGAGTACACATGGAGGGTTCCATGGCTCTAGCTACATATGTAGCAGAAGATGACCATTTCAGGCATCAATGAGAGGAGAGGCCATTGGTCTTGTGAAGGCTCAATTCCTCAGAATAGGGGGCATGGCATGGGGGTTTTCAGTGGGGTAACATGGAAAAGGTTTAACATTTGAAATGTAAATAAGCAAATAGCTAAGAAAAAAATGTGCAAAAAAGAAGGAAAATATTTTTTGCACGATAAAAAATAAGAAAAAACTTAAAAAAAGAAAAAGAAAAAGAATTGACAAATGGGACCTTATGAAATTGCAAAGCTTCTATAAGGCAAATGACACTGTCAATAGATAGAAATGGCAACTAACAGATTAGGAAAAGATCTTTAACAATCCTACATCCAATAGAGGGCTAATATCCAATATATACAAAGAACTCAAGAAGTTAGACTCCAGAGAAACAAATAACCCTATTAAAAATAGGGTACAGAGCAATATCAAATGGCTGAGAAGCACCTAAAGAAATGTTCAACATCCTTAAACATGAGGAAAATAAAAATCAAAACAATCCTGAGATTCCACCTCACACTAGTCAGATTGGCTAAGATCAAAACCTCATGGAACAGCAGATGCTGGGAAGTTTGTGGAGAAAGAGGAACACTCCTCCATTGCTGGTTGGATTGCAAGCTGGTAAAACCACTCTGGACATCAGTTTGACAAGTTCCTCAGAAAATTGGACATAGTACTACCTGAGGACCCAGCTATACCACTCCTGGGCATATATATCCAGAAGATGCTCTAACTTGTAATAAAAAACATGCTCCACTATGTTCATAGCAGCCTAATTTATAATATCCAGAAGCTGGAAACAACCCAGATGTCCCTCAAGAGAGGAATGGATACCGAAAATGTGATACATTTACACAATGGAATTCTACTCAGTTATTAAGAACAATGATTCATGAAATTCTTAGGCAAATGAATGGAACTAGAAAATATCATCCTGAGTGAGGTAACCCGATTACAAAAGCACACACTTAGTATTCACTCCCTGATAAGTGGATATTAATCCAGAAGCTTGGAATACCCAAGATATAATTCACAAATCACATAAAGCTCAAGAAGTAGGAAGACCAAAGTATGGATACTCTGGTCCTTCTTAGAAGGGGGAACAAAATGCCAAAGGGAGGAGATACAAAGACAAAGTGTGGAGCAAAACCTTAAGGAAAGACCATCCAGAGACTGCCTCCTCCTGGGGTTCCATCCCATATACAGTCACCAAACCCACACACAATTGTGGATGCCAACAAGTGCTTGCTGACAGGAGCCAGATATAGCAGTCTCCTAAGAGGTTCTGCCAATGCCTGAAAAATACTAAGGTGGATGCTTCCAGCCAACCATTGGACTGACCACAAGGTCCCAAATGGAGGAGCTAGAGAAAAAAAAGAAGCTGAAGGAACTTGCAGCCCCATAGGAGGAACAACAGTGTGAATCAGCCAGTACCCCTAGAGCTCCCAGGGACTAAACTACCAACCAAAAAATACACATGGAGGGACCCATGACTCGAACTGCATATGTAGCAGAGGATGGCCTTGTTGGACATCAAAGGGAGGAGAGGCCCTTGGTCCTGAGAAGGCTTGATGTCCCAGTATAGGGGAATGCTAGGACAGGGAAGTAGGAGTGAGGTGAGTTGGTGAACAGGGGGAGGGGAGATGGCTTATGGAATTTTCAGGGAGGGGGGAACTGGGAAAGGGGACAACATTTGAAATATAAATAAAAATATATCTAATAAAAAAGAGAAAGAAGGCTCGATGCCACAGTATAGGGGAATGCCAAGACAGGGAAGTGGGAGTGGGTGGGTTGGTGAGCAGGAGGAGAGCATGATGGGATAGGGTGTTTTTGAAGGGGAAACAAAAAAAGGGGATAACATTTGAAATATAAATAAAGAAAATATCTAAGAAATAAAAATGAATAGAAAAATTAGTACATCACAATATGACATTCTAAAGTCAACTTACATTGACAGTTAATATGAGGCTCTGAATGGAAATAATAAAGGTTGTATACATTAGGATGGAACTATGTGGGAGAATTACACTTAGCTGAGGCAATAAAACATGCAGGTCACTCAGCAGTGAATGGATCCCTACATTTATTTCCTGCTATCTTTCTTACCTATTCATTTCCTGGAAAATGAACTTTCTTGTGTCTGTGGAACTAACAATGCCCTTTGCTGAAGGAAATTTAAAGCAATAAAAAATTGATGTACCTAAGTGCTCACCTGTTTTTGGCCCTTGATTGATAATCATTTGGAAGACCATGCAGACCATTGAAGTAGAGGAGTACAGAGTAACCCATAAGGTTCCACTATACTTATACAGAACTTAATGAAGCCCCACCTCGGGATCCATCCCATATACAGTTAGCAAACCCAGACACTATTTTGGATGTCAAGAAGTGCTTGCTGACAGAAGCCTGATATGGCTGTCTCCTGAGAGGATCTGTCAGAGCCTGACAAATACAAAGGCAGATGCTTGCAGGCCAATATTGGACTGAGCAGGGAGGAGTTAGGGAAAGGACTGAAGGAGCTGAAGGGATTTGAAACCCCATAGGAGGAACAGCAATATAACCAACCAGACTCCCCAGTGCTCCCAGGGACTAAACCATCATGGAGAGTAGACATGGAGGGACCCATGACTCCAGCCACATATGTAGCAGAGGATGGCCTTGTCGGGCATCAATGAAAGGAGAGGTCCTTGTTCTTGTGAAGACTCGATGCTCCAGTGTAGGGGAATGCCAGGACAAGGAGGCAGGAGTGGCTGGGTCGGTGGGGAACCCCCTCATAGAAGCAGGGGGATGAGATAGGGGGTTGTTGTGGGGAAACTGGGAAAGGGATAACATTTGAAATGTAAATAAAGGAAATATTCAATTACAAAAAGAAAAAAGAACAATGAATCATCTAAGTCATAAATTCACAGGTGTGAAAATCAATTTCAAGTGTATGATGAGAGAAAAAAGCTAGATAAGGCCGAGTTATTACCATAGCAAAGTATATAAAGAGCCTAGATTTATTATTTTAGCTCACTTTTAAGAAGTGACAAAGGTTTATATGATTTATTAGCCTAAATATATGTCATAAGATATTATACTCTGATGGAGTTTGGAATTCCTAACATACCTTACTGGCACAGGCAAAGAGGAATACTACAGTGGTTTCATTGTGTATACCCTAATCTTCTTCAATGGAAGTGACCAGCAGACTTTCCCTTCACTAATAATGTAAGGGACCAATAGGGAGATCACAACTATACTTGAATGCTTACCAGAGTGTTAAGAGATGCAAAGCCTGAAATTTCCTATTTTCAATGCAATAAGTTAAATTGATACCCACAGAGGAAAAGTTCATGTGGCAGCACCCAATTCACAAAGACAAGGTATGAATATCCACTTTAAAAGACAGTATATGCAAAGCAAGTTTTGTAAGAATTTTGCTGTGAATAAATAACTATAAGATTTTCAAAATCTAAATGGATAGGAAACCCACTAATTTTTGCTCTGTATAAGCAGAACATCCAAAGAAAAAAAATGATCAAAAGGCTACTTTGAATCATAATTACATACAAATTTGTCCAGTTCTGACACAGAACATCTGAGATCCAAGAGAGATTACCATTTTTTTAAAGGAAGGGACATACTACAAGATTAAATAATTTTAAAATGAGTCTTTTTCCTGCCCTTCATACAAGAAATTTATGGCCTACTACTAGGGTAACTTTATATTGGTGTGAAAGAATGAAGCAGACTTTTCAGAGTCCACTAAATATTGCTTGTGAATAAACATTGATTCCTGAGGACTCAAGGAATCATTATGAGCCTGAAGTTAAAATGGAAGATTATACAGTTGAGGTAATCCTTGGAGTTGGGGTGTGTGTGTGTGTGTGTGTGTGTGTGTGTGTGTGTGTGTTTTGCTATGTTTAGAGTTATTTGCTTTTTAGTCTCTTTATTTCTATTTTTATTAGATATATTCTTTATTTACATTTCAAATGTTTTACCCTTTCCTGGTTTCCATTGTGTAAATATACCACGTTTTCTGTACCCATTCTTCTGTTGAGAGACATCTGGGTTATTTCCAGCTTCTGGCTATTATAGATAAGACTGCAATGAGCATAGTGGAGCAATGTGCCTTTATTACATGTGTGTGTGTTGTTGTTGTTGTTGTTGTTTTTACATTAAATTTTCATATTGCTATGTTGAGATTTTTTTGATTTTCAGTCTTTTTATTTCTATTTTTTATTAGATATATTCATTATTAACATTTCAAATGTCCTACCCTTTCCTGGTTTCCCATCTCAAAAATCACCTAACCCATCCCCCAACCCCCTCCTCACCAATCCACCCACTCCAGTATGTATTCCCTGTTCTGGTATTCCCTACAATGCAGCATCAAGTCTTCTCTGGACCAAGGGCCTCCCCTCCCTTTGAAGTCCAACAAGGCCATCCTCTACTGTATATGCAGCTGGAGTCATAGGTCTCTCAATGTGTACTCACTGGTTGATGGTTTAGTCTCTGGAAGCTCTGGGGGTACTGGGTGGCTCATACTGTTGTTCCTCCTATGGCACTGCAAACTCATTGAAGTCCTTGGATCCTTTCTCTAGCTCCTCCATTGGGGACCCAGTGCTCAGTTCAATGGCTGGATGAAAGCATCCTCCTCTGTATTTGTCATGCACTGGCAGAGCCTCCCAGGTGACAGCTATATTAGGCTCCAGTCAGTGAGCACTTATTGGCATCCAAAATAGTGTCTGAATTTTGTAGCTGTATATGGATGAATCCCCAGGAGGGGGGCAGTCTCTGGATGGTCTTTCCCTCAAACAGTGCTCCACACTTTCTATATCTTCCTGTGGGTAGGTTGTTTCCCTTTCTAAGAAGGACCAGAGTTTCCATACTTGGTTCTTCCTTCTTCTAGAGATTCATTTGATCTGTAAATTTTGCCTTGGGAATTTCAAGCTTATGGGCTAATATCCACTTATCATTGAGTACATACCATGTGTGTTCTTTTGCAATTTGGTTACCTTACTCAGGGTGAGAGTTTCCAGTTCCACCCATTGTCTAAAATTTCATGAATCCATTGTTTTTAATAGCTGAGGAGTATTCCATTGCATAAATATGCCACATTTTCTGTATCCATTCCTCTTTTGAGGGACATCTGAGTTCTTTCCAGCTTCTGGCTATTATAGATAAGACTGTTATGAGCATAGTAGTCTTTATTGAAAGCTGGAGAATCCTCTGGGTATATGCTCAGGAGTGATATAGCAGGGTTCTCAGGTAGTATTATTCCCAATGTTCTGAGGATGGCCAGACTGATTCCCAGAGTGGTTGTACCAGCTTGCAATCCCACCAGCAGTGGAGGAGTGCTCCTCTTTCTCCACATCCTCTCCAACATCTGCCATCTCCTGAGTTTTTGATCTTAGCCATTGTGACTGCTGTTAGGTGGAATCTCAGGGTTGTTTTGATTTGCATTTCCCTGATTACTAAGGATGTTGAACATTTCTTTAGGTGCTTCCCAGCCATACAATATTCCTCAGGTGAAAATTCTTTATTTAGCTCTTTACCCCATTTTTAATAGGGTTATTTGGTTCTCTGGAGTCTAACTTCGTGAGTTCTTTGTATATATTGGGTAGTAGCCCTCTGTCGGATGTAGGGTTGGTAAAGATCTTTTTCCAATTTGTTGGTTGCCATTTTGTCCTATTGACAGTGTACTTTGCCTTATAGAAACTTTGTAATTTTATAAGGTCCCATTTGTCAATTCTTGATCTTAGAACATTAGCTATTGGTGTTCTGTTTAGGAAATTATCCCCTGTGCCCATTTGATTGAGGCTCTTCCCCACTTACTTTTCTATTAGTTCCAGTGGATCTGATTTTATGTGGAGGTCCTTGAACCACTTGGCCTTGAACATTGTACAAGGAGATAACAATGGTTTGGTTTGCATTCTTCTGCATACTAACTGCCAATTGAACAAACACCATTTGTTGAAAATGCTCTCTTTTTTCCATTGGATGGTTTTAGCTCCTTTGTCAAAGATCAACTGACCATAAGTGTGTGAGTTCATTTCTCGGTCTTCAATTCAGTTCCATTGATCTACCTGCCTGTCACTGTACCAATAACATGCAGTTTTTAACACTAGTGCTCTGAAGTATTGCTTGAGGTCTGGTATACTGATTCCCCTAGAAGATCTGTTACTGTTGAGAATAGTTTTAGCCATCCTGGGTTATTTATTATTCCAGATGAATTTTTGAATTGCTCTTTCTAACTCTAAGAAGAATTGAGTTGGAATTTTGATGAGGATTGCACTGAATCTGTAAATTGATTTTGGCAATATGGCCATTTTTACTATATTAATCCTGTCAATCCGTGAGCATGGAAGATCTTTTCATCTTCTGAGAGCTTCTTTGATTTCTTTCTTCAGAGATGTGAAGTTCTTGTCATACAAATCTTTTACTTGTTTGGTTAGAGTCACACTAAGATACTTTATGACTATTGTGAAGGGTGTCATGTCCCTAATTTCTTTCTCAGCCTGTTTATCCTTTGAGAATAGGAAGGCTACTGATTTGTTTGACTTAAATTTATATCTGGCCACTTTGCTGAAGTTGTTTATCAGCTGTAGGAGTTTTCTGGTGGAATTTTTGGGGTCGCTTAATTATACTATCATATCATCTGCAAACAGTGATAGCCTGATGTCTTCTTTCCAGTTTGTATCCTTTTGAACTCCTTTTGTTGTCTAATTGCTCTAGTTAGCACTTCAAGTACTATATTGAATAGATATGGAGAGAGCGGACAGCATTGTCTAGCCCATGATTTTAGTAGGATTGCTTCAAGTTTCTCTCCATTTAATTTGATGTTGGCTACTGGTTTGCTATATATTGCTTTTACTATGTTTAGGTATGGGCCTTGAATTCCTGATCTTTAGAATTTTTAATGTGAAAGGATGCTTAATTTTGTCAAATGCTTTTTCAGCATCCAACGAAATGATCATTTTTTTTCTTTGACTTTGTTTAGGTAGTGGATTACGTTGATGGAATTCCTTATATTGAATCATCCCTTCATCCCTGGGATGAAGCCTACTTGATCGTGGTGAATGATTGTTTTGATGTGTTCTTGGATTCTGTTGGCAAGAATAGTATTGAGTAATTTGCATCAATGTTCAAAAGGAAAATTGGTCTGAAGTTCTTCTTTATTGGATCTTTGTGTGGTTTTGATATCAGTGTAATTGTGGTTTCATAGAATGAGTTGTCTAGTGTTCCTTCTGTTTCTATTTTGTGAAATAGTTTGAAGAGTATTGGTGTTAGGACTTCTTTGAAGTTCTGATAGAATTCTGCACTAAAACGATTTAGATTGTACTTTTTTGGTTGGGAGAGTTTCAGTGACCGCTTCTATTTCTTCAGGGGTTATGGGTCTGTTTAGATGGCCTATCTGATCCTGATTTACCTTTGGGAATTGATATCTGTCTAGAAAATTGTCCATTTCATCCAGATTTTCCAATTGCATTGAGTATAATCTTTTGTAGTAGGATCTGGTCATTTTTTAAATTTACTCAGTTTCTGTTGTTTTATCTCCCTTTTCATTTCTGATTTTGTTAATTTGGATACTGTTTCTGTGCCCTCTCATTAGTCTGACTAAGGGTTTATCTATCCTGTTGATATTCTCAAAGAACCAGCTTCTGGTTTTGTTGATTCTTTGTATAGTTCTTTTTGTTTCTTCTTGGTCGACTTCAGCCTTGAGTTTGATAATTTCCTGCCATCTACTCCTCTTGGGTGTATTTACTTCTTTCTGTTCTAGAGCTTTCCAGTGTGCTTTTAATCTGCTGGTTTACACTTTCTCCAGTTTCTTTTTGGAGGCACCTAGAGCTATGAGTTTTCCTCTTAGCACTGCTTTCATTGTATCCCATAAGTTCCGGTATATTGTTCCTTCATTTTCATTATATTCTAAAAAGTCTTTGATTTCTTTACTTATTTCTTCCTTGATCAAGGTATCATTGAGTAGAGCACTGTTCAGCTTCCATGTGTATGTGAGCTTTCTTTTCTTTTTGTTGCTATTGAAGACCAGCCTTAATCTGTAGTGATCTGATAGGAAACATGGGATTATTTCAATCTTCTTATATCTGTTGAGCCCAATTTGTGACCAATTACATGGTCCATTTTGGAGAAGGTTCCATGAAGTCCTTTGAAGAAGGTATATTTTTTTGACTTAGGATGAAATATTCTATAGATCTCTTCTAAATCCATTTGGTCCATAACTTCTCTTAGTTTCACTGTGTCTCTTTATTTTGTGTTTCCCTGATCTGTTCATTGATGAGAGTGTGGTGTTGAAGTCACCCACAATTATTGAGTGAGGTGGAATGTGTGCCTTGAGCTTTAGTAGTTTCTTTTACAAATGTGGGTACCCTTGCATTGAAGCATAGACATTCAGAACTGAGAGTTCTTCTTGGTCAATTTTTCCTTAGATGAGTATTAAATGTCCTTCCATGTCTTTTTTGATGACTTTAGGTTGAAGTTCAATTTTATCTGATATTAGAATGTCTACTCCAGCTTGTTTCCTGGGACCATTTGCTTGAAAATTTGTTTTCCAGTCTTTTACTCTGAGATAGTGTTTGTCTTTGACACTGAAGAGTGTTTTCTGTATGCAGCAAAATGCTGAGTCCTGTTTATGTATCCAGTTGGTTAGTCTATGTCTTTTAATTTGGCAGCTGAGTTCATTGATGTTAAGAGATATTAAGGAATATTGATTGTTTCTTCCTGTTATTTTTGATAGTATTTTTATGTTTTTTTTTTGGTTATCTTCTTTTGGGTTTGTTGAAAGATTATTTTCTTGCTTTTTCTATGGTGTAGTTTCCCTCTTTGTGTTGGCATTTCCATCTATTATCCTTGTAGGACTGTATTTGTGGAAATATGTAGTGTAAATTTGGTTTTGTCATGGAATATTTTAGTTTCTCCATGTATGGTAATTGAGAGTTTGGCTGGGTATAGTCTGGGCTAGCATTCGTGTGAACTTAGGATCTGTATAGATCTGCCAAGGATTTTCGAGCTTTCATAGTCTCTGGTGAGAGTCTGGTGTAATTCTGATAGGTCTTCCTTTATATGTTACATGACATTTTTCCCTTACTGCTTTTAATATTTTTTTGTTTTGTGTGTTTAGTGTTCTGATTATTATGTGATTGGAAGAATTTCTGTTCTGGTCCAGTCTGTTTGGAGTTCTGTAGGTTTCCTGTAGGTTCATGAGCATCTCTTTCTTTACGTTAGGGAAGTTTTCTTCTATAAATTTGTTGAAGATACTTATTTGCCCTTTAACTTGGAATCTTCAATCTCTTCTGTACCTATTATCCTTAGGTTTGTTCTTCTCATTGTGTCCTGGATTTCCTGGATGTTTTGGGTCAGAATTTTTGCATTTTGCCTTTTCTTTGACCATTGTGTCAATATTTTCTATGGTATCTTCTGAGTCTGAGATTCTCTCTTCTATCTCTTGTATTCTGTTGTTGAGGCTTACATCTATGACTCCTGATCTCTTTCCTAGGTTTTTCTATCTCCAAGGTTGTCTATCTTTGTGATTTATTTATTGTTTCTATTTCCATTTTTAGATACTGGATGACATTGTTCAATTCCTTCACCAGTTTGGCTGTATTTTCCTTGTAACTCCTTAAGGGACTTTTGTGTTTCCTCTTTAATGGCTTCTACCTGTTTTCCTGTGTACTATTGTATTTCTTTATGGGAGTTATTTATGTCCTTCTTAAAGTCCTTTATGTTCATCATATTTGATTTTAAATCAGTCTTGCTTTTCTGTTGTGTTGGGGTACCCAGGGCTTGATGTCGTGGGAGAACTGGGTTCTGATGTTGCCAATAGCCATTGTTTCCGTTGCTTATGCTCTTGACCATGCCTTTTGCCATCTGGTTTTCTCTGATGCTATTTGTTCTTTCTGTCTCTTATTGTGGTTTGTCCCTCATGCAAGCCTCTGTGTCAGTACTTCTGGGAGACCAGTTTTCTCTGGCAGGAATTTGAGTATGAGGAGCTGTGGTACCAGGTCTGCTCTGGAGTGTAGACAGAAATCAAAGGATCCTCTCCCCATCTGTTCCTTGGTTCCTGTGTCCTTATGGCTCTGAAACAATCCCTCTTGGACCAGGAATTTGCATAGAAGTGATGGTCTTACCTGTGCTCAAAGGTGTGTCCTCTCTCCTGGGTGACCAGCTCTCATCTGGTGGTATTTGTGTATACAGACTTGCGGCACAGGATAAGCTCTGGGCCAGACAGAAACTGGAATGCTCCTGTCCCAGGTTTCTGCTTGGTTCATGTATCCTGAGTGTCCCGGGAAGGTCCCTCTGAGCAGCAGTGGTGTTCTTGCATGCAATCACAGGTTTGTCTACACCCCTGGGTGGCTAGCTCTCTCCTGGTGCCATTTGGGTATGGAGCCCTGAGGCAGAGGATCAGCTCTGGGTGCTTAATATTGCTTTAACATAGGCAGTTTCCCTCAGTTTTGGAGCGTAGATGTTAATAACTGAAATGTAGTCTTGTATATTCTTCTTTGATGAATATGCATTGTCTTTCTCACCTTTTTTGATTAATATTTGTTTGAAGTCTACTTTTTTAGACATGGCTATACCCTCTTGCATTTTAAGTATGTTTGTTTAAAATATCCCTTTTCAACACTTTACACTGAGGTTGTATGTATTCTTGATATGGAGGTGCATTTCTGACATGGAGCAAAAGGATGAGTCATGTTTTGCATCTACTTTAGTTGTGTCTTTTTATTTTGAAATTACGACAACTTGTATTGAAAGATATCAAAGACCAATGATTGTCAATTCTTGGTATTTTGTTGGGGGTGTTGATGTTGGCATTTGTGTTGTTGTTGTTGGTACTGGTGGTGGTGGTGGTGGTGGTGGTGGTGGTGAAGATGTATTTGTGTGTGTGTGTGTGTGTGTGTGTGTGTAAACATGCTTTCCTTCTTTTAACTTTGCTGACATAAAATTTTTCTTAAGGTTTCAAGTGGTACTTAACCTCATTCATTTTGATTTTTCTTTCTACTTCCTATGTATGGTTGAAATTGTAATTATATATTATTTAAGTTTATTATGAAATATTTTAATTTTGTCCTTTACTTATTTTTTTATTTTTTTTAATACTCCAGATTGTATTCCGTCCTCCCTGGTTCACCCTTAGACTATTCCACATCCCACACCTCCTCCCCACCCCCTGTCTCCACAAGGATATCTCCTCCACACAACCCAACCCAACCAGACCTCTAATCTCCATGGGGTCTCCAATCTCTTGAAGGTTACATGGATATGCTCTGACTAAACCCAGACCCAGCAGCCCTCTGCTGTATATGTGTTGGTTGCCTCATATCAGCTGGTGTATGCTGACAATTTGGTAGTCCAGTATTAGAGATCTCAGGGGTCCAGGTTATTTGAGACTGCTGGTCCTCCTACAGGATTGCCCTCCTCCTCAGTTTCTTCCAGCCTTTCCATAATTCAAGCACAGAGGTCAGCAGCTTCTTTCCATTTGTTGGTTGCAAATATCTGCTTCTGACTCTTTCAGCTGCTTGTTAGGTGTACTTGTGTGTGTGTGTGTGTGTGTGTGTGTGTGTGTGTGTGTGTGTGTGTGCTGACATAAAATTTTTCTTAAGGTTTCAAGTGGTACTTAACCTCATTCATTTTGTACTCTTCTGGAGTACATTCATAATAGGTTCCTTTTTGTGAGTGTTCCATAGCCTCAGTAATAGTGTCAAGCCTTGGTGATCTAATAGGATGCATAGGATTATTTCAGTCTTTTTGTTTTGGTTGAGTGTTGTTTTGTGACCAATTATATGGTAAATTTTGGAGAATGTACCATGAGATACTGAGAAGGTGCATTCTTTTGTTTTAGGAGAAATTTCGAGTAGATATCTGTTAAATACACTTGGTTCATAACCTTTATTAGTTTCCCTGTGCCTCTGTATAGATTCTGTTTTAGTGACCTGTTCATTGGTGAGAGTGAGTGAAGTCTCCAATTATTATCGTGGAGTTTCAATTGTGTGTTTTGAGTTTTAGTAGTTTCTTTTATGAATGTGGGTGCCCTTGCATTTGGGGCATAGATGTTAAGAATTGAGATTGTCTCTAGGTGGATTTTCCCTTTGCTGAGTATGAAGTGTCCTTCCTTATCATGCTTGATAACTTTTGTTTGCAAGTCTATTTTATTGGATATTAGGATGGCAACTCCAGGTTGTTTCCTTGGACCATTTGCTTGGAAGAACTTTTTCCAACCTTCTAATCTGAGACGGTGTCTGTCTTTGTTATTGCAGTGTGTTTCTTGTATGCAGCAAAATGCTGGATCTTGTTTGTGTATCCAGTCTGTTAGTCTTTTTATGAGTGAGTCGAGTCCATTAATATTGAGAGATATTAAAGACAGAGGACTGTTGGTTCCTGATATGCTTGTTTTTGTAGGTGGTTTTATGTCCTTTTGGGTTTGTTGTGAGATGCTTAATATCGTGTCTTCTTTGGTGTTGGTATCTTCCTTGTGTTGGAGTTTTCCTTCTAGCATCTTCTGTAGGTCTGGGTTGGTAGATAGATACTATTTGGACTTGGTTTTGTCCTGGAATATTTTGTTTACTCTATCTATGTTGATTGAGAGTTTTTCTGGGTGTAGTAACCTAGGCTGGCATTTGTATTCTCTTAGAGTCTGCATGAACTCTGACCAGGCCCTTCTGGCTTTCAGAGTCTCTGTTGAGAAGTCTGGTGTAATTCTGATATGTCTACATTTTTATGTTATGTGACCACTATCCCTTGCAGCTTTTAATAGTCTTTCTTTGTTCTGCATGTTAAGTGTTTTGATTATTATGTGATGAGATCCTGGAATGCCTTCAAGCTGTAGTGTCTTTAGTGGAGCAGACAAGCTGGTGATCAGTTGCTCAGTTGCTCTGTGTGCAACAGATCTCCTGGGATGCCTCAGGCTATGGTGTCAGTTGCCTAACTGCTTTGATTCAGAGGATCATTTGTGATGGCCAGGATACAGAGTCAACTGATCTGAGTGCAGTGGATCCTCTTGGATGACTCAGGATATGCTACCTTCATGGGAGCAAACCAGCTAGCCAGCAGAAAGGACTGGGCAGAAGAAACAGAAGGGGAGAAGTGTTCGGGGGTATTTTGGTTAATGATGGGTCCAGAGTCAACAGGATTCCCAGCAGGCAGCTTTGGGACTTTGAGACATGGGGATTTTTTTCTTTTTCTTTTTTTATTAATTTCTAGGTTTATTATTTGCATTCCAAGTGTTTTCCCATTTCCCGTTTTCTCCCTCATCAAAACTCTCATAAGGCCCCTTCTCTCCCTCTAGTCCAAATTCAACCCCCTCTTGCTTCTCTATCCTGGTATTCCCCTACATCCAGTCTGTCCAGGACAAGGGGTCTCTCCTTCCATCTTCTTGGAAATCTATTGATATGTGAGTTGTATCTAGGGAATTCCGAGATTATGGGTTAATATCCTCTTATCAGTGGCTGCATACCATGTGTGTTCTTTTGTGATTGGGTTACCTCACTAAGGATGATATTTTTCAGTTCTGACAATTTGCCTAGGAATTTCGTGAATTCATTGTTTTTAATTGAAGAGTAGTACTCCATTGTGTAAATATACCACATCTTCTGTATCCATTCCTCCCTTGAGGAACATCTGGGTTCTTTCCAGCTTTGGGCTATTACAAATAAGAATGCAATGAACATAGTGGAGCATGTGTCCTTATTGCATGCTGGGGAAGCCTCTGGGTATATGCCCAGGAGTGGTATAGCAGGATCCTCCGGAAGTGTCATGCCCAGTTTTCTGAGGAACCGCCAAACTGCTTTCCAGAGTGGTTGTACCAGCTTGCAATCCCACCAGCAGTGGAGGAGTGTTCCTCTTCCTCCACATCCTCGCCAACAACTGCTGTCTCCTGTGTTTTTGATCTTAGCCATTCTGACTGGTGTGAGGTGGAATCTCATGGTTGTTTTGATTTGGATCCTAATGTCTCAGGATGTTGAACATTTCTTTAGGTGCTTCTCAGCCATTAGATGTTCATTAGGTAAGAACCCTATGTTTAGCTCTATACCCCATTTTTAATAGGGTTACTTGGCTCTCTGGAGTCTAACTTCTTGAGTTCTTTGTATATAATGGATATTAGCCCTCTGTCGGATGTAGGGTTGGTAAAGATCATTTCCCAGTTAGTTGGTTGCCGCTTTGTCCTTTTGACAGTGTCTTTTGCCTTACAGAAACTTTGTAATTTTATGAGGTCCCATTTGTCAATTCTTGATCTTAGAGCATAAGCTAATGGGGTTCAGTTCAGGAAATACTCCCCTGTGCCCATAAGTTCAAGGTTCTTCCCTAGTTTCCTTTCTATTAGTTTCGGTGTGTCTAGTTTTATGTGGAGGTCCTTGATCCACTTGGAACTGAGCTTAGTGCAAGGAGATAAGAATGGATCAATTTGCATTCTTCTGCATGTTGACCTCTAGTTGAATCAGCACCATTTGTTAAAAAGGCTATCATTTTTCCACTGGATGGTTTTAGCTCTTTGTCAAAGATCAAGTGACCATAGGAGTATGGATTCATTTCTGGGTCTTCAATTCTGTTCCATTGATCTAAATGCCTGTTACTATACCAATACCATGGAGTTTTTAACACTATTGCTCTGGAGTACAGCTTGAGGTCCGCGATACTGATTCCCCCAGAAGTTCTTTTACTGTTGAGAATAGTTTTAGTTATCCTGGGTTTTCTGCTATTCCAGATGAATTTTCGAATTGCTATTTATAACTCTATGAAGAATTGAGTTGGGATTTTGATGGGGGTTGCATTGAATCTGTATATTGCTTTTGGCAAGATGGTCATTTTTACTATATTAATCCTGCCAATCCATGAGCATGGCAGATTTTTCCATCTTCTGAGGTCTTCTTCAATTTCTTTCTTCAGAGACTTGAAGTTCTTGTCATACAGATCTTTCACTTGTTTGGTTAGAGTCACACCAAGATGCTTTATATGATTTGTGGCTATCGTGAAGAGTATCATTTCTCTTACTTCTTTCTCAACCTGCTTATCCTTTGAGTATAGGAAGGCTACTGACTTGCTTGAGTTGATTTTATAACTGGCCACTTTGCTGAAGTTGTTTACCAGCTGTAGGAGTTCTCTGGTGGAGTTCTTTGGGTCGCTTAAGTATACTATCATATCGTCTGCAAATAGTGATAGTTTGACTTCTTCCTTTCCAATTTGTATCCCTTTGACCTCCTTTTGTTGTCTAATTACTGTAGCAGAACTTCAAGTACTATATTGAAAAGATATGGAGAGAGAGGGCAGCCTTGTCTAGTCCCTGATTTTAGTGGGATTGCTTCAAGTTTCTCTCCATTTAGATTGATGTTGGCTACCGGTTTGCTGTAAATTGCTTTTACTATGTTTAGATATGGGCCTGGATTTCCTCATATTTCCAAGACCTTTAACATGAAAGGATACTTAATTTTGTCAAATGCTTTCTCAGTATCTAATGAAATGGCCATGTGTTTTTTTTTCTTTGAGATTGTTTATGTAGTGGATTACATTGATGGACTTCCTTATATTGAAAAATCCCTGCATCCCTGGGATGAAGCCTACATGATCCTGGTGAATGATTGCTTTTATGTGTTCTTGTATTTGGTTGGCAAGAATATTATTGAGTATTTTTGCATCGACATTCATAAGAGAAATTGGCCTGAGAGTCTCTTTCTTTATCGGATCTTTGTGTGATTTTGGTATTAGCATAATTGTGGCTTCATAGAACGAGTTGGGTAGTGTTCCTTCTGTTTCTATTTTGTGGAATAGTTTGAAGAGTATTGGTCTCAGGTCTTTTTTGAAGGTTTGGTAGAATTCTGCACTAAAACCATCTGGACCAGTGCTTTTTTTGGTTGGAAGACTTCCAGTGACCACTTCTATTTCTTGGTTATAGGATGGTTTATATAGTCTATTTGATCCTGATTTAATTTTGGTATTTGGTATCTGTCTAGGAAACTGTCCATTTCCTCCAGATTTTCTATTTGTGTTGAATACAGGCTTTTGTAGTAAGATCTGATGATTTTTTTAATTTCCTTAGTTTCTGTTTTTCTATCTCCCTTTTCGTTTCTGATTTTGTTAATTTGGATACTGTCTCTGTGCCCTCTGTCTAGTCTGGCTAAGGGCTTATCTATCTTGTTGATTTTCTCAAAGCACCAAGTCCTAGTTTTGTTGATCCTTTGTATGGTTTTATTTGTTTCTACTTGATTGATTTCAGCCCTGAGTTTAACGATTTCCTGCCTTCTACTCCTCTTGGGTGTATTTGCTTCTTTTTGTTCCAGGGCTTTCAGGTGTGCTCTCTCCCATTTCTTTTTGGAGGCACTCAGGGCTATGAATTTTCCTTTTAGCACCGATTTCATTCTTTACAATAATTTAGGCCATGTTGTGCCTTCATTTTCATTAAATTTTAAAAAGTCTTTGATTTCTTTCTTTATTTCCTCCTTGATCAAGGTATCATTGAGTAGGGCATTGTTCAGTTTCCACGTGTATATGGGCTTTCTGTTGTTTTTGTTATTATTGAAGATCACCCTTGTTCCATAGTGATCTGATAGGAGGCATGGGATTAGTTCAATCTTCTTATATCTGTTGAGGTCTGTTTTGGGACCAATTATATGGTCGATTTTGGAGAAGGTACCATGAGGTGCTGAGAAGAAGGTATATTCTTTTTCTTTAGGATGAAATGTTTTATATATATATTATAAATATATATATAAATAATTATATATATTATATTATAATTATATATATATATATATATATATATATATATATATATATATATATATATATATATAATCAGAGAGCAGGGTGTTGAAGTCACCCACTATTATTGTGTGAGGTGCAATGTGTGCTCTGAGCTTTAGTAAAATTCTTTTACTAATGACAGTGCCCTTGCATTTGGAGCATAGATATTCAGAATTGAGAGTTCGTCTTGGTGAATTTTTCCTTTGACCAGTATGTAGTGTCCTTCTGTGTCTTTATTGATGATTTTAGGTTGAAAGTCAATTTGATCTGATATTAGGATGGTTACTACAGCTTGTTTTCTGGAACCATTTGCTTGTAAAATTGTTTTCTAGCATTTTACTCTGAGGTAGTGTTTGTCTCTGACACTGAGGTGCATTTTCGGCATGAAGCAAAATGCTGGGTCCTGTTTACGTATCCAGTCTGCTAGTCTATTTCTTTTTATTGGGGAATTGAGGCCATTGATATTAAGAGAGATTAAGGATAGCGATTTTTGCCACCTGCTATTCTTGACACTATCTTTATGTTTGAGTGGTTATCTGCTTTTGTGTTTGATGAAAGAAGGTTCCTATCTCGTTTTTTCCAGAGTGTCATTTCTCTCCTGGTATTGGCAGTTTCCACCTATAATCCTTCCCAGGGCTGTGTTTGTGGAAAGATATTGTGAAAATTTGGTTTTATCATGGAATATCTTGGTCTCTCCATCAATGGTAATTGAGAGTTTTGCTGGGTATAGTAGTCTAAGCTGGCATTTGTGTTCTCTTAGAGTCTGCATGAGATCTGCCCAGGATCTTCTGGCTTTCATAGTCTCTGGTGAGAAGTCTGATGTAGTTTGGATAGGTCTTTCTTTATATGTTACTTGGCCTTTTTCTCTTACTCCTTTTAATATTCTTTCTTTGTTTAGTACATTTGGTGTTTTGATTATTATGTGACAAAAGGTATTCCTGTTCTGGTTCAGTCTGTTTGGAGTTCTGTAGGCTTCTTGTACGTACATCAGCATCTCTCTCTTTAAGTTAGGGAAGTTTTCTTCCATAATTTTGTTGAAGATATTTACTGGTCCTTTAAGTTGCAAATCTTCACTTTCATCTATACCTATAATCCTTAGGTTTGGTCTTCTCATTGTGTCCTGGATTTCCTGGATGTTTTGTGTTACACGTTTTTTGCATTTTGGATTTTCTTTGACTGTTGAGTTGATGCTTTCTATGGTATCTTCAACACCTGAGATTTTCTTCCATCTCTTATATTCTATTGTTGATGTTTGCATCTATGACACCTGATCTCTTCCCAAGGTTTTCTATCTCCAAAATCTCTCCCTTTGTGATTTCTTGGTTGTTTCTAATTCCTTTTTTAGATCTTGAATGGATTTGCTCAGATCCATCACTTGTGTGTTTATATTTTCCTGTATTGCTTTAAGATATTTTTTCATTTCCTCTTTCAGGATTTCTGCCTGTTGACCCAAGTTTCCCGTATTTCTTTAAGCGATTTTTGTGTTTCCTCCTCATGGGCTTCCAGCTGTTGATCCTGCATTTCTTTAAGCGATTCTTGTGTTTCCTTTGTAAGGGCATCTACCCGTTCATTCATTTCTTTTTTTTTTTTTTTTTTTTTTTTGGTTTTTCGAGTCAGGGTTTCCCTGTGTAGCCCTGGCTGTCCTGGAACTCACTTTGTAGACCAGGCTGGCCTCGAATTCAGAAATCCTCCTGCCTCTGCCTCCCAAGTGCTGGAATTAAAGGCGTGCGCCACCACCACCCGGCTTCATTCATTTCTTTAAGCGATTTTTGTGTTGCCACCTTAAGGGCCTCCATCAGTTGACCCATATTCTCCTTCATTTCTCTAAGCGATTTTTGTGTTTCCTTTGTAAGGGCTTCTATACGTTGATTCATGTTTTCCTGTATTTCTTTTTTTTTATTTTTTTTTTTATTTTTTAAAAGTTTATTTATTTTATGTATGTGAGTACACTGTTACTCTCTTTAGACACGCCATATGAGGGCATCAGATCCCAATACAGATGTTGAGAGTCACCATGTGGTTGCTGGGAATTGAACTGGAAGAACAGCAAATGCCCTTAACCACTGAGCTATCTCTCCAGCCCCTAGCAAGTCCATATTTTTATTTTAACTTTTTTCTTTTTTTTATTTATTTTATTTTATTTTTTTAATTTACATTCCAAATCACTTCCCCTTTCGCGTTTCCTCCCTCCCCGAAAGTCCCATAAGCCCCCTTCCCTCCCTCTTTTCTCCATTCAACCTCCTCTCCTTACTCTGTCCTGGCGTTCCCCTACATCCAGTCTTTCCAGGACCAGGGGTCTCTCCTTCCATCTTTTTAGAAATCTATTGATATTCGGATTGGGTCTAGGGTATTCCGAGATTCTGGGTCAATAACCCCTTATCAGTGACTGCATACCATGTGTGTTCTTTTGTGATTGGGTTACCTCACTAAGGATGATATTTTCAAGATCTGACCATTTGCCTAGGAATTTCATGGATTCATTGTTTTTAATTGCAGAGTAGTATTCCATTGTGTAGATATACCACATCTTCTGAATCCATTCCTCCGTTGAGGGACATCTGGGTTCTTTCCAGCTTCTGGCTATTATAAATAAGGCTGCTATGAACATAGTGGAACATGTGTCCTAATTGCATGCAGGTAAAGTCTCTGGGTATATGCCCAGGAGTGGTATAGCCGGATCCTCCAGAAGTGTCATGCCCAGTTTTCTGAGGAACCGCCAGACTGCTTTCCAGAGTGGTTGTACCAGCCTGCAATTCCACAAGCAGTGGAGGAGTGTTCCTCTTTCTCCACATCCTCGCCAACAACTGCTGTCTCCTGTGTTTTTGATCTTAGCCATCCTGACTGGTGTGAGATGGAATCTCAGGGTTGTTTTGATTTGCATTTCCCTAATGACTAAGGATGATGAACATCTCTTTAGGTGCTTCTCAGCCATTAGATATTCTTCAGGTGAGAACTCTTTGTTTAGCTCTGTACCCCAGTTTTTAATATGGTTACTTGCCTCTCTGGAGTTTAACTTCTTGAGTTCTTTGTATATATTGGATGTTAGCCCTCTGTCGGATGTAAGGTTGGTAAAGATCATTTCCCAGTTAGTTGGTTGCCGCTTTGTCTTTTTGACAGTGTCTTTTGCCTTGCAAAAACTTTGTAATTTAATGAGGTCCCATTTGTCTATTCTTGATCTTAGAGCGTAAGCTATTGGAGTTCTATTCAGGAAATTCTCCCCTGTGCCCATATGTTCAAGGTTCTTCCCTAGTTTCCCTTCTATTAGTTTCAGTGTGTCTGGTTTTATGTGGAGATCTTTGACCCACTTAGAATTGAGCTTAGTGCAAGGAGATAAGGATGGGTCAATTTGCATTCTTCTGCATGTTGACCTCCAGCTGAGCCAGCACCATTTGTTGAAAAGGCTATCTTTTTTCCACTGGATGGTTTTAGCTCCTTTGTCAAAGATCAAGTGACCATAGGAGTGTGGATTCATTTCTGGGTCTTCAATTCTGTTCCATTGATCTACATGTCTGTTACTGTACCAATACCATGCAGTTTTTAACACTATTGCTCTGTAGTACAGCTTGAGGTCCGGGATACTGATTCCCCCAGAGGTTCTTTTACTCTTGAGAATAGTTTTAGCTATTCTGGGTTTTCTGTTATTCCAGATGAATTTTTGAATTGCTCTTTCTAACTCTATGAAGAATTGAGTTGGGATTTTGATGGGGATTGCATTGAATCTGTGTATTACTTTTGGTAAGATGCTCATTTTTACTATATTAATCCTGCCAATCCATGAGTATGGCAGAGTTTTCCATCTTCTGAGGTCTTCTTCAATTTCTTTCTTCAGAGACTTGAAGTTCTTGTAATACAGATCTTTCACTTGTTTAGTTAGAGTCACGCCAAGATACTTAATATGGTTTGTGGCTATCGTGAAGGGTATTATTTCACTTACTTCTTTCTCAGCCTGCTTATCCTTTGAGTATAGGAAGGCTTCTGACTTGCTTGAGTTGATTTTATATCCGGCCACTTTGCTGAAGTCGTTTATCAGCTGTAGGAGTTCTCTGGTGGAGTTCTTTGGGTCGCTTATGTATACTATCATATCGTCTGCAAATAGTGATAGTTTGACTTCTTCCTTTCCAATTTGTATCCCTTTGACCTCTTTTTGTTGTCTAATTGCGCTAGCTAGAACTTCAAATACTATATTGAAAAGATATGGAGAGAGAGGGCAGCCTTGTCCAGTCCCTGATTTTAGTGGGATTGCTTCAAGTTTCTCTCCATTTAGATTGATGCTGGCTACCGGTTTGCTGTAAATTGCTTTTACTATGTTTAGATATGGGCCTTGAATTCCTGATCTTTCCAAGACCTTTAGCATGAAAGGATGCTGAATTTTGTCAAAAGCTTTCTCAGCATCTAATGAGATGACCATACGGTTTTTTTCTTTGGGATTGTTTATGTAGTGGATTACATTGATGGATTTCCTTATATTGAACCATCCCTGCATCCCTGGGATGAAGCCTACTTGATCGTGGTGAATGATCATTTTGATGTGTTCTTGGATTCGGTTGGCAAGAATTTTATTGAGTATTTTTGCATCGATATTCATAAGAGAGATTGGTCTGAGATTCTCTTTCTTTGTGGGATCTTTGTGTGCTTTTGCTATTAGTGTAATTGTGGCTTCATAGAACGAGTTGGGTAGTGTTCCTTCTGTTTCTATTTTGTGGAACAGTTTGAAGAGTATTGGTGTTAGGTCTTCTTTGAAGGTCTGATAGAATTCTGCACTAAAACCATCTGGACCTGTGCTTTTTTTGGTTGGAAGACTTCCAATGACAACTTGTATTTCTTCAGGGGTTATAGGACGGTTTAGAAGGTCTATTTGATCCTGATTTAATTTTGGTACTTGGTATCTGTCAAGGAAATTGTCTATTTCCTCAAGAATTTCTAGTTGTGTTGAATACAGGTTTTTGTAGTAGGATCTGATGAATTTTTGAATTTCCTCAGTTTCTGTTGTTATCTCTCCCTTTTCGTTTCTGATTTTATTAATTTGGATACTATCTCTGTGCCCTCTGGTTAATCAGGCTAAGGGCTTATCTATCTTGTTGATTTTCTCAAAGAACCATCTCCTCGTTTTGTTGATTCTTTGAATGGTTTTATTTGTTTCTACTTGATTGATTTCAGTCCTGAGTTTGATGATTTCCTGCCTTCTACTCCTCTTTGGTGTATTTGCTTCTTTTTGTTTCAGGGCTTTCAGGTGTGCCATTAAGCTGTTAGTGTATGCTGTCTCCCATTTCTTTTTTTTTTTCTTTTTTTTTAATTTAATTTTATTTTATTTTTTTAATTTACATTCCAAATCACTTCCCCTTTCCCGTTTCCTCCCTCCCCGAAAGTCCCATAAGCCCCCTTCCCTCCCTCTTTTCTCCCTTCAACCCCCTCTCATTACTCTGTCCTGGCGTTCCCCTACATCCAGTCTTTCCAGGACCAGGGGTCTCTCCTTCCATCTTTTTAGAAATCTATTGATATGCTGATTGTGTCTAGGGTATTCTGAGATTCTGGGTCAATATCCCCTTATCAGTGACTTCATACCATGTGTGATCTTTTGTGATTGGGTTACCTCACTAAGGATGATATTTTCAAGTTCTGACCATTTGCCTAGGAATTTCGTGAATTCATTGTTTTTAATTGCAGAGTAGTATTCCATTGTGTAAATATACCACATCTTCTGAATCCATTCCTCCGTTGAGGGACATCTGGGTTCTTTCCAGCTTCTGGCTATTATAAATAAGGCTGCTATGAATATAGTGGAGCATGTGTCCTTATTGCATGCAGGTATAGTCTCTGGGTATATGCCCAGGAGTGGTATAGCCGGATCCTCCGGAAGTGTCATGCCCAGTTTTCTGAGGAGCCGCCAGACTGCTTTCCAGAGTGGTTGTACCAGCCTGCAATTCCACCAGCAGTGGAGGAGTGTTCCTCTTTCTCCACATCCTCGCCAACAACTGCTGTCTCCTGTGTTTTTGATCTTAGCCATCCTGACTGGTGTGAGATGGAATCTCAGGGTTGTTTTGATTTGCATTTCCCTAATGACTAAGGATGATGAACATCTCTTTAGGTGCTTCTCAGCCATTAGATATTCTTCAGGTGAGAACTCTTTGTGTAGCTCTGTACCCCAGTTTTTAATATGGTTACTTGCCTCTCTGGAGTTTAACTTCTTGAGTTCTTTGTATATATTGGATGTTAGCCCTCTGTCGGATGTAAGGTTGGTAAAGATCATTTCCCAGTTAGTTGGTTGCCGCTTTGTCTTTTTGACGGTGTCTTTTGCCTTGCAAAAACTTTGTAATTTGATGAGGTCCCATTTGTCTATTCTTGATCTTAGAGCGTAAGCTATTGGAGTTCTATTCAGGAAATTCTCCCCTGTGCCCATATGTTCAAGGTTCTTCCCTAGTTTCCCTTCTATTAGTTTCAGTGTGTCTGGTTTTATGTGGAGATCTTTGATCCACTTAGAATTGAGCTTAGTGCAAGGAGATAAGGATGGGTCAATTTGCATTCTTCTGCATGTTGACCTCCAGCTGAGCCAGCACCATTTGTTGAAAAGGCTATCTTTTTTCCACTGGATGGTTTTAGCTCCTTTGTCAAAGATCAAGTGACCATAGGAGTGTGGATTCATTTCTGGGTCTTCAATTCTGTTCCATTGATCTACATGTCTGTTACTGTACCAATACCATGCAGTTTTTAACACTATTGCTCTGTAGTACAGCTTGAGGTCCGGGATACTGATTCCCCCAGAGGTTCTTTTACTCTTGAGAATAGTTTTAGCTATTCTGGGTTTTCTGTTATTCCAGATGAATTTTTGAATTGCTCTTTCTAACTCTATGAAGAATTGAGTTGGGATTTTGATGGGGATTGCATTGAATCTGTGTATTACTTTTGGTAAGATGCTCATTTTTACTATATTAATCCTGCCAATCCATGAGCATGGCAGATTTTTCCATCTTCTGAGGTCTTCTTCAATTTCTTTCTTCAGAGACTTGAAGTTCTTGTCATACAGATCTTTCACTTGTTTGGTTAGCGTCACGCCAAGATACTTAATATGATTTGTGGCTATCGTAAAGGGTATTATTTCTCTTACTTCTTTCTCAGCCTGCTTATCCTTTGAGTATAGGAAGGCTTCTGACTTGCTTGAGTTGATTTTATATCCGGCCACTTTGCTGAAGTCGTTTATCAGCTGTAGGAGTTCTCTGGTGGAGTTCTTTGGGTCGCTTATGTATACTATCATATCGTCTGCAAATAGTGATAGTTTGACTTCTCCCTTTCCAATTTGTATCCCTTTGACCTCTTTTTGTTGTCTAATTGCTCTAGCTAGAACTTCAAGTACTATATTGAAAAGATATGGAGAGAGAGGGCAGCCTTGTCTAGTCCCTGATTTTAGTGGGATTGCTTCAAGTTTCTCTCCGTTTAGATTGATGCTGGCTACTGGTTTGCTGTAAATTGCTTTTACTATGTTTAGATATGGGCCTTGAATTCCTGATCTTTCCAAGACCTTTAGCATGAAAGGATGCTGAATTTTGTCAAATGCTTTCTCAGCATCTAATGAGATGACCATGTGGTTTTTTTCTTTGAGATTGTTTATGTAGTGGATTACATTGATGGATTTCCTTATATTGAACCATCCCTGCATCCCTGGGATGAAGCCTACTTGATCGTGGTGAATGATCGTTTTGATGTGTTCTTGGATTCGGTTGGCAAGAATTTTATTGAGTATTTTTGCATCGATATTCATAAGAGAGATTGGCCTGAGATTCTCTTTCTTTGTGGGATCTTTGTGTGCTTTTGGTATTAGTGTAATTGTGGCTTCATAGAACGAGTTGGGTAGTGTTCCTTCTGTTTCTATTTTGTGGAACAGTTTGAAGAGTATTGGTGTTAGGTCTTCTTTGAAGGTCTGATAGAATTCTGCACTAAAACCATCTGGACCTGTGCTTTTTTTGGTTAGAAGACTTCCAATGACAACTTCTATTTCTTCAGGGGTTATAGGACGGTTTAGATGGTCTATTTGATCCTGATTTAATTTTGGTACTTGGTATCTGTCAAGGAAATTTTCCATTTCCTCAAGATTTTCTAGTTGTGGTGAATACAGGTTTTTGTAGTAGGATCTGATGATTTTTTGAATTTCCTCAGTTTCTGTTGTTATCTCTCCCTTTTCGTTTCTGATTTTATTAATTTGGATACTATCTCTGTGCTTTCTGGTTAGTCTGGCTAAGGGCTTATCTATCTTGTTGATTTTCTCAAAGAACCAACTCCTCGTTTTGTTGATTCTTTGTATGGTTTTATTTGTTTCTACTTGATTGATTTCAGCCCTGAGTTTGATGATTTCCTGCCTTCTACTCCTCTTTGGTGTATTTGCTTCTTTTTGTTCCAGGGCTTTCAGGTGTGCCATTAAGCTGATAGTGTATGCTGTCTCCCGTTTCTTTTTGGCGGCACTCAGGGCTATGACTTTTCCTCTTAGCACTGCTTTCATTGTGTCTCATAAGTTAGGGTATGTTGTGCCTTCATTTTCATTAACTTTCAAAAAGTCTTTGATTTCTTTCTTTATTTCCACCTTGACCAAGTTATCATTGAGTAGAGCATTGTTCAGCCTCCATGTGTACGTGGGTTTTCTTTTGTTTTTGTTGCCATTGAAGACCACCCTTATTCCATAGTGACCTGATAGGAGGCATGGGATTATTTCTATCTTCTTGTATCTGTTGAGGTCTGATTTGTGACCAATTATATGGTCAATTTTGGAGAAGGTACCATGAGGAGCTGAGAAGAAGTTGTATTCTTTAGCTCTAGGATGAAATGTTCTATATATATCAGTTAGTTCCATTTGGTCCAAGGCTTCAATTAGATTCACTGTGTCCCTGTTTAGTTTCTGCTTTTCTGAACGATCCATTTCAGAGAGCGGGGTGTTGAAGTCACCCACTATTATTGTGTGCGGTGCGATATGTGCTTTGAGTTTTAGTAAAGTTTCTTTTACGAATGAGGGTGCCCTTGCATTTGGAGCATAGATATTCAGAATTGAGAGTTCTTGATGGTGGATTTTTCCCTTGATCAGTATGTAGTGTCCTTCTGTGTCTTTTTTGATGACTTTAGGTGGAAAATCAATTTTATCTGATATTAGGATGGCTACTCCACCTCGTTTCTTGGGGCCATTTGCTTGTAAAATTGTTTTCCAGCCTTTTACTCTGAGGTAGTGTTTGTCTTTGACACTGAGGTGCGTTTCCTGCATGCAGCAAAATGCTGGGTCCTGTTTACGTATCCAGTCTGCTAGTCTATGTCTTTTAATTGGGGAATTGAGACCATTGATATAAAGAGGGATTAAGGCATAGTGATTTTTGCCATCTGCCATTCTTGATGCTATCTTTATGTTTGAGTGGTTATCTACTTTTGGGTTTGATTCAAGAAGGTTATTATCTCATTTTTTCCAGGGTGTTGTTTCTCTCCCTGTATTGGAGGTTTCCACCTATTATCCGTTGCAGGGCTGGTTTTGTGGAAAGATATTGTGAAAATTTGGTTTTATTATGGAATATCTTGGTCTCTCCATCTATGGTGATTCAGAGTAATGCTGGGTATAGTAGTCTAGGCTGGCAATTGTGCTGTCTTAGTGTCTGCATGAGATCTGCCCAGGATCTTCTGGCTTTCATAGTCTCTGGTGAGAAGTCTGATGTGATTCGGATAGGTCTTCCTTTGTATGTTGCTTGGCCATTTTCAATTACTGCTTTTAGTATTCTTTCTTTGTTTAGAACATTCGGTGTTTTGATTATTATGTGATGGGAGGTATTTCTGTTCTGGTCCAGTCTGTTTGGAGTTCTGTAGGCTTCTTGTTCGTTCATCGGCATCTCTCTCTTTAAGTTAGGGAAGTTTTCCTCCATAATATTGTTGAAAATGTTTACTGGCCCTTTAAGTTGCAAATCTTCACTCTCATCTATACCTATAATCCTTAGGTTTGGACTTCTCATTGTGTCCTGGATTTCCTGGATGTTTTGGGTTACACGTTTTTTGCATTTTGCATTTTCTTTGACTGTTGAGTCGATGCTTTCTATGGAATCTTCAGTACCTGAGATTCTTTCTTCCATCTCTTGTATTCTATTGTTGATGTTTGCATCTATGACTCCTGATTTCTTCCCAAGGTTTTCTATCTCCAAAGTTGTCTCCCTTTGTGATTTCTTAGTTGTTTCTACTTCCTTTTTTAGTTCCTAGATGGATTTGCTGAGATCCTTCACTTGTTTGTTTGTATTTTCCTGTATTTCTTTAAGGTATTTTTGCATTGCCTCTTTCAGGATTTCTTCCTGATGACCCACGTTCTCCTGCATTTGTCTGAGTGATTTTTGTGTTTCGTCCTCATGGGAATCCATCTGTTGATCCATTGTCTCCTGCATTTCTTTAAGCAGTTCTCGTGTTTCCTTTGTAAGGGCATCTAACCGTTGATTCATTTCTTTAAGCAATTTTTGTGTTGCTTCCTTATGGGCATCTGTCTGTTGACCCATATTCTTCTGCATTTCTTTATGCCAATTTTGGGATTCCTTTGTGAGTGCATCTACCCGTTGATTCATCTCGTTAAGCGATTTTTGTGTTGTCTCCTTGTGCGCCTCCATCTTTTGATCCATGTTCTCCCGCATTTCTCTAAGCGATTTTTGTCTTTCCTTTGTAAGGGCTTCTAACCGTTGATTCATGGTCTCCTGTAACTCTTTATGAGATTTATTTGTGTCCTTCTTGTGGTCCTCTAATAGCATCATGAGAAGTGATTTTAAATCCAGATCTTGTCTTTCGGGTGTGGTGGGGTATCCAGGATTTGCTGCTGTTGGAGAGTTGGGTTCGGATGGTCCCACATTACTTTGATTTCTGTTAGTAACATTCCTACGTTTGCCTTTTGCCATCTGGATACCTCTGATGTTAGTTGGTCCTGCTGCCACTGGCTGTTGGTTGGACCTCCTATGAGCCTGCAAAGCTATTTCTGCCCCCCCCCCCCGGATTACCATGATTCCCCTGGCACCGATTTCTGGGGCCTGCCTGCTCCTGAGTGACTTTGGAGCCCTAATGTGCCTTGCCCCAAGTGATCTTATATTGGGGAGGCCTTTCACATCCAAAGGCTCAGCCTAGTGGATTCCTGGAGCAGAGGTAGTCAAAGGGAGGCTGGTAGGCTCCTGCCCTGTGCAGGGGTGAGTGATCTCTCCTGGGGGGGAGGGGGCGTCCCTCTGCCAGGCAGAAGTCCCACAGCAGAGCTGGCGCGCTGGTTACTGCAGATCAGCCCCGCACTTGGGAGCCGCACACACACAAGCCACCCGAGACCCAAGCGATATTATGCCTGTTTGTCTCAGAACCTGGCTGTCCCCTTCCTGTATTTCTTTATGAGATTTATTTGCGTCCTTATTGAAATCCTCTAATAGCATCATGAGAAGTGATTTTAAATCCAGATCATGCCTTTTGGGTGTGATGGGGTGTCCACGACTTGCTGTTGTTGGAGAGTTGGGTATGGATGGTGCCATATTGTCTTGATTTCTGTTAGTAACATTCCGACATTTGCCTTTTGCCATCTGGTTACCTCTGGTGTTAGTTGGTCCTGCTGTCACTGACTGTTGGTTGGACATTCTGTGAGCCTGCAAGACTATTTCTGCCCCCCCCTCCCGGATTACCGGGATTCCCCTGGCACCGATTGCTGGGGGGGGGAGGCTGCCCTGCTCCTGAGTGACTTTGGAGCCCTGATGTGCCTTGCCCCAAGTGATGTTATATTGGGGAATCCCTGCGCATCAGAAGGCTCAGAGTAGTCAATCCCCAGAGCAGAGGTCGCCAAGAGGAGGCTGGTGTGCTCCCTCCCTGTGCGGGTGTGCTCTCTCCCAGTGCAGGTCCCTCTGCAGGGCAGATGTACGACAGCAGAGCTGGCGCGTAGGTGACCACAGAACTGCCCAGCTCTTGGGAGCAGGGAGTACACAAGCTGGCTGAGTCCCAAGCGATATTATGCTTGATTGTCCCTGTGCCTGGAGGTCCCAATTGCCCTGTTCCTGGAGCAAAGATGGCAGAGTGGCATGGGGGTTCTTACCAACTGCTCTGTGTGCAGTAGATCCTCTAGGTTGGGTCAGGATATTGTGTCTTCTCAGGAGCAGACCAGCTAGCAATCTGCCCCAGCACAAAGGACCAGGTAGAAGGGAAATACTTTATTTATCTGATATGAGTTAATATTTTGCTAGGTATTTTAACCTGGACTGGCATCTGTTTTGATTTGTTTTGTTTGTTTCATTTTGTTTTGTTTTGAGTCAGCAGACCATCTGCCCAAACTGTTTTGTCATTTAAAGTCTCCAATAAGAAGCCTGGTACAATTCTCATAGTTATTGTACTTTTATAGGCATTTTTAGGGTAGGAATATTTTCTTCTATTACTCTGTTAAAAATATTTTGTGGACTGATCTGGTAGGTTCCTTTCTCTACTATTATTTCTAGATAATGTTTTTTCATAGTGTCCCAGATTCTCTGAATGTGTTCTCTCATGGAATTTTTAAGATTTAAAATTGTCTGTGACTGATATATACATTCCTCCTATAGTGACAAAAATGTCTGAAATTCTCTTATGTCACATGTATTTTATTGGTGAAGATCACTTCTGTAGTTTCTGTTTGAATTCATACTTTTTTGTTTCCAGTTTTTCCCTCAGTTTGTGGTTTCTTTGCTTCATTTCTTTGCTTTTTCACTTTTTAATCACTTTTTATTTATTTCCTTGAATTGGTTGTTTGTTGATCTTTTTTAGGGAATGTATTCATTTCTTCCAATTTTTTTGTATTATTGTGGCTTTCTCTGAAGAATCAATTGATTTTTTTATTATTTATTTTATTTTATTTTTTTAATTTACATTCCAAATCATTTCCCCTTTCCCGTATCCTCCCTCCCCGAAAGTCCCATAAGCCCCCTTCCCTCCCTCTTTTCTCCATTCAACCCCCTCTCCTTACTCTGTCCTGGCGTTCCCCTACATCCAGTCTTTCCAGGATCAGGGGTCTCTCCTTCCATCTTTTTAGAAATCTATTGATATGCGGATTGTGTCTAGGGTATTCCCAGATTCTGGGTCAATATCCCCTTATCAGTGACTGCATACCATGTGTGTTCTTTTGTGATTGGTTTACCTCACTAAGGATGATATTTCAAGTTCTGACCATTTGCCTAGGAATTTCATGAATTCATTGTTTTTAATTGCAGAGTAGTATTCCATTGTGTAGATATACCACATCTTCTGAATCCATTCCTCCGTTGAGGGACATCTGGGTTCTTTCCAGCTTCTGGCTATTATAAATAAGGCTGCTATGAACATAGTGGAGCATGTGTCCTTATTGCATGCAGGTAAAGTCTCTGGGTATATGCCCAGGAGTGGTATAGCCGGATCCTCAGGGAGTGTCATGCCCAGTTTTCTGAGGAACCGCCAGACTGCTTTCCAGAGTGGTTGTACCAGCCTGCAATTCCACCAGCAGTGGAGGAGTCTTCCTCTTTCTCCACATCCTCACCAACAACTGCGGTCTCCTGTGTTTTTGATCTTAGCCATCCTGACTGGTGTGAGATGGAATCTCAGGGTTGTTTTGATTTGCATTTCCCTAATGACTAAGGATGATGAACATCTCTTTAAGTGCTTCTCAGCCATTAGATATTCTTCAGGTGAGAACTCTTTGTTTAGCTCTGTACCCCAGTTTTTAATATGGTTACTTGCCTCTCTGGAGTTTAACTTCTTGAGTTCTTTGTATATCTTGGATATTAGCCCTCTGTCGGATGTAAGGTTGGTAAAGATCATTTCCCAGTTAGTTGGTTGCCGCTTTGTCTTTTTGACAGTGTCTTTTGCCTTGCAAAAACTTTGTAATTTAATGAGGTCCCATTTGTCAATTCTTGATCTTAGAGCATAAGCTATTGGAGTTCTGTTCAGGAAATTCTCCCCTGTGCCCATATGTTCAAGGTTCTTCCCTAGTTTCCCTTCTATTAGTTTCAGTGTGTCTGGTTTTATTTGGAGATCTTTGACCCACTTAGAATTGAGCTTAGTGCAAGGAGATAAGGATGGGTCAATTTGCATTCTTCTGCATGTTGACCTCCAGCTGAGCCAGCACCATTTGTTGAAAAGGCTATCTTTTTTCCACTGGATGGTTTTAGCTCCTTTGTTAAAGATCAAGTGACCATAGGAGTGTGGATTCATTTCTGGGTCTTCAATTCTGTTCCATTGATCTACATGTCTGTTACTGTACCAATACCATGCAGTTTTTTACACTATTGCTCTGTAGTACAGCTTGAGGTCCGGGATACTGATTCCCCCAGAGGTTCTTTTACTCTTGAGAATAGTTTTAGCTATTCTGGGTTTTCTGTTATTCCAGATGAATTTTTGAATTGCTCTTTCTAACTCTATGAAGAATTGAGTTGGGATTTTGATGGGGATTGCATTGAATCTGTGTATTACTTTTGGTAAGATGCTCATTTTTACTATATTAATCCTGCCAATCCATGAGCATGGCAGATTTTTCCATCTTCTGAGGTCTTCTTCAATTTCTTTCTTCAGAGACTTGAAGTTCTTGTCATACAGATTTTTCATTTGTTTTGTTAGAGTCACGCCAAGATACTTAATATGGTTTGTGGCTATCGTGAAGGGTATTATTTTTCTTACTTCTTTCTCAGCCTGCTTATCCTTTGAGTATAGGAAGGCTTCTGACTTGCTTGAGTTGATTTTATATCCGGCCACTTTGCTGAAGTCGTTTATCAGCTGTAGGAGTTCTCTGGTGGAGTTCTTTGGGTCGCTTAAGTATTCTAACATATCGTCTGCAAATAGTGATAGTTTGACTTCTTCCTTTCCAATTTGTATCCCTTTGACCTCTTTTTGTTGTCTAATTGCTCTAGCTAGAGCTTCAAGTACTATATTGAAAAGATATGGAGAGAGAGGGCAGCCTTGTCCAGTCCCTGATTTTAGTGGGATTGCTTCAAGTTTCTCTCCATTTAGATTGATGCTGGCTACCGGTTTTCTGTAAATTGTTTTTACTATGTTTAGATATGGGCCTTGAATTCCTGATCTTTCCAAGACCTTTAGCATGAAAGGATGCTGAATTTTGTCAAATGCTTTCTCAGCATCTAATGAGATGACCATGTGGTTTTTTTCTTTGAGATTGTTTATGTAGTGGATTACATTGATGGATTTCCTTATATTGAACCATCCCTGCATCCCTGGGATGAAGCCTACTTGATCGTGGTGAATGATCGTTTTGATGTGTTCTTGGATTCGGTTGGCAAGAATTTGATTGAGTATATTTGCATCGAAATTCATAAGAGAGATTGGCCTGAGATTCTCTTTCTTTGTGGGATCTTTGTGTGCTTTTGGTATTAGTGTAATTGTGGCTTCATAGAACGAGTTGGGTAGTGTTCCTTCTGTTTCTATTTTGTGGAACAGTTTGAAGAGTATTGGTGTTAGGTCTTCTTTGAAGGTCTGATAGAATTCTGCACTAAAACCATCTGGACCTGTGCTTTTTTTGGTTGGAAGACTTCCAATGACAACTTCTATTTCTTCAGGGGTTATAGGACGGTTTAGAAGGTCTATTTGATCCTGATTTAATTTTGGTACTTGGTATCTGTCAAGGAAATTGTCCATTTCCTCAAGATTTTCTAGTTGTGTTGAATACAGGTTTTTGTAGTAGGATCTGATGATTTTTTTAATTTCCTCAGTTTCTGTTGTTATCTCTCCCTTTTCGTTTCTGATTTTATTAATTTGGATACTATCTCTGTGCCCTCTGGTTAGTCTGGCTAAGGGCTTATATATCTTGTTGATTTTCTCAAAGAACCAACTCCTCGTTTTGTTGATTCTTTGTATGGTTTTATTTGTTTCTACTTGATTGATTTCATCCCTGAGTTTGATGATTTCCTGCCTTCTACTCCTCTTTGGTGTATTTGCTTCTTTTTGTTCCAGGGCTTTCAGGTGTGCCATTAAGCTGATAGTGTATGCTGTCTCCCGTTTCTTTTTGGCGGCACTCAGGGCTATGAATTTTCCTCTTAGCACTGCTTTCATTGTGTCCCATAAATTAGGGTATGTTGTGCCTTCATTTTCATTAAGTTTCAAAAAGTCTTTGATTTCTTTCTTTATTTCCACCTTGACCAAGTTATCATTGAGTAGAGCATTGTTCAGCCTCCATGTGTACGTGGGTTTTCTTTTGTTTTTGTTGCCATTGAAGACCACCCTTATTCCATAGTGATCTGATAGGAGGCATGGGATTATTTCTATCTTCTTGTATCTGTTGAGGTCTGATTTGTGACCAATTATACGGTCAATTTTGGAGAAGGTACCATGAGGAGCTGAGAAGAAGGTGTATTCTTTAGCTCTAGGATGAAATGTTCTATATATATCAGTTAGTTCCATTTGGTCCAAGGCTTCAATTAGATTCACTGTGTCCCTGTTTAGTTTCTGCTTTTCTGAACGATCCATTTCAGAGAGCGGGGTGTTGAAGTCACCCACTATTATTGTGTGCGGTGTGATGTGTGCTTTGAGTTTTAGTAAAGTTTCTTTTACGAATGAGGGTGTCCTTGCATTTGGAGCATAGATATTCAGAATTGAGAGTTCTTGATGGTGGATTTTTCCCTTGATCAGTATGTAGTGTCCTTCTGTGTCTTTTTTGATGACTTTAGGTTGAAAATCAATTTTATCTGATATTAGGATGGCTACTCCACCTCGTTTCTTGGGGCCATTTGCTTGTAAAATTGTTTTCCAGCCTTTTACTCTGAGGTAGTGTTTGTCTTTGACACTGAGGTGCGTTTCCTGCATGCAGCAAAATGCTGGGTCCTGTTTACGTATCCAGTCTGCTAGTCTATGTCTTTTAATTGGGGAATTGAGACCATTTATATAAAGAGAGATTAAGGCATAGTGATTATTGCCATCTGCCATTCTTGATGCTGTCTTTATGTTTGAGTGGTTATCTACTTTTGGGTTTGATTCAAGAAGGTTATTATCTCATTTTTTCCAGGGTGTTGTTTCTCTCCCTGTATTGGAGGTTTCCACCTATTATCCGTTGCAGGGCTGGATTTGTGGAAAGATATTGTGAAAATTTGGTTTTATCATGGAATATCTTGGTCTCTCCATCTATGGTGATTGAGAGTTTTGCTGGGTATAGTAGTCTAGGCTTGCATTTGTGCTCGAATCAATTGATTTTGTTTAGGCAAATGATCCGAACTGGAAAATATCAGCCTTAGTGAGGTAACCCAATCACAAAAGAACACACATGGTATGCAGTCACTGATAAGGGTATATTAACCCAGAAGCTCGGAATACCCAAGACACAGTTCACATATCAATTGATTTCCAAGAAGATAGAAGGAGAGGCCCCTGGTCCTGGAAAGACTGGATGTAGGGGAATACCAGGACAGAGAAGCAAGAGGGAGTTGAATGAGGAACGGGGGAGGGAAGAGGGCTTATGGGACTTTTGGGGAGGGAGGAACCGGGAAAGTGGAAATCATTTGGACTGTAAATAAAAAAATATAGAAAATAAAAAAAGAATTGTTTTCAGTGTCCTGCACTTGTTTTGACAATTGCATTTTCTGTGTGTTTGAAGATTCTTGCTAGAATTTTGATGGGGATTGTCTTTTCTTTTTTTTTTTTTTTTTTTTTTTTTGGCTTTTCGTGTCAGGGTTTCTCTGTGTAGCCCTGGCTGTCCTGGAACTCACTATGTAGAATAGGCTGGCCTCAAACTCAGAAATCCTCCTGCCTCTGCCTCCTAAGTGCTGGGATTAAAGGTGTGCACCGCCACCGCCCGGCTGGGGATTGTCTTGTATCTGTAGATCGCTTTTGTTAGATTGGCCATTTTTACCATGTTAATTCTTCAAATCCATGAGAATGGGAGATCTCTTCATTTTCTGAGGTCTTCTTGGATTTCTTTCTTGAGAGACTTGAAGTTCTTGTCATACAGATCTTTCACTTGTTTGGCTAGAGTTACCCACAATATATTTTATATTATTTGTGACTATTGTAAAAGATGTTGTTTGCTGATTTCTTTCTCAGCCTGATTATCATTTGAACAAATGAAGGCTATGTATTTATTTGAGTTAATTTGATATCCAGCACTTGGTTGAAGTTGTTTACCAACTGTAGACGTTGTCTAGTAAAATTGTTGGGGTTGCTTATATATACTATCATATCATCTGCAAATAGTGATACTTGACATCTTCTTTGCCAATTTGTAACCCCTTAACCTCCTTTTGCTCTCCTATTGCTTTAGCCAGAACTTCAAGAAGTATATTGAAGAGATATGTGGAGAGTAGACATCCTTGCTTTGTCCCCTGGTTTAGTGGGATTGGTTCAAGTGTCCCTCCATATAATTTGATATTGGCTTTTGATTTGCTGTATTTTGCTTTTATTGTGTTTTAGGTATGGACCTTGAATTCCCAGTCTCTCCAATACTTTTACCTTGAAGGAGTCTTGTATATTGTCACATGTTTTTTCAGCATCTAATGAGATGATCATGTGATATTTTTTCTTTGAGATTGTTTTTATATACTGGATTATGCTAATGGATTTTCACTTATTGAACCAACCTTGAATCCCTGGAATGAAGCCTACTTGATTGTGGTGAAAGAAGGCTCTAATGTGTTCTTGGATTCGGTTTGCAAGAATTTTGTTGAATACATTTGCATCAATATTCATAAGTAAAATTGATGTGAAGTACTCTTTTTTTGTTGGAGCCTTGTGTAGTTTATGTTTCAGAGTAATTGTGGCTTCACAGAATGAATTAATTAGTGTTCCTTTGGTCTCTATTTTATGGAAAAGTTTGAGGACCGTTAGTACTAGTTCTTCTTTGAAGGTATGGTAGAATTCTGCACAAAAGCCATCTGGCCATGGGCTTTCTTTTTCTTGGGAGGTTTTAAATGACTACTATTTTCTTAGAGGATATGGGCCTGTTCAGATGGCTGAACTGCTCTGATTTAATTTTGGAACATGTTATATGTCTAGAAAATCATCCAATTCATCTAGATTTTTCAATTTTGTTGAGTATAGGATTTTTTAGTAGTATCTGATGATTTTTATTAATTTCTTCAGTTTGTGTTATTATATCTCCATTTACTTTTGGATTTTGTTAATTTGGTTACTGCCTCTGGACCCTTACGTTAGTTTTCCTAAGGATTATTTATCTTTTTGATTTTCTCAACTAGCAAAATTTTGGTTTCTTGATTCTTTGTATCTTTCTCTCTGTTTCTATTTGGTTGATTTCTGCCCTAAATTTGACTGTTTTCTACCTTCTAATCCTCTTGTGTGTGTTTGCTTCCATTTGTTCTAGAGCTCTCAGGTATGCTGTTAAGTAGTTAGTGTAGGATCACTCCAATTTCTTTACTAGGACACGTAGGGCTGTGAATTTTCCTCTTAGTACTACTTTCATAGTATTCCATAAGTTTGTGTATGCTGTGTCATCATTTTCATTGAATTCCAGAAAGCCTTCAATTTCTTCCCAGACCAAGTTATTATTGGGTAGAAAGTTACTCATTTTCCAAGGTTATGTGGGTTTTCTGTTGCTTTTCTTTTTTTTTCTTATTTTGATTTTTGAGGCACTTTCTCTGTGTAGTCCTGGCTGTCCTGCTATTGAAGTCTAACCTAAGTCCTTGGTGATCTGACAGGATGTATGGAATTATTTCAATATTCTTGCATCTGTTAAGGCTTGTTTTGTAAACAAATATATGGTCGATTTGGGAGAAGATACCATGAGGTGTTGAGAAGAAGGTATATTCTTTTGTTTTAGGATTAAATATTCTGTAAATATATGTTAAAATGATTTGGTTCATAACTTCTATTAGGTTCCCTGTGTCTCTGTTTAGTTTCTGTTTCAATGACCTGTCAATTAATGAGTGTGGGGTGTTGAAGTCTCCCACTATTATTGTGTACGCTTACTAAGCTTTAGTAAAGTTTCTTTTATGAATGTGGGTGCCCTTGCATTTGGAGCATAGATATTCAGAATTGAGACTTTCTCTTGGTGGATTTTCCCACTGATGAATATGAAGTGTCCTCTTCCATCTTGCTTGATAAGTTTTGGTTGATGTCTACTTTATTGGATATTAGCATGGTAACTCCAGATCGTTTCTTAGGACCATTTGTTTGAAAGATTTTTTTCCAGCATTTACTCAGTGGTGGTGCTGTCTTTGTTATTGAGGTATGTTTCTTATATGTATCAAAATGCTGAATCCTGTTTGAATATCAAGTCTGTTAGCTTATGTTTTCCATTAAGGAACTGAGTCTGTTGATAATGAGAGACATTAAAAATAGATGATCATTAGTGCCTGTTATGTTTGTTGTTGTGTCATTATGTGCCTGTAATTCTCTCCTTTGGGTTTTATTGTGAGATGATTAATATCTTGGTTTTTTTTTTTTGCATTGGTACCCTCTGTGTGTTGGAGTTTTCCTTTTAGAATCCTTTGTAGGACTGGATTGGTAGATATTGTTTGAATTTGGTTTTGTTCTGGAATAGAACTCCAGATGATTAAAATCCCAATGGGCCCAAGTGAGGATGCCTCAATCCCACTTGGAGTGAGAACAAAACCATCAGGGGGTAGAGAAAGGGAGGGTCCTGGTGGAAGAGGGGACAGGGAGGAGAAAAGGGGAACATGATCATATATTGGGGGACCAGGATTGAAACCCTGAAGGCAAGTTGAAAGAATGGAACCAGGCAACCTCGGGAGATAAGAGGTGGGGGACCCTCTAGAAATTGCAGGAGAACTCGGAGATGAGAAACATGCAAGACTCAAAGGGAAGGACCTTAAATGAAATACCCAACAGTGGAGAACTTGTAGAGTACATCTCCAGTGGAAAGACAGGGCATCAAGTGGAGGGGTGGGGTTGCTATCCCACAGTCAAAAACTCTGACCCAGAATTGTCCCTGACTAAAAGAACTACAGGGACAGAAATGGAGAAGAGACTGAGGGAATGGGGATCCAGTGACAGGCCCAAATTGGGATCCAGCTCAAGTGGAGGCTCCAAAGCCTGACACTATTATTGATGATATGGAGTGCTTATACACAGGAGCCAGCATGGCTGCCTTCCAATAGGCCCAACAAGCAACTGAAAGAGTCAGATGCAGATACTTATACTCAACCAATGTAGAAAATATGGGGAGCCCTAAGGTTGAATGAGGGAATGGCTGGAAGAAACTAAGGAAGAGAACAACCCCATAGAAAGACCAACAGTCTCAACTAACCTGGACCCCTTAGATCTCTCAGACACTGAGCCACCAAGCAGACAGCATACACTAACTGATATGAGGTCCCTGACTTATATACAACAGATGACTGCCTGGTCTGACCTCAATGAAAGAATATACACCTAATCCTTGAAAGACTTGAGGCCTCAAGGAGTGGGGAGTTCTAATGAGGTTGGGGGTAGTGGTCAGGATATCTTTTTTGAGATGAGGAGGAGGTATGGGATTACAAATAGTCATTGGGCAGACCTGGAGGGGGTTAATGACTGGACTGTAAGAAAAGATTAAAGAATTTTAAAATTGATTTTGTTCTGGAATATTTTGGTTTCTCCATCTATCATGACTGAAAATTTTGCTGGGTATAGTAGTCTGGGCTTGTGTTTGTATTCACTTAGGGTCTGCATGACCTCTGACCAGGCTCTTCTGGCTTTTAGCATCTCTGTTGAGAAGTCTGGTGTAATTCTGATAGGTCTGTCTTTATATGTTATTTGGCATTTTTCCCTTACAGCTTTTAATATTCTTTCTTTCTTCTGTATATTTTGTGTTTGGTTATTATGTGATAAGAGGATTTTCTTTTCTGGCCCAATCTATTTGGTGTTCTGTAAGCTTCTTGTACATTTATGGCTGTCTCTTTCTTTAGGTTGGGAAAGTTTCTTCTATGGTTTTGTTGAAAACATTTTCAGGTCCTTTGAGGTAATAATCTTCACTCTCTTCTATTCCTATTATTCTTAGATTTGGCCTTTCCATTATATCCTGGATTTCCTGCATGTTTTAGGTTAGGATTATTTTATGTTTTGAATTTTTTGACTGTTTGTCAATATCTTCCAAGCTATCTTCTACATCTGAACTTCTTTCTTGTATCTCTTATATTCTGTTGGTGATGCTTCTATCTTTAATTCCTGACCTCTTTCCTAGATTTTTCCATTTCAATGGCTCCCTCCATTTGTGTTTTCTTTATTGTTTCTACTTCCCCTTTTAGGTCTTGGACTTGGAAAGCTTTGTCCAATTCCTTCACCTGCTTGGCTGTGTTTTACTGTATTTATTTAAGGGAATTATTTGTTTAGTCTTTAAGGGTTTCTATCTGATTACCTGTATTTTCCCGTATTTCTTTCAGAGAGTTAATTAAATCCTCCTTACAAGACTCTATCAATTTCATGAGATAGGATTTTAGGTCATCTTCATCTTTTTCAGGTGTGTTGGTGTATCCAGGACTTGCTGTGATCCTGAGATCCTAGGTGTGCCAGAGCTCCTGAGAGTCAAGCTACCTCTAGGATCCTGAAATTCTAGTGTGACAAAGCTCCTGAGATCCCGTGTGTCAGAGCTCCTTGGAGTCAAGCTTCCTCTGGGTATTGCAGGGGTGGGTAGGGAGCCAGAGTGTGCTCCCAGCACAAGTGCAAGCTGGAAAAAACCCATGCCTCTGGCTGGGTCAGGGCTTATGTTTCCTTAGTTCCTGTGGGGGTCCCAGTTACACTGGGTGTTGGGAAAGATGTTGTGGCCTCATCCGTGATACTCAGTGTGTCAGAGCTCCAGTGCTCCTGGGTGTGTCTGATTGCCTGGGAGATGAGCTTATTCTGTAATTCTGTGATCCTGTGATCCTGGGCATTTCAGAGCACCTGGGAATCAGGCTCCCTTTCAGTATTGTAAGAATGGGTACAGACTCTGGACCACAGGTCTGTTCGAGGTAAAAGTTCAGAGGGGAAGGAACCCATACCACTGGCTGGGTGGGGGTTCCTGCATCTCTTGGTCCTAGGGAACCCAGTTACTCCGAATGTTGCAACAGATATTGTAGCCTCACCTGTGATCTTCAGCGAATTAGAGCACCTCGGAGTAAAACTTCCTCTGGGTGTTGTGGGACTGTATGCAGAGTTCTATCAGACCTTCAAAGAAGACCTAATACCAATACTCTTCAAACATTCCACAAATTAGGAAACAGAGGGAACACTAACCAATTCATTCTATGAAGATAGAATTACTCTGATAACTAAACCACACAAAGACCCAAAAATGAAAGAGAATGTCACACCAATTTCCCTTGTGAATATCGATGCAAAGTTACTTAATAAAATTCTCACTAACTGAATCCAAAAACACATGAAAATGATCATTCACCACAATCAAGTGGGCTTCATCCCAGGGATGCTGGGATGGTTCAATATATGGAAATCCATCTATGTAATCCACTATAAAAACAAACTTAAAGGAAAAAACACATGATCATCTCATTAGATGCTGAGAAAGCATTTGACAAAATCAAACACCCCTTCATCATAAAATCCTTGGAAAGATCAAGAATTCAAGGCCCATACCTAAACATAGTAAAGGCAATGTACAATAGACCAGTAGTCAACATCATTCTAATGGAGAGAAACTGGAAGCAATCCCACTAAAATCAGGAAATAGACAAGGGTGTTCATTCTCTTCCTGCCTGTTAAATATAGTACTCGAAGTCTTAGCCAGAGCAATTAGACAACAAAAGGAGGTCAACGGGTTACAAATTGGAAAGGAGGAAGTCAAAATATTACTATTTGCAGATGATATTTTAGTATACTTAAGTGACCCCAAATTTTCCACCAGGGAACTCCTATACCCAATAAACAATTGCAGCAAAGTGGCTAGATATAAAATTAACTCACACAAATCAGTTGCCTTCTGCTACTCAAAAGATAAACAGACAGAGAAAGAAATTAGGAAAACAACACCCCTCACAATAGTCACAAATATTATAAAATAACTTGGTGTGACTCTAAATAAGCAAGTTAAAGATCTGTGTGACAAGAACTACAAGTCTCTGAAGAAAGAAACTGAAGATCTCAGAAGATGGAAAGATCCCCCATGCTCATGGATTGGTAGGAGCAATGTAGTAAAAATGGCCATCCTGACAAAAGCAATCTACAGATTCAATGCAATTCCCACCAAATTTCCAACTCAATTCTTCATAGAGTTAGAAAGGGCAATTCTCAAATTCATCTAGAATAACAAAAAACCCAGGATAGCTAAAACTATTCTCAACATTGAAAGAACTTCTGGCTGAATTGCCATCCATGATCTCGATCTATATCACAGAGCAATGGTGATAAAAACTGCATGGTATTGGTATAGTGACAGGCAGGTAGATCAATGGGATAAAATTGAAGACCCAGAAATGAACCCACACTCCTATGGTCACTTGATCTTTGACAATGGAGATAAAACCATCCATTGGAAAAAAGGCAGCATTTTCAACAAATGGTGCTAGTTCAACTGGTAGTTAGCATCTAGAAAAATGCAAATTGATCCATTCTTATCTCCTTGTATAATGCTCAAGTCCAAGTGGATCAATGACCTCCACATAAAACTAGATACACTGAAACTAAAAGAAAAGAAAATGGGGAAGAGTCTCAAGCACATGAGCACAGGGGAAATATTCCAGAACAAAACACCAATAGCCTTTTGCTCTAATATCAAGAATCGACAAATGTGACCTCATAAAATTCCAAGATTTCTGTAAGGCAAAGGACACTGTCAATGGGACAAAATGGCAACCACCATATTGGGAAAATATCTTTACCAATCCTACATCCAATAGAGGGCAAATATCCAATATACACAAAGAACTCAAGAAGTTTGACTCCAGAGTACCAAAAAAACCTATTAAAAATAGGATACAGAGCTAAACAAAGAATTCTCAACTGAGGAATACTGAATGGTTGAGAAGCACCTAAAAAATGTTCGACATACTTAGTCATCAAGGAATTTCAAATAAAAACAACTTTGATATTTCACTCACACCAGTAAGAATGGCTAAGATCAAAACCTCAGGTGACAGCAGATTCTGGCAAGGATGTGGAGAAAGAGGAACTCTCCTCCATTGCTGGTGGGATTGCAAGCTGGTACAACCACTCTGGAAATCATTTTGGTGGCTCCTCAGAAAATTGGACATAGTACTACCTGAGGTCCCAGCTATACCATTCCTGGCCATGTACGCCAAAGATGATCTGATATGTAATAATGCTCCACTCTTTTCATGGCAACCTTATTTATAATAGCCAGAAGCTGGAAAGAACCCAGATGTCCCTCAACAGAGGAATGAATAGAGAAAATGTGCTACATTTACACAATGGAGTACTACTCAGCTATTGGTGGCACACACCTTTAATCCCAGCACTTGGCAGGCAGAGGCAGGCAGATTTCTCAGTTTGAGGACAGCCTGATCTACAGAGTGGGTTCTAGGACAGCCAGGGCTACACAGAGAAACCCTGTCTCAAAAAACAAACAAACAAACAGTGAATTCATGAAGTTCTTGGGCAAACAGATGGAACTAGAAAATATCATCCTGAGTGAGGATCACAAGGACACACATAGTGTCACAAAAGAACACACATAGAATGCATTCACTGATAAGTGGATGTTAGCCCAGAAGCTCAGAAAACCCAAGATTCAATTCACAACCATATGATGCTCAAGAAGAAGGAAGACCAAAGTGTGGATACTTTGGTCCTTCTTAGAAGGGGTACAAAATACCCATGAGAGGAGACAAAGTATGGAGCAGAGACGGAAGGAAAGACCATCCAGAGACCACTCCACCTGGGGATCCACCTCATATACAGTTACTAAACACAGACAATATTGTGGATGCCAACAAATACTAACTGACAGGAGCCTGATATAGCTGTCTCCTGAGAAGCCCTTCCAGTGCCTGACAAATACAGAGGGGATGCTCTCAGCCAACAATTGAACTGAGCACTGGGTCCCCAAGGGAGGATCTAGAAAAAGAACTGAAGTAACTGAAGGGGGTTTGCAACCACATAGGTCGAACAACAATATGAACCAACCAGTACCCTCCCCCAGAGATCCTACGGACTAAACCACCAACCAAAGAGTACACATGGAGTACTCCAGCCAAATAAGTAGCAGAGGATGGCCTTATCAGACATCAATGAGAGGAAAGTCCTTGGTCTTGTGAAGGCTCAATGCCCCAGTGTAGGGGAATGCCAGGTCAGGGAAGTGGGAGTAGGTTTATTGGTGAGCAGTGGGAGAGGTGATAGGATGGGGGGGGCGGTCTTTGGAGGGCAAATGAGGAAAGGGTATAACATTTGAAATGTAAATAAAAAATATCTAATTGGGCTGTCGAGATGGCTCAGGGGTTAAGAGCACTGGCTGTTCTTCTGAAGGTCCTGAGTTCAATTCCCAGCAGCCACATGCATTATGAGCTTTCAGGTTAGGCACTTAGTGCTATAAACTTTTCTCCTAGAAATTCTTTCATTATGTGCCATATATTTGAGTATGTTATGCCTTCATTTTCATTAAATTCTTGAAAGTCTTTAAATCCTGTCTTTATTTTCTCCATGACCGTTGAGAAAGAGCAGAGTTGTTCAACTTCCATGAGTGTGTAGGCTTTCTGGTGCTTCTGTTGTTTAAGTCCAGCTTTAATCCATAGTATGTATTCTGATAAGATACAAGGCATTGTTTCAATTTTCTTTGTATCTTTTGAAGCTTGCTCTGTTACCAACGATATGGTCAATTTTGGAGAAGGATCCATGAGATGATGAAAATTGATTGGGTGAAATATTATAGAAATTAGGTCCTTTTGATTTAAAATGTCTATTTCATTGTTTTTCTGTTTTGTTTTTATCTCAATGTCCTGTCAATTGGTGAGAATGGGGTGTTGAACTTTCCCACTATAAATGTGTGGGGTTCAATATGTGATTTAAGGTGTAGCAATGTTTCTTTTACAAATGAGGGTGCCTTGTGTTTGAGGTATTGGTGTTCAGAATTGAGATAGTATCTTGGCAAATTAGCATAAACTGTCCTTCCCTGTCTCGGTTAATTTTGAATGAATGTCTATTTTATTAGATATTGGAATGGCTACTCCAGCCTGTGTCCTGGGTCCATTTGCTTGGAAAACTTTCTTCCAGTCATTTACTCTGAGGTAATATCTGTCTTTTTGGCTGAGATGTGTTTCTTGTATACAACTGAATGATTGATCCTGTTTTGTCTTCTATTCTTTTACCTTGTGTTTTTTATTGGAGAATTGAGTCCCTTGATATTGAAAGACATTAATAACCAGTGACTGTTATTTCCTATTACTTTGATGTTCTTGTTGTTGTTGGTGGTGGTGGTGGAGGTGGTGGTGGTGGTGATGGTGTGGGGGGGTGTATGCATGCAATAGAGAGAGAGAGAGAGAGAGAGAGAGAGAGAGAGAGAGAGAGAGAGAGAGAGAGAGAGTTTGTGTGTAATTTCCTTGTTTTTGCTGGTATGGAATTGCTTATTTCTGTGCTCTCTTGGATGTAGTTACCTTTCTTGTGTTGGAATTTTCCTTCTAATATTTTCTGTAGGGCTATGCTTCTGGATAGATAGTATTTAAATTTGGATTTATATTGAAATATCTTGTTTAGTTCCTCTATGGTGATTGAGAATTTTGCTTGGTATAGTAGTCTAGGTTGGCATCTGTAGATTTTTGGAGGTTGAAGGATATCTGTCCATGCTCTTCTAGCTTTTAGATTCTCAGTTGAGAAGTCAGGTGTAATTCTGATATATCTGCCTTTGTATGTTACCTGGCCTTTTTTCTTTATTGCCTTTAATATTCTTTGTTCTATAGATTTTTATGTGCCAGGAAGATTTTATTTTCTGGTCCAATCTAATTGGTGTTCTATATGCTTCTTGTATGTTTATAGCCACTTCTTTCTTTAGGTTGGGAAAGATTTCTTCTATGATTTTGTTGGGAATATTTTCTGGGCCTTGTAGCTGGAACTCTTAAACTTATTCCACTCCTTAGGTGGAGTAGAAGTCTTAGGTTATGTCTTTTCATGGTATCCCAGATTTCCTGGATGTTTTGCCTCAGTAAAATTTTAGCTTTAACATTTTTGTTGATTGATTGTATCATTAACACATGAGAGTTGTTCTTCTATTTCATGTCTTCTGTTTGTGATGCTTGCATCTGTTGTTCCTGTTCTCTTCCTTAGGTTTTCTATCTCCAGTATTTCCTCAGTTTGTGTTTTCTTATTTACTTCTATTTCCAATTTCAGATCTTGCACAGTTTTATTTATTTCCTTCACCTTTAACTGTAGTTTCCTGTATTTCTTTAAGGGATTAATTTATTTTCTTATTAAAGGCCTTTATCTTCTTTATAAGATTTAAGGTCTTTTTTATGTTTTGGCTGTGTTAGGATTTCCAAACCTTGCTGTAGTGGGGTAGCAGTGCTTTGGTGATGTTATCTTGCCCTGGCTATTGTTGATTTTGTTCTTTCTAGGACTTTTAGCCATCCGGATGGTTTTGGTCCCTGGATGTTCTTCTTGTAGTAGGCATTGAGAGAGGCATGAATCTGGATGATCCTGGTCATCAGAGACCATGAGGCCTCTGATGGTTATCCTTAGGCTGTATGGTACCTGAACTTCAGTTCTGTATGGATCAGGGGCCTCAGGTACACTGAAGGTAGTCAAAAAGATGGCAAGACAATGAATGCCCCTCCTGGATGGCCAGACCCTCAGGGCACCTTGTCTTGGCCCAGAAGGCTCAGAGATCAAAGAAGTTGGGTGATGGGAAGGGAAGATTTCCTGTATGGTTCAGGAGTCTAAATGATGTGGAGGAGAGATAGTGGGAAAATGGAGATGCCTGTAGGATGGCAGGCTGCTCAGGGCAGTTTGGCTTAGTTCAAAGAACTCAAAGAACATTTTCTTAAAATTGTCTCAACTATTTTGAAGAAGTTATCTATCATTGCCAACTTTTGGGAGTACATTCACAAACTGGTGGCTCACAAAGTGAAATAATTTCCTCATGGATATTTTTTAGAAACAATAGTTCAAATTTTGAACGTGTTATTCACTATCACAGGACACAGACATCAAGTCAGAGCTGGTGCATATATTTTTTTTATTCCCAAGTGATTAGATGCTATTCTCCTTTATTATTGTCAACTTAAAACAACCATAAAAGCTTTAGGGTAGAGGCACTTTATGAGGAGTTAGCAACATCATACTGTCCTGTAGGTCCAGAATAACCCTGGAAGGCAAAGGCATTTTTTCTTTCCTTCATTATCACCTTCTTCTTCTTCTTCTTCTTCTTCTTCTTCTTCTTCTTCATCTTCTTCTCTTTCTTCTTCTTTTTCTTCTTCCTTCTCTTCTTCCTTCTTCTCCTCCTCCTCCTTCTTTTTTCATTTTCTTCTTTTGTTTATATATCAAAACATTTTTAATATTTTTATTTTTAAAATAATGATATAATTATAACTTTTACCCCTTTGCCTTCGTTCCTCTAAATTCTCCCAAACACAACAACTTACTGTCTTTAAAATAGTGACCTCTCCATCTTTCCTCCAGTGACTGGGAAGTTGGGACAGCCAGGTTCTGAGACAGACAGGCATAATATCGCTTGGGTCTCGGGCGGCTTGTGTGTATGCAGCTCCCAAGTGCGGGGCGGATCTGCAGTAACCAGCGCGTCAGCTCCACTGTGGGACTTCAACCTGGCAGAGGGACCCCGCACTGGGCGGGAGCCTACCAGCTTTCCTTCCGCGACCTCTGTTCCCGCAGACTGCGCTGAAGTGACAGGTACCCCAAGCTCCCTATCCCCAATATAACAT
>BTHU01000001.1:37994865-38349865 GCA_036184795.1 Tokudaia tokunoshimensis
TGGATCGTTCAGAAAAGCAGAAACTAAACAGGGACACAGTGAATCTAATTGAAGCCTTGGACCAAATGGAACTAACTGATATATATAGAACATTTCATCCTAGAGCTAAAGAATACACCTTCTTCTCAGCTCCTCATGGTACCTTCTCCAAAATTGACCGTATAATTGGTCACAAATCAGACCTCAACAGATATAAGAAGATAGAAATAATCCCATGCCTCCTATCAGATCACTATGGAATAAGGGTGGTCTTCAATGGCAACAAAAACAAAAGAAAACCCACGTACACATGGAGGCTGAACAATGCTCTACTCAATGATAACTTGGTCAAGGTGGAAATAAAGAAAGAAATCAAAGACTTTTTGAAACTTAATGAAAATGAAGGCACAACATACCCTAATTTATGGGACACAATGAAAGCAGTGCTAAGAGGAAAAGTCATAGCCCTGAGTGCCGCCAAAAAGAAACGGGAGACAGCATACACTAACAGCTTAATGGCACACCTGAAAGCCCTGGAAAAAAAAGAAGCAAATACACCAAAGAGGAGTAGAAAGCAGGAAATCATCAAACTCAGGGCTGAAATCAATCAAGTAGAAACAAATAAAACCATACAAAGAATCAACAAAACGAGGAGTTGGTTCTTTGAGAAAATCAACAAGATATATAAGCCCTTAGCCAGACTAACCAGAGGGCACAGAGATAGTATCCAAATTAATAAAATCAGAAACGAAAAGGGAGAGATAACAACAGAAACTGAGGAAATTAAAAAAATCATCAGATCCTATTACAAAAACCTGTATTCAACACAACTAGAAAATCTTGAGGAAATGGACAATTTCCTTGACAGATACCAAGTACCAAAATTAAATCAGGATCAAATAGACCTTCTAAACCGTCCTATAACCCCTGAAGAAATAGAAGTTGTCATTGGAAGTCTTCCAACCAAAAAAAGCACAGGTCCAGATGGTTTTAGTGCAGAATTCTATCAGACCTTCAAAGAAGACCTAACACCAATACTCTTCAAACTGTTCCACAAAATAGAAACAGAAGGAACACTACCCAACTCGTTCTATGAAGCCACAATTACACTAATACCAAAAGCACACAAAGATCCCACAAAGAAAGAGAATCTCAGACCAATCTCTCTTATGAATATCGATGCAAAAATACTCAATAAAATTCTTGCCAACCGAATCCAAGAACACATCAAAACGATCATTCACCACGATCAAGTAGGCTTCATCCCAGGGATGCAGGGATGGTTCAATATAAGGAAATCCATCAATGTAATCCACTACATAAACAATCTCAAAGAAAAAAACCACATGGTCATCTCATTAGATGCTGAGAAAGCATTTGACAAAATTCAGCATCCTTTCATGCTAAAGGTCTTGGAAAGATCAGGAATTCAAGGCCCGTATCTAAACATAGTAAAAACAATTTACAGAAAACCGGTAGCCAGCATCAATCTAAATGGAGAGAAACTTGAAGCAATCCCACTAAAATCAGGGACTGGAAAAGGCTGCCCTCTCTCTCCATATCTTTTCAATATAGTACTTGAAGTTCTAGCTAGCGCAATTAGACAACAAAAAGAGGTCAAAGGGATACAAATTGAAAAGGAAGAAGTCAAACTATCACTATTTGCAGACGATATGATAGAATACTTAAGCGACCCAAAGAACTCCACCAGAGAACTCCTACAGCTGATAAACGACTTCAGCAAAGTGGCCGGATATAAAATCAACTCAAGCAAGTCAGAAGCCTTCCTATACTCAAAGGATAAGCAGGCTGAGAAAGAAGTAAGAAAAATAATACCCTTCACGATAGCCACAAACCATATTAAGTATCTTGGCGTGACTCTAACAAAACAAATGAAAAATCTGTATGACAAGAACTTCAAGTCTCTGAAGAAAGAAATTGAAGAAGACCTCAGAAGATGGAAAAATCTGCCATGCTCATGGATTGGCAGGATTAATATAGTAAAAATGAGCATCTTACCAAAAGTAATACACAGATTCAATGCAATCCCCATCAAAATCCCAACTCAATTCTTCATAGAGTTAGAAAGAGCAATTCAAAAATTCATCTGGAATAACAGAAAACCCAGAATAGCTAAAACTATTCTCAAGAGTAAAAGAACCTCTGGGGGAATCAGTATCCCGGACCTCAAGCTGTACTACAGAGCAATAGTGTAAAAAACTGCATGGTATTGGTACAGTAACAGACATGTAGATCAATGGAACAGAATTGAAGACGCAGAAATGAATCCACACTCCTATGGTCACTTGATCTTTGACAAAGGAGCTAAAACCATCCAGTGGAAAAAAGATAGCCTTTTCAACAAATGGTGCTGGCTCAGCTGGAGGTCAACATGCAGAAGAATGCAAATTGACCCATCCTTATCTCCTTGCACTAAGCTCAATTCTAAGTGGGTCAAAGATCTCCAAATAAAACCAGACACACTGAAACTAATAGAAGGGAAACTAGGGAAGAACCTTGAACATATGGGCACAGGGGAGAATTTCCTGAACAGAACTCCAATAGCTTATGCTCTAAGATCAAGAATTGACAAATGGGACCTCATTAAATTACAAAGTTTTTGCAAGGCAAAAGACACTGTCAAAAAGACAAAGTGGCAACCAACTAACTGGGAAATGATCTTTACCAACCTTACATCCGACAGAGGGCTAATATCCAAGATATACAAAGAACTCAAGAAGTAAAACTCCAGAGAGGCAAGTAACCCTATTAAAAACTGGGGTACAGAGCTAAACAAAGAGTTCTCACCTGAAGAATATCTAATGGCTGAGAAGCACTTAAAGAGATGTTCATCATCCTTAGTCATTAGGGAAATGCAAATCAAAACAACCCTGAGATTCCATCTCACACCAGTCAGGATGGCTAAGATCAAAAACACAGGAGACCGCAGTTGTTGGTGAGGATGTGGAGAAAGAGGAAGACTCCTCCACTGCTGGTGGAATTGCAGGCTGGTACAACCACTCTGGAAAGCAGTCTGGCGGTTCCTCAGAAAACTCGGCATGACACTCCCTGAGGATCCGGCTATACCACTCCTGGGCATATACCCAGAGACTTTACCTGCATGCAATAAAGACACATGCTCCACTATGTTCATAGCAGCCTTATTTATAATAGCCAGAAGCTGGAAAGAACCCAGATGTCCCTCAACGGAGGAATGGATTCAGAAGATGTGGTATATCTACACAATGGAATACTACTCTGCAATTAAAAACAATGAATTCACGAAATTCCTAGGCAAATGGTCAGAACTTGAAATATCATCCTTAGTGAGGTAAACCAATCACAAAAGAACACACATGGTATGCAGTCACTGATAAGGGGATATTGACCCAGAATCTGGGAATACCCTAGACACAATCCGCATATCAATAGATTTCTAAAAAGATGGAAGGAGAGACCCCTGATCCTGGAAAGACTGGATGTAGGGGAACGCCAGGACAGAGTAAGGAGAGGGGGTTGAATGGAGAAAAGAGGGAGGGAAGGGGGCTTATGGGACTTTCGGGGAGGGAGGAAACGGGAAAGGGGAAGTGATTTGGAATGTAAATTAAAAAAATAAAATTAAATTAAATTAAAAAAAAAGTAATGGAAGATGCAGGGAATTTTGTGATGCATCTTCGTTGCCGTACCCATTGAAGGATATAACTGACAAAGTACAATAAACTAAGCATTCTACTGGCAAAAAAAAAAAAAATAAAATAAAATAAATAATAAAAAAATCAATTGATTCTTCAGAGAAAGCCACAATAATACAAAAAAATTGGAAGAAATGAATACATTCCCTAAAAAAGATCAACAAACAACCAATTCAAGGAAATAAATAAAAAGTGATTAAAAAGTGAAAAAGCAAAGAAATGAAGCAAAGAAACCACAAACTGAGGGAAAAACTGGAAACAAAAAAGTATGAATTCAAACAGAAACTACAGAAGTGATCTTCACCAATAAAATACATGTGACATAAGAGAATTTCAGACATTTTGGTCACTATAGGAGGAATGTATATATCAGTCACAGACAATTTTAAATCTTAAAAATTCCATGAGAGAACACATTCAGAGAATCTGGGACACTATGAAAAAACATTATCTAGAAATAATAGTAGAGAAAGGAACCTACCAGATCAGTCCACAAAATATTTTTAACAGAGTAATAGAAGAAAATATTCCTACCCTAAAAATGCATATAAAAGCACAATAACTATGAGAATTGTACCAGGCTTCTTATTGGAGACTTTAAATGACAAAACAGTTTGGGCAGATGGTCTGCTGACTCAAAACAAAACAAAATGAAACAAACAAAACAAATCAAAACAGATGCCAGTCCAGGTTAAAATACCTAGCAAAATATTAACTCATATCAGATAAATAAAGTATTTCCCTTCTACCTGGTCCTTTGTGCTGGGGCAGATTGCTAGCTGGTCTGCTCCTGAGAAGACACAATATCCTGACCCATCCTAGAGGATCTACTGCACACAGAGCAGTTGGTAAGAACCCCCATGCCACTCTGCCATCTTTGCTACAGGAACAGGGCAATTGGGACCTCCAGGCACAGGGACAATCAAGCATAATATCGCTTGGGACTCAGCCAGCTTGTGTACTCCCTGCTCCCAAGAGCTGGGCAGTTCTGTGGTCACCTACACGCCAGCTCTGCTGTCGTACATCTGCCCTGCAGAGGGACCTGCACTGGGAGAGAGCACACCCGCACAGGGAGGGAGCACACCAGCCTCCTCTTGGCGACCTCTGCTCTGGGGATTGACTACTCTGAGCCTTCTGATGCGCAGGGATTCCCCAATATAACATCACTTGGGGCAAGGCACATCAGGGCTCCAAAGTCACTCAGGAGCAGGGCAGCCTCCCCCCCCCCAGCAATCGGTGCCAGAGGAATCCCGGTAATCCGGGAGGGGGGGGGCAGAAATAGTCTTGCAGGCTCACAGAATGTCCAACCAACAGTCAGTGACAGCAGGACCAACTAACACCAGAGGTAACCAGATGGCAAAAGGCAAATGTCGGAATGTTACTAACAGAAATCAAGACAATATGGCACCATCCATACCCAACTCTCCAACAACAGCAAGTCGTGGATACCCCATCACACCCAAAAGGCATGATCTGGATTTAAAATCACTTCTCATGATGCTATTAGAGGATTTCAATAAGGACGCAAATAAATCTCATAAAGAAATACAGGAAGGGGACAGCCAGGTTCTGAGACAAACAGGCATAATATCGCTTGGGTCTCGGGTGGCTTGTGTGTGTGCGGCTCCCAAGTGCGGGGCTGATCTGCAGTAACCAGCGCGCCAGCTCTGCTGTGGGACTTCTGCCTGGCAGAGGGACGCCCCCTCCCCCCCCAGGAGAGATCACTCACCCCTGCACAGGGCAGGAGCCTACCAGCCTCCCTTTGACTACCTCTGCTCCAGGAATCCACTAGGCTGAGCCTTTGGATGTGAAAGGCCTCCCCAATATAAGATCACTTGGGGCAAGGCACATTAGGGCTCCAAAGTCACTCAGGAGCAGGCAGGCCCCAGAAATCGGTGCCAGGGGAATCATGGTAATCCGGGGGGGGGGCAGAAATAGCTTTGCAGGCTCACAGGAGGTCCAACCAACAGCCAGTGGCAGCAGGACCAACTAACATCAGAGGTATCCAGATGGCAAAAGGCAAACGTAGGAATGTTACTAACAGAAATCAAAGTAATGTGGGACCATCCGAACCCAACTCTCCAACAGCAGCAAATCCTGGATACCCCACCACACCCGAAAGACAAGATCTGGATTTAAAATCACTTCTCATGATGCTATTAGAGGACCACAAGAAGGACACAAATAAATCTCATAAAGAGTTACAGGAGACCATGAATCAACGGTTAGAAGCCCTTACAAAGGAAACACAAAAATCGCTTAGAGAAATGCGGGAGAACATGGATCAAAAGATGGAGGCGCACAAGGAGACAACACAAAAATCGCTTAACGAGATGAATCAACGGGTAGATGCACTCACAAAGGAATCCCAAAATTGGCATAAAGAAATGCAGAAGAATATGGGTCAACAGACAGATGCCCATAAGGAAGCAACACAAAAATTGCTTAAAGAAATGAATCAACGGTTAGATGCCCTTACAAAGGAAACACGAGAACTGCTTAAAGAAATGCAGGAGACAATGGATCAACAGATGGATTCCCATGAGGACGAAACACAAAAATCACTCAGAGAAATGCAGGAGAACGTGGGTCATCAGGAAGAAATCCTGAAAGAGGCAATGCAAAAATACCTTAAAGAAATACAGGAAAATACAAACAAACAAGTGAAGGATCTCAGCAAATCCATCTAGGAACTAAAAAAGGAAGTAGAAACAACTAAGAAATCACAAAGGGAGACAACTTTGGAGATAGAAAACCTTGGGAAGAAATCAGGAGTCATAGATGCAAACATCAACAATAGAATACAAGAGATGGAAGAAAGAATCTCAGGTGCTGAAGATTCCATAGAAAGCATCGACTCAACAGTCAAAGAAAATGCAAAATGCAAAAAACGTGTAACCCAAAACATCCAGGAAATCCAGGACACAATGAGAAGTCCAAACCTAAGGATTATAGGTATAGATGAGAGTGAAGATTTGCAACTTAAAGGGCCAGTAAACATTTTCAACAAAATTATGGAGGAAAACTTCCCTAACTTAAAGAGAGAGATGCCGATGAACGAACAAGAAGCCTACAGAACTCCAAACAGACTGGACCAGAACAGAAATACCTCCCATCACATAATAATCAAAACACCGAATGTTCTAAACAAAGAAAGAATACTAAAAGCAGTAATTGAAAATGGCCAAGCAACATACAAAGGAAGACCTATCCGAATCACATCAGACTTCTCACCAGAGACTATGAAAGCCAGAAGATCCTGGGCAGATCTCATGCAGACACTAAGACAGCACAATTGCCAGCCTAGACTACTATACCCAGCATTACTCTGAATCACCATAGATGGAGAGACCAAGATATTCCATAATAAAACCAAATTTTCACAATATCTTTCCACAAAACCAGCCCTGCAACGGATAATAGGTGGAAACCTCCAATACAGGGAGAGAAACAACACCCTGGAAAAAATGAGATAATAACCTTCTTGAATCAAACCCAAAAGTAGATAACCACTCAAACATAAAGATAGCATCAAGAATGGCAGATGACAATAATCACTATGCCTTAATCTCTCTTTATATCAATGGTCTCAATTCCCCAATTAAAAGACATAGACTAGCAGACTGGATACGTAAACAGGACCCAGCATTTTGCTGCATGCAGGAAACGCACCTCAGTGTCAAAGACAAACACTACCTCAGAGTAAAAGGCTGGAAAACAATTTTACAAGCAAATGGCCCCAAGAAACGAGGTGGAGTAGCCATCCTAATATCAGATAAAATTGATTTTCAACCTAAAGTCATCAAAAAAGACACAGAAGGACACTACATACTGATCAAGGGAAAAATCCACCATCAAGAACTCTCAATTCTGAATATCTATGCTCCAAATGCAAGGGCACCCTCATTCGTAAAAGAAACTTTACTAAAACTCAAAGCACACATCGCACCGCACACAATAATAGTGGGTGACTTCAACACCCCGCTCTCTGAAATGGATCGTTCAGGAAAGCAGAAACTAAACAAGGACACAGTGAATCTAATTGAAGCCTTGGACCAAATGGAACTAACTGATATATATAGAACATTTCATCCTAGAGCTAAAGAATACACCTTCTTCTCAGCTCCTCATGGTACCTTCTCCAAAATTGACCATATAATTGGTCACAAATCAGACCTCAACAGATACAAGAAGATAGAAATAATCCCATGCCTCCTATCAGATCACTATGGAATAAGGGTGGTCTTCAATGGCAACAAAAACAAAAGAAAACCCACGTACACATGGAGGCTGAACAATGCTCTACTCAATGATAACTTGGTCAAGGTGGAAATAAAGAAAGAAATCAAAGACTTTTTGAAACTTAATGAAAATGAAGGCACAACATACCCTAACTTATGAGACACAATGAAAGCAGTGCTAAGAGGAAAAGTCATAGCCCTGAGTGCCGCCAAAAAGAAACGGGAGACAGCATACACTATCAGCTTAATGGCACACCTGAAAGCCCTGGAACAAAAAGAAGCAAATACACCAAAGAGGAGTAGAAGGCAGGAAATCATCAAACTCAGGGCTGAAATCAATCAAGTAGAAACAAATAAAACCATACAAAGAATCAACAAAACGAGGAGTTGGTTCTTTGAGAAAATCAACAAGATAGATAAGCCCTTAGCCAGACTAACCAGAGGGCACAGAGATAGTATCCAAATTAATAAAATCAGACACGAAAAGGGAGAGATAACAACAGAAACTGAGGAAATTCAAAAAATCATCAGATCCTACTACAAAAACCTGTATTCAACACAACTAGAAAATCTTGAGGAAATGGACAATTTCCTTGACAGATACCAAGTACCAAAATTAAATCAGGATCAAATAGACCATCTAAACCGTCCTATAACCCCTGAAGAAATAGAAGTTGTCATTGGAAGTCTTCCAACCAAAAAAAGCACAGGTCCAGATGGTTTTAGTGCAGAATTCTATCAGACCTTCAAAGAAGACCTAACACCAATACTCTTCAAACTGTTCCACAAAATAGAAACAGAAGGAACACTACCCAACTCGTTCTATGAAGCCACAATTACACTAATACCAAAAGCACACAAAGATCCGACAAAGAAAGAGAATCTCAGGCCAATCTCTCTTATGAATATCGATGCAAAAATACTCAATAAAATTCTTGCCAACCGAATCCAAGAACACATCAAAACGATCATTCACCACGATCAAGTAGGCTTCATCCCAGGGATGCAGGGATGGTTCAATATAAGGAAATCCATCAATGTAATCCACTACATAAACAATCTCAAAGAAAAAAACCACATGGTCATCTCATTAGATGCTGAGAAAGCATTTGACAAAATTCAGCATCCTTTCATGCTAAAGGTCTTGGAAAGATCAGGAATTCAAGGCCCATATCTAAACATAGTAAAAGCAATTTACAGCAAACCAGTAGCCAGCATCAATCTAAACGGAGAGAAACTTGAAGCAATCCCACTAAAATCAGGGACTAGACAAGGCTGCCCTCTCTCTCCATATCTTTTCAATATAGTACTTGAAGTTCTAGCTAGAGCAATTAGACAACAAAAAGAGGTCAAAGGGATACAAATTGGAAAGGGAGAAGTCAAACTATCACTATTTGCAGACGATATGATAGTATACATAAGCGACCCAAAGAACTCCACCAGAGAACTCCTACAGCTGATAAACGACTTCAGCAAAGTGGCCGGATATAAAATCAACTCAAGCAAGTCAGAAGCCTTCCTATACTCAAAGGATAAGCAGGCTGAGAAAGAAGTAAGAGAAATAATACCCTTTACGATAGCCACAAATCATATTAAGTATCTTGGCGTGACGCTAACCAAACAAGTGAAAGATCTGTATGACAAGAACTTCAAGTCTCTGAAGAAAGAAATTGAAGAAGACCTCAGAAGATGGAAAAATCTGCCATGCTCATGGATTGGCAGGATTAATATAGTAAAAATGAGCATCTTACCAAAAGTAATACACAGATTCAATGCAATCCCCATCAAAATCCCAACTCAATTCTTCATAGAGTTAGAAAGAGCAATTCAAAAATTCATCTGGAATAACAGAAAACCCAGAATAGCTAAAACTATTCTCAAGAGTAAAAGAACCTCTGGGGGAATCAGTATCCCGGACCTCAAGCTGTACTACAGAGCAATAGTGTTAAAAACTGCATGATATTGGTACAGTAACAGACATGTAGATCAATGGAACAGAATTGAAGACCCAGAAATGAATCCACACTCCTATGGTCACTTGATCTTTGACAAAGGAGCTAAAACCATCCAGTGGAAAAAAGATAGCCTTTTCAACAAATGGTGCTGGCTCAGCTGGAGGTCAACATGCAGAAGAATGCAAATTGACCCATCCTTATCTCCTTGCACTAAGCTCAATTCTAAGTGGATCAAAGATCTCCACATAAAACCAGACACACTGAAACTAATAGAAGGGAAACTAGGGAAGAACCTTGAACATATGGGCACAGGGGAGAATTTCCTGAACAGAACTCCAATAGCTTATACTCTAAGATCAAGAATAGACAAATGGGACCTCATCAAATTACAAAGTTTTTGCAAGGCACAAGACACCGTCAAAAAGACAAAGCGGCAACCAACTAACTGGGAAATGATCTTTACCAACCTTACATCCGACAGAGGGCTAATATCCAAGATATACAAAGAACTCAAGAAGTTAAACTCCAGAGAGGCAAGTAACCCTATTAAAAAATGGGGTACAGAGCTACACAAAGAGTTCTCACCTGAAGAATATCGAATGGCTGAGAAGCACCTAAAGAGATGTTCATCATCCTTAGTCATTAGGGAAATGCAAATCAAAACAACCCTGAGATTCCATCTCACACCAGTCAGGATGGCTAAGATCAAAAACACAGGAGACAGCAGTTGTTGGCGAGGATGTGGAGAAAGAAGAACACTCCTCCACTGCTGGTGGAATTGCAGGCTGGTACAACCACTCTGGAAAGCAGTCTGGCGGCTCCTCAGAAAACTGGGCATGACACTTCCGGAGGATCCGGCTATACCACTCCTGGGCATATACCCAGAGACTTTACCTGCATGCAATAAGGACACATGCTCCACTATATTCATAGCAGCCTTATTTATAATAGCCAGAAGCTGGAAAGAACCCAGATGTCCCTCAACGGAGGAATGGATTCAGAAGATGTGGTGTATTTACACAATGGAATACTACTCTGCAATTAAAAACAATGAATTCACGAAATTCCTAGGCAAATGGTCAGAACACACAATTTTAAATTCAATGATACGCCTGCAGATTGTATCTAAATCTACAGAGGCTTAAAATGGGGGAACACCTTCATAGATGCAGGGGTAGAGCATGGTATCGTGGATTTCCAGAGGGAAACTAGGAAAGGGGATAACATTTGAAGTGTAAATAAAGTATTTAATAAAATAAAAAAAAGAGAGAAACACACACAAACACACACAGAGAAAGAAAGAAAAGGATTTCTAAGGTCTAAATTGTCAGAGAGAAAATATAATAAAACTAAATAAAATGAATACCCAGGAATGAATGAGAATTACAATTTGCTGAAGATGTTTGTGCAGAAATGTGCGAATTACTTGCCAATCACTGAGGTAATTCCTGTACTACAGTGAATGGAGAGTTAATTTATAGAATATGTGGCTGAAAGTTAAAGGTATTTCATCTGAAATTAGATTTGCCAGTGCTAAGAATGTGAGGGAAACAGCAAGTAGGATTTGATGACTTTAAAAGAGTAGAGGTTTAAGTTAGTACTTTGACAAAAGAAATGAATAGCTACATAGTGAACTAGATTAGGATTTACATACTAACAGATTGGGGCTATAATTACTGATAATCTATAAATTGTGGCATGATCCAAACCTGTACTTTTGTTTGGTCTTTGTTTGAGAGTTCTAAGTTACCTGAATGTTAATATGGTGGATAATAAAAGGAATTCTAAGTAGGGTTTGGTATGAAATATGGAAAAGGAGACAGTAACTAGAAGGTAATCAAGAATTCAAGCCTGGAAATAAGCTTAAATGAGTAAGAGGAGATAACGATGGTCTTAATGAGAGAATATAGGATTAGAAAACCAAGACCAGAAAAGAAGTAATTCTATCACAATGGGAATTAATACTTTTTGTATTTAATTTTTAAATTTTGAATCTGCCTATAACATTTCTGGAAGAATGGAACAAAAATTAAATAAATACAAAGCAATCACATGGTACACATACACACGTAAGAAAAATACTCATATGCATAAATTAATAAAACAGAGGACCAGGACATAGTCATGCATACCTTTAAAAATGAAATAGTACATTATAAGACATACTTAAAGTGCATTTTATCAAGGAAACATAATACATAGCAAAGTAAGAGAAGCCCCTGATTTTAACAGTAGCATCCTTAGTTTCCCAGGTTCTCCTGTGTGAGAAATTGGCCAAATCACTTCTTGTAATTAATATTAGAAGAACTGAAATGGGAGACCAGAGAACCCATGGGAAGGAAGCACATGAATCCAAATTGCAAATGGTTCATCTTTAATGATATAGCTCCTTTGATAATATAGTTAAAAGTTTACAGTTTAGCAGGGAAGTCTGATTATCAGGCCAGCATGTTCAGATTTAGGTAAAGCAGAAATACATCTGATGTATTTGAATATCATTTATCCCAAGTATTCTCTAGAAGTTTAGGGATGCCTATGTTTCTCCCCACATTTGTTGACATTCCAAATTCACTTATTGAGAAATATCAACATCTGGTATTCCCATGCCATGTTAAAAATTCATGATGCCATTTCATAACCTTAATTTATGCCCCAGTATTATGTACAGATGTTGAAATTCACTGTTATTGGAATTCTTGAATAGTACCTTCAGATTCTGCGAAAGCTTGTGTTCAGGGAGGAGACTTCCAGGTTAATTCTATCTCCATTCCTAAATATCCTGTGCCTGGAGTGTGTGCTGACTTCAACAAAAGTGTTTTACCATCAAGTTTAGGGAGAAAAACAAAGGCAGTGTCAATTGCTAATATTGTTTTGGATGTCTCATGTAGTCCACTGGCCTTCCCATATCTAATACAGGGATTTTGGTAGATAGTCTTTGGCACGCACATATTCTTACATATATTATATATGCATTTTAAAGAAACAAAATATTTCCGTAAAATGTTATAAATTTTTTCCTATTTTGTTTCATTAAAAGAAAAAGTAATTCTAAAAACCTTTAGATGAATGAACCTATCTCAGACAAGTTAGAAATACCAATCTAAAACAGGATTTCTGGCACCAAAAGAAGGAACTTTGGCAATTATATAAGTTTTTGAAAATTCCTGTTTTTTTAAACAATTGTACATTTTCTTTTAATTTATTTTATTGGTTATTTTATTTATTTACATTTCTTTTTTTTTTGGATATTTTCTTTTCCTTTAAATTTTTATCACATATTTTCTTTCTTTACATTTCAAAAGTTATCCCTTTTCCTGGTTTCCCCTCTGAAAACATCTTTTTTTTTTCTAAGTTTTTTTTTATTTACATTCAAAATCATTTCCCCTTTCCCGTTTCCTCCCTCCCCAAAAGTCCCATAAAACCCCGTCCCTCCCTCTTTTCCCTATTCAACACCCTCTCGCTTCTCTGTCCTGACATTCCCCTACATCCAGTCTTTCCAGGACCAGGGGTCTCTCCTTCCATCTTCTTGGAAATCTATTGATATGCGAATTGTGTCTAGGGTATTATGAGATTCTGGGTTAATATCCCCTTATCAGTGACTGCATACCATATGTGTTCTTTCGTGAGTGTTCTGACCATTTGCCTAGGAATTTCATGAATTCATTGCTTTTAATTGCAGAGTAGTATTCCATTGTGTAAATATACCACATCTTCTGAATCCATTCCTCCATTGAGGGACATTTGGGTTCTTTCCAGCTTCTGGCTATTATAAATAGGGCTGCTATGAACAAAGTGAAGCATGTGTCCTTACTGCATGCAGATAAAGCCTCTGGGTATATGCCCAAGAGTGGTATAGCCAGAACCTCTGGGAGTGTCATGCCCAGTTTTCTGAGGAACCACCAGACTGCTTTCCAGAGTGGTTGTACCAGCTTACAATCCCACCAGCAGTGGAGGAGTGGTCCTCTTTCTCCACATCCTCGCCAACAACTGCTGTCTCCTGTGTTTTTGATCTTAGCCATTCTGACTGGTGTGAGATGGAATCTCATGGATGTTTTGATTTGCATTTCCCTAATGACTAAGGATGATGAACATCTCTTTAGGTGTTTCTCAGCCATTAGATATTCTTCAGGTGAGAACTCTTTGTTTAGCTCTGTACCCCATTTTTTAATAGGGTTACTTGCCTCTCTGGAGTTTAACTTCTTGAGTTCTTTGTATATATTGGATATTAGCCCTCTGTCGGATGTAAGGTTGGTAAAGATCATTTCCCAGTTAGTTGGTTGCCGCTTTGTCTTTTTGACAGTGTCTTTTGCCTTGCAAAAACTTTGTAATTTAATGAGGTCCCATTTGTCAATTCTTGATCTTAGAGCATAAGCTATTGGAGTTCTATTCAGGAAATTCTCCCCTGTGCCCATATGTTCAAGGTTCTTCCCTAGTTTCCTTTCTATTAGTTTCAGTGTGTCTGGTCTTATGTGGAGGTCCTTGATCCACTTGGAATTGAGCTTAGTGCAAGGAGATAAGAATGGGTCAATTTGCATTCTTCTGCATGTTGACCTCCAGTTGAGCCCGCACCATTTGTTGAAAAGGCTATCTTTTTTCCACTGGATGGTTTTAGCTCCTGTGTGAAAGATCAAGTGGCCATAGGAGTGTGGATTCATTTCTGGGTCTTCAATTCTGTTCCATTGATCTACATGCCTGTCACTGTATCAATACCATGTGGTTTTTAACACTACTGTAGTACAGCTTGAGGTCCGGGACTGATTCCCCCAGAGGTTCTTTTACTCTTGAGAATAGTTTTAGCTATCCTGGGTTTTCTGTTATTCCAGATGAATTTTTGAATTGCTCTTTCTAACTCTATGAAGAATTGAGTTGGGATTTTGTTGGGGATTGCATTGAATCTGTATATTGCTTTTGGCAAGATGATCATTTTTACTATATTAATCCTGCCAATCCATGAGCACAGCAGATTTTTCCGTCTGCTTCAGTTTCTTTCTTCAGAGACTTGAAGTTCTTGTCATACAGATCTTTCACTTGTTTGGTTAGAGTCACACCAAGATACTTTATATGATTTGTGGCTATCGTGAAGGGTATCATTTCTCTTACTTCTTTCTCAGCCTGCTTGTTCTTTGAGTATAGGAAGGCTACTGACTTGCTTGAGTTGAGTTTATATCGGGCCACTTTGCGGAAGTTGTTTATCAGTTGTAGGAGTTCTCTGGTGGAGTTCTTTGGGTCACTTAAGTATACTATCATATCGTCTGCAAATAGTGATAGTTTGACTTCTTCCTTTCCAATTTGTATCCCTTTGACCTCCTTTTGCTGTCTAAGTGCTCTAGCTAGAACTTCAAGTACTATATTGAAAAGATATGGAGAGAGAGGGCAGCCTTGTCTAGTCGCTGATTTCAGTGGGATTGCTTCAAGTTTCTCTCCATTCAGATTGATGTTGGCTACCGGTTTGCTGTAAATTGCTTTTACTATGTTGAGATATGGGCCTCGATTTCCTGATCTTTCCAAGACCTTTAGCATGAAAGGATGCTGAATTTTGTCAAACGCATTATCAGCATCTAATGAGATGTCCATGTGGTTTTTTTCTTTGAAATTGTTTATATAGTGGATTACATTGATGGATTTCCTTATATTGAACCATCCCTGCATCCCTGGGATGAGTCTACTTGATCATGGTGAATGATCGTTTTGATGTGTTCTTGGATTCGTTTGGCAAGAGTTTTATTGAGTATTTTTGCATCGATATTCATAAGAGAGATTGGTCTGAGAGTCTCTTTCTTTGTCGGATCTTTGTGTGCTTTTGGTATTAGCGTAATTGTGGCTTCATAGAACGAGTTGGGTAGTGTTCCTTCTGTTTCTATTTTGTGGAACAGTTTGAAGAGTATTGGTGTTAGGTCTTCTTTGAAGGTCTGATAGAATTCTGCACTAAAACCATCTGGACCTGTGCTTTTTTTGGTTGGAAGACTTCCAATGACGACTTCTATTTCTTCAGGGGTTATAGGACGGTTTAGATGGTCTATTTGATCCTGATTTAATTTTGGTATTTAGTATCTGTCAAGGAAATTGTCCATTTCCTTGAGATTTTCTAATTGTGTTGAATATAGGCTTTTGTAGTAGGATCTGATGATTTTTTGAATTTCCTCAGTTTCTGTTGTTATCTCTCCCTTTTCGTGTCTGATTTTATTAATTTGGATACTGTCTCTGTGCCCTCTGGTTAATATGGCTAAGGGCTTATCTATCTTGTTGATTTTCTCAAAGAACCAACTCCTTGTTTTGTTGATTCTTTGTATGGTTTTATTTGTTTTTACTTGATTGATTTCAGCCCTAATTTTGATGATTTCCTGCCTTCTACTACTCTTTGGTGTAGTTGCTTCTTTTTGTTCCAGGGTTTTCAGGTGTGCCATTAAGCTGCTAGTTTATGCTGTCTCCTGTTTCCTTTTGGCGGCACTCAGGGCTATGAATTTTCCTCTTAGCACTGCTTTCATTGTGTCCCATAAATTAGAGTATGTTGTGCCTTCATTTTCATTAACTTTCAAAAAGTCTTTGATTTCTTTCTTTATTTCCACCTTGACCAAGTTATCATTGAGTAGAGCATTGTTTAGTCTCCATGTGTATATGGGTTTTCTGTTGTTTTTCTTGCCATTGAAGACCACCCTTATTCCATAGTGATCTGATAGGAGACATGGGATTAGTTCGATCTTCTTATTTGTTGAGGTCTGATTTTTGATCAGTTATATGGTCGATTTTGGAGAAGGTACCATGAGGTGCTGAGAAGAAGGTGTATTCTTTACCTCTAGGATGAAATGTTCTATATATATCTGTTAGTTCCATTTGGTATAAGGCTTCAATTAGATTCACTGTGTCCCTGTTTAGTTTCTGCTTTCCTGAACGATCCATTTCAGAGAGCAGGGTGTTGAAATCACTCGCTATTATTGTGTTAGGTGCGATGTGTGATTTGAGCTTTAGTACAGGTTCTTTAATGAATGAGGGTACCCTTGCATTTGGAGCATAGATATTCAGAATTGAGAGTTCTTCTTGGTGGATTTTTCCCTTGATCAGTATGTAGTGTCCTTCTGTGTCTTTTTTGATGACTTTAGGTTGGAAGTCAATTTTAACTGATATTAGGATGGCTACTCCACCTCGTTTCTTGGGACCATTTGCTTGTAAAATTGATTTCCAGCCTTTTACTCTGAGGTAGTGTTTGTCTTTGACACTGAGGTGCGTTTCCTGCATGCAGCAAAATGCTGGGTCCTGTTTACGTATCCAGTCTGTTAGTCTATGTCCTTTTATTGGGGAATTGAGACCATTGATATTAAGAGAGATTAAGGAATAGTGATTATTGCCAACTGCCATTCTTGATGCTATCTTTATGTTTGAGTGGTTATCTACTTTCTGGTTTGATTCAAAAAGGTTACTATCTCATTTTTTCCGGTGTGTTTTTTCTCTCCTTATATTGGCGGTTTCCACCTATTATCCTTTGCAGGGCTGGGTTTTGGAAAGATATTGTGAAAATTTGGTTGTATCATGAAATATCTTGGTCTTTCCATCTATGGTGATTGAGAGTTTTGCTGGGTAGAGTAGTCTAGGCTGGCATTTGTGCTCTCTTAGTGTCTGCATGAGATCTGCCCAGGATCTTCTGGCTTTCATAGTCTCTGGTGAGAAGTCTGATGTGATTCGGATAGATTTTCCTTTGTATGCTACTTGGCCCTTTTCTCTTACTGCTTTTAATATTCTTTCTTTGTTTCATACATTTGATGTTTTGATTATTATGTGACGGGAGGTATTTCTGTTCTGGTCCAGTCTGTTTGGAGTTCTGTCGGCTTCTTGTACAGTCATCGGCATCTCTATCTTTAGGTTAGGCAAGTTTTCCTCCATAATTTTGTTGAAGATATTTACTGGCCCTTTAAGTTACAAATCTTCACTCTCATCTATACCTATAATCCTTAGGTTTGGTCTTCTCATTGTGTCCTGGATTTCCTGGATGTTTTGGGTTTCACGTTTTTTGCATTTTGCATTTTCTTTGACTGTTGAGTCGATGTTTTCTAAGGTATCTTCAGTACCTGAGATTCTTTCTTCCATCTCTTGTATTGTACTGTTGATGTTTGCATCTATGACTCCTGATTTCTTCCCAAGGTTTTCTCTCTCCAAAGTTGTCTCCCTTTGATTTCTTAGTTGTTTCTACTTCCTTTTTTAGATCCTCTATGGATTTGCTGAGTTCCTTCACTTGTTTTTTTTTGTAATTCCTTTATTTCTTTAAGGCATTTTTGCATTTCCTCTTTCAGGATTTCTGCCTGTTGACCCAAGTTTTCTTGTATTTCTCTAAGCGAATTTTCTGTTTCCTCCTCATGGGCTTCCATCTGTTGATTCATTGCCTCCTGCATTTCTTTAAGCAGCTCTCGTGTTTCCTTTGTATGGGCATCTATCCGTTGATTCATTTCTTTAAGCACTTTTTATGTTGCCTCCTATGGGCATCCATCTGTTGACCCATATTCTTCTGCATTTCTTTATGCAATATTTGTGATTCCTTTGAAAGTGCATCTAACCGTTGATTCATTTCTTTAAGTGATTTTTGTGTTGTCTCCTTGTGGGCCTCCATCTGTTGATCCATGTTCTCCTGCATTTCTCTAAGCAATTTTTGTGTTTCCTTTGTAAGGGCTTCTAACCCTTGGTTTATGGTCTCCTGTAATTCTTTATGAGATTTATTTGTGTCCTTCTTGTGATCCTCTAATAGCATCATGAGAAGTGATTTTAAATCCAGATCTTGTCTTTCGGGTGTGGTGGAGTATCCAGGACTTGCTGCTGTTGGAATGTTGGGTTCAGATGGTGCCATATTACTTTGATTTCTGTTAATACCATTCCTACGTTTGCCTTTTGCCCTCTAGTTACCTTTGTTGTTAGTTGGTCCTGCTGTCAGTGGCTGTTGGTTGGACCTCCTGTGAGACTGCAAAGCTATTTCTGCCCCTCCCCTGGATTACCGGGATTCCCCTGGCACCGATTTCTGGGGCCTGCCCTGCTCCTGAGTGGCTTTGGAACCCTGATGTGCCTTGCCCCAAGTGATGTTATATTGGGGAGTCCCTGCACATCCAAAGGCTCAGTGTAGTGGATTCCTGGAGCAGACTTCACCAAAGGGAGGCTGGTAGGCTCCCACCCTGTGCAGGGGTGTGTGATCTCTCCCGGGGGGGGGGCAAGGAGGCATCTCTCTGCAGGGCAGAAGTCCCACAGCAGGGCTGGAGTGTCAATTACTGCAGACCTGCCCAGCTCTTGGAGCAGGTTACACACAAGCTGCCTGTCTGTCTCTGAGCCTGGCGGTCCCAACTACTTGGACACTGAAGCAAAGATGGTGGAGTGCACTCTGCACTCTCTCGGCGGCGCAGATCACCCTGCAGGGGGGATGGCCCACAGCAGAGCTGGTGCCCAGACGACCACAGCACTGTCCAGTTCTTGGGAGCAGATGGAAGCCCCAACAGGCCGTGTCCCAAGCGATGTTATATTGGGGAGAACCTGGGTACTTGTCTCCTCAGTGTGGTAGATCCCAGAACAGAGGTCCCTCTGAAAACATCTTATCCCATCCTCCCCTCCCCCTGCTCACCAACGCACCCCATTCCTGCTTCTCCATCCTGGCATTACCCTACACTGGGGCATTGAGTCTTCTCAGGACCAAGGGCCTATCCTCCCTTTGATGTCCAACAAGGCCATCGTCTGCTACATATGCAGCTGGAGCCATGCATCCTTCCATGTGTATCTTTGGTTGATAGCTTAGTCCCTGAGAGCTCTGGATGTACTGGGTGGTTAATATTATTGTTTCTCCTAGGAGCCTGCAAGCTCCTTCAGCTCCTTCGTTCCTTTTTCTAGCTCCTCCACTGGGGACTTTGTGCTCAGTCCAAAGTTTGACTGAGAGCATCCACCTCTGCACTAGCAGAGTCTCTCCGGAGACAGCTATATCAGGCTCCTGTCAGCAAGTCCTTGTTGGAATCCACATTAGTGCCTGGGTTTAGTGACTGAATATGGGATGGATCCCTAGATGGGGTAGACTCTGGATGGTCTTTCCTTCAGCATTTGCTCCACTTTTTGTCTCTGTATCTCCTCCCATGGGTATTTTGTTCCCCCTTCTAAGAAAGACAAAAGTATCCATAATTTGGTCTTCCTTCTATTTGAGCTTAGTTTGGTCTGTTAATTGTATCTTGGGTATTCTGAGCTTCAGGGCTAATATACACTTATCAGTGAGTGCATATCATGTGTGGTCTTTTGTTATTTGGTTACCTCACTCAGGATTATATTCTTTAGTTCTATCCATTTGCCTAAAATTTCATGAATTCATTGTTTTTAATAGTTGAATAGTATTCCATTGTATAAATATACCACATTTTCTTTATCCATTCCTCTGTTGAGGGACATCTAGGTTCTTTCCAGGTTCTGGCTATTATAAATAAGGCTGCTATGAACATAGTGGAACATGTATCCTTATTACATTTTGGAACATCTTATACATGTATGCCCAGGAGAGGTATAACTGGCTCCTCTGGTAGTACTACATCCAATTTTCTGAGGAACAGCCAAACTGATTTCCAGAGTGGTTGTACCATCTTGCAATCCCAACAGCAATGGTGGAGTGTTCCTCTTTCTCTACATCCTCACCAGTACCTACTATCACCTGAGTTTTTGATCTTAGCCATTTTGACTGGTATGAGGTGGAATCTCAGGGTTGTTTTGATTTGCATTTCCCAGATGACTAAGGATGTTGAACATTTCTTTAGGTGCGTCTCAACCATTTGATATTCCTCTGTTGAGAATTCTTCCGTTAGCACTCTACCCCATTTTTAATAGGGTTATTTGGCTCCCTTGAGTCTAAGTGCTTGTGTTCTTTGTTTATATTGGATAGTAGCCCTCTATCAGATGTAATGTTGGTAAAGATCTTTTCCTGTTTTGTTGGTTGCCATTTTGTCCTTTTGACAGTGCCCTTTGCCGTACGGAAACTTTGTAATTTTATGAGGTCCCATTTGTCAATTCTTGATCTTAGATCATAAGTTATTGGTGTTCTGTTTAGGAACTTTCCCCCTGTTACCATATGCTCAAGGCTCCTCCTCACTTTCTTTTCTATTGGTTTTAGTGTGTCTGGTTTTATGTGGAGGTCCTCCATCCACTTGAAATTGAGCTTTGTACAAGGAGATAAGATTGGTTCAATTTTCATTCTTGGGCATGTTACCTACCAGCACCATTTGTTCAAAAGGCCATCTTATTCCCACTGGCTAGTTTTAGCTCCTTTGTCAAAGATCAAGTGACCATAGGTTTCTGGGTTAATTTCTGGGTCTTCAGTTCTATTCCATTGATCTACATGCCTGTCACTTTACCAATAACATGGAGATTTTATCACTATTGTTCTGTAGTACAGCTTGAAGTCCAGGATGCTGATTACCCAAGAAGTTCTTTTATTGTTGAGAATAGTTTTAGCTATTCTGGGTTTTTTGTTGTTCCAGATGAATTTGAGAATTGCCCTTTCTAACTCTATAAAGAATTGAGTTGGAATTTTGAAGGGAATTGCATGGAATCTGTAGATTGCTTTTGGCAAGATGGTAATTTTTACTATATTAATCCTGCCAATCTGCAAGCATGGAACATCTTTCCATCTTCTGAGGTCTTCTTCAGTTTCTTTCCTCAGAGACTTGCAGTTCTTGTCATACAGATCTTTTACTTTTTTTGGAAGAGTCACACCAAAATACTTTATATTTTTTATAATTATTGTGAAGGGTGTCATTTTTCTAATTTCTTTCTCAGCCTGTTTATCCTTTGAGAACAGGAAGGCTGCTGATTTCTTTGAGTTAATTTTATATCTGGCCACTTTGCTGAAGTTGTTTATCAGCTGAAGGAGTTTTCTGGTGGAACTTTTAGGGTTACTTAATTATATACTATCATAACATCTGCAAATAGTGATAATTTAACTTCTTCCTTTCCAATTTGTATCCCTTTGACCTCCTTGTGTTGTCTAATGGCTCTAGCTAGCTCTTCAAGTACTATATTGTATAAATAAGGTGAGAGAGGGCAGCCTTGTCTAGTCCTTGATTTTAGTGGGATCGTTTCAAGTTTCTCTCCATTTAGTTTTATGTTGGCTACTAATTGTTGAATATTACTTTTACTATGTTTATGTATGGGTCTTGAATTCCTGACCTTTCCAAGACTTTCAACATGAAAGGATGCTGAATTTTGTCAAATGCTTTTTCAGTATCTAATGAAACGACCACATTTTTTTTGAGTTTGTTTATGTATTGGATTACATTGATGGACTTCCTTATATTTCACTGTCCTGAATCTCTAAAATGAAACCTAATTGATGGTGGTGTATGATCATTTTGATGTGTTCTTGGATTCAGTTGGCAAGAATTTTATTGAGCATTTTTGCATCGATATTCATAAAGGAAATTGGTCTGAAATTCTCTTTCAATTTTTGGTCTTTGTGTGGTTTTTTATCAGTGTAATTGTGGCTTCATAGAAGGAGTTAGGTAGTGTTTCTTCTGTTTAGATTTTGTAGAGTAGTTTGGAGAGTATTGGTATTAGGTCTTTGTAGAAGTTCTGATAAAATCCTGCACTAAACCCATCTGGTCCTGGCCTTTTTTTTTGGTTGTGAGACTTTCAATGAATGCTTCTATTTCTTTAGGAGTTACGGGACTGTTTAGGTGGTTTATTTTATCCTGATTTAACTTTGGTATTTGGTGTCCTATAAAATTGTCCATTTCATCCAGATTGTCCAGTCATGTTGAGTATAGGCTTTTGTAGTAAGATCTGATGATTTTTTGAATTTCCTTTGTTTCTATTGTAATATCTTCCTTTTTGTTTCTAATTTTGTTAATTTGTATACTGTCCCCGTGCCCTCTGGCTAGTCTGGCTAACAGTTTTTCTATTTTGATTTTCTCAAAGAAACAGCTCCTGATTTTGTTTATTCTTTGTATAGTTCTTTTTGTTTCTACTTGCTTGATTTCAACACTGAATTTGATTATTTTCTCCCTTCTACTGCTCTTGGATGTATTTGCTTCTTTTTGTTCAAGAACTTGTAGGCATTCTGTTAAGCTGCTAGTGCATGCTCTCTTCAGTTGCTTTTTGGAGGCACTCAGAGCTATGAGTTTTTCTCTTAGCACTGCTTTCATTGTGTCCTATAAGTTTGGTTATGTTGTGCCTTCATTTTCATTAAATTCTAAAATGTTTTTAGTTTCTTTCCTTATTTCTTCCTTGACCAAGTTATCATTGAGTAGAGCATTGTTCAGCTTTCATGTGTATGTGGACTTTCTTTAGTTTTTCTTTTCTTTGGTTTGTTTATTGTTTTTTGTTTTTGTTTTTGCTATTGAAGACCATCCTTAATCCAGAGTGATCTGATAAGAGGCATAGGATAATTTCAATTGTTTTATATCTGTTGAAGTCTTTTTTTTTTTTGGTTTTATTTCAGTGATGTTCACCTTTGAATATTATCATTCCATAGTTCACTCTATACCTCACTACTTTTACTATATTTAGACTTGGGCTTCTTTCAGCCCAACAAATTACTATGCCATATAAATATTATTATTCTTATCAATATAAAATCTGAAATTAATAAGTGAGAAGAAACACACATTTCTTTATCTCTGCCTAAATTACTTTAAGGAAAAATTATGCTCCATTTATATCTGAAAAAAACATAATTTTGTCATTTTTTGAGTAAATAACCTCTAAGTATATACATTCTACATTCTCTTTATCTAGGTTTACAAATTTGGAAGGGATGTAATTAGATTATGATTTTGAAATTTTATTATATTGTGTTTGAGATTATGATATGATTACATTTCCCCTTTCCCTTTCTTTATTCAGAATCCTTCCTATCCACACTCTCCCCAGTGTCCTTCAAATTTATGGCCTAAGTTTTTACCTTGCATATATTTGCAAATATACATACATATTATTAAATATAACATATTCAGTCCATATAATATTACTCATGTAATAATATATGTATTTGTAGGGCTGGCTATCTGGCTTTGGATAACCAAGTGGTATGCTCATCCCTTGAGAAAACCATCTCTCCTCCCAGCTGTCCTCTGTTGCCTCTATATTTTTGTGTAGGGTTGAGACCATGTTCACTGTTCTCTGTATGATTTGGCATGTCCATTGATAGTCTTCATTGTACATCATATTTAGATAGTTGTGTTAATAATCTCTGGGTTTACTTTCTGATACAACTATATTATAATCTGAAAAGCATAAAAATAATGGTCTGTGAATTGTATCATGGGTATTCTGAGTTATTGGGCTAATATACACTTATCAGTGAGTACATATCATATGCATTCTTTTGTGACTGTGTTACCTCACTCAGAATGTTTTCTAGTTCCATCTATTTGCCTAAGAATTTTAGGAAGTCATTGTTTTTAATAGCTGATTAGTGTAAATGTCCCACATTTTCTGTATCCATTACTCTTTTGAAGGACATCTGGGTTCTTTCCAGCTTCTGGGTATTATAAATAGGGCTGCTATGAACATAGTGGAGAATTTGTCCTTATTATATGTTGGAGCATCTTTGGGGTATATGCCCAGGAGTGATATAGCTTAGTCCTCAGTTAGTACTATGTCCAGTTTTCTGATGAACCACCAGATGGATTTCTAGAGTGACCTCAAGCTGTATTACAGAGCAATCATGATTAAAATCTGCATGGTATTGGTACAGAGACAGGCAAGTAGATCAATGAAATAGAATTGAAGACCCGGAAATGAACCCACACACCTATGGTCACTTGATCTTTGATAAAAGAGCTAAAACAATCCAGTGGAAATTACACAGCATTTTCACAAATGGTGCTATTTCAACTGTAGAAGAATGCAAACTGATCCATTCTTATCTCCTTGTAAAAAGCTCAAGTCCAAGTCGATCCAAGACTTCCACATAGAACCAGACACACTGAATCCAATAGAAGAGAAAGTGGGAAAGAGCCTCAAGCACAAGGGCACAGGAGAAAAGTTCCTGAACAGAACAATAATGGCTTATGCTCTAAGGTCAACAATCAACAAATAGGACATCACAAAATTGAAGTTTCTGTAAGGCAAAGGACATAGTCAGTGGGACAAAAGAGCAACCAAGAGATTGGGAAAAAATATTTACCAATTCTACATCAAATACTGGGCTAAAATCCAATATATACAAAGAACTCAAGAAGTTAGATTACAGAGAATCAAATAACTCTATTAAAATGCAGTACAGAATTCACCTTCTAGTCACTTGCTTTGAAGGACTAATTGAAAGTCTACCCTGATGTACCAGAAAATAATTCTCTTGCTTTTGCATTGATCTGTATCTTGGTGTCTCACTTGGGGGGTGTCTCGAATTAAGTACCACTGACCGAGTCAGGGATTTTACATTTGGGTGCTTTGTCCTGGCTTCAAGGAGCTCTCCAATTGACCACCAACTAGACTGATTGCAGCGAAAAAGACTGAACTCAGCAACAGATGCCTACTCATATTTATCTGTGTCTCTTTATCTTTTGCTTTCACTTTTGGCTCGAGATCACTGTTTCAGCTGAAAAGCCTCTTGCTGGTGTGTTCCGTTGTGGCAGGCAGATGTGCCTTAACACTGTGACTGTGGGGAGTCTGGAGGATGCTTCTGGCCCACAGAGGAAGTCGGAAGGACTCTGCTCCTTTTAGAAATGGCAGGAACCAATTGAACCTGGTTCTTGCACCCATGGCAGGGGCAAACTGTTGTGTGTTGATTCTCTTTCTCTGTTTTCTTGGACTTGGACTTTTTCTTTTTTAGGGGGTGTACATAGGTCAGACTGAATCTATTCTGTTAAACACCCTAGTTAACCACTGGAGGGAAGTTAGGAAAAGAGGAGAAAACATGTCAGTAGTAGTAAACAGGGACTAGTTAGTTACTCTCTGCTTCCCTGAATGTCCCACCTTCAAAGTAGGTTGGCCACCCATAGGGATCTTCGACTTGTAGGAGATCAAAGCAGTAGAGGAAAAACTCTATAGGCCAGGAATCCCCAGGCACCTAGACTAAGTGCTCTATAAATCTACCTGGAAGAATATAGTGAAGGAACCCCTACCTTCATAGATAAAAGATAATAAAGCCTATCTTTCCCCAAGATCCACCTCACAGGTTCTGGCTGTCAGAAAAAAAGGAAACATGGAATGCGGGATCCAGACCTGAGAAGAAGTTGATCCTTGAAGACTCTTCAATAGCTGACCTATTGCTCCAAGACCCTCCTCCTCCATATTCCCTTACCCTTACCCCCATAGCCCTGCCAGCATCAGCACCAGCCCAGCGATCATCAGCCCCTATGGGACTTGGGCTGCTGTAACCCTCTTTACCAGTGAGAAAAATGGGAGGATAACCACAACTTCCTGGTCTCACCATGGGGACCCGAAGTCTGAGAGTCACCTCCCCTGATACCATGGTGGATCTCCTGCTGAGGGCATAATGGCCTCTAGATGATAATGGAATCAGGCTATACAATATTGGCCTTTCTCTTCAGTCAAATTGTACAACCAGAAGGCCCAACAACCCCTCTTTTCAGATAACCCCAAGGGGTTAATTAATCTCTTTGAGACTGTTTTATTTACTCATCAGCCTACCTGGGATGACATCCAACCACTCATAAGAGTGCTCTTCATGACTTAAGAGCAGTAGAGAATAATGCAGGATGCCAGAAAGAATGTCTCCTCAGACACAGGGGTGCCATCAATTGACCAGGCTGTCATTGACAGCAGGTTTCCCCTGACTAGACCTGACTGAGACTTTAATATGGCAGAAGGTAAAGGACACCAGAATGTCTACTACCAGGCTCCATTGGCAGATATCAAGGGGGCTGCATGATGATCCACCAACTTGACCAAGGTACATGAAGTTAAACAGAAACCACATGAATTGTCTACAGCTTTTTTTGAGTTACTCATGGAGGCATTCTGTCAGTATACACCCTATGACTCCAGCAGTGAGAAGCACAAAGTTACTGCTACTGTGGCCTTTATAGACCAGGCTAATAGATATATCAGGAAAAAGCTTCAGAGGCTAGAGGGACTACAGCATAAATTGTTGAGGGATTTAGTGTAGGTTACTGAGAAAGTCTACCATAACAAAGAGACAAAGGGTGGGAAGGAGCAGAGAAAGAGAAAGAGAAAGATGAAGATGAAAAGGAGATGAAAAAAGAAAGGCAACAGTAAAGGAATTTACCAAGAGTCTGGGCTCCAGTGGTTAGGGAAATCAGAGAAGAGAGACTCCAACCAAAGAGATAGAAATCCACTTGAAAAGGACCAGTGTGCGTATTGCAAGGAGAGAGGTCACTGGGCCTGAGAGTACCCCAACAAACAGAAATGGGGGGGGAGGAAGACAGGAAATTCTAGGTCTTGTGAAAAGCACTCCCAAATTGCAAAGGTGTTAGCCCTGGGGGAAGACAGCAACTGGGTTCAGACTCCCTCCCAGAGCCCAGGGTAACCTTAAAAGTTGAGTGGAAACCCATCCAATTCTTGGTAGATACTGAGGCCCAACACTCAGTCCTCCTCCAAGCTAATGTACCAGTCTCCATCAAAAAATGCTTGCTTGGGTCCACGTAGCCACTGACACCAAAATGTATTCATGGATTACTCAAAGAATAGTGTACCTAGAGATGGACTGGTACACTATCCCATTCATTTATGACCATCCCAGAGTGCCCCTACCCTCTGTTAGGATGAGATTTACACTCCAAGACGGGGGTACAGATACATTTCCTGCCTACTGGGCCACAACTAACTGGTCTCAAAGGAGAACCCATGGGTGGAGGAAAGACCTCTTCAACTGACCCCTGCAGAGAGTCGAGGCCACTTGGTTTACAGAAAGAAGCAGTCATCTGGGCTGAACCTCTACTACCACACCCCACCACCCAGCATGATGGAGCAGAAAGTGGAGTTAATTGCCCTCACCAAAGCCTTGGAACTTGGGGCCAGCAAGAAAATTATTAACATCTAAATGGATAATAGGTTTGCCACTGCCCACATCCTCAGGTCTATTTACCAAGAGAGGGGACTGCTCATATCAGAGGGAAAAGAAATAAATAACAAGAAGGAAATCTTGGATCTCTTGTATGCCCTGATGAACTGGACAACTGAAAGTATTATTCATTACACAGGACATCAGAAGGAAAGAGACTCAGTAGCCCAGGGCAGTGACTATGCAGATCAAATGGCTCAAGAAGTGGCTATGCAAGAGCTTATCCCAGTTATGGGCCTGCAAGGGATACCTGCTGAGGAATGGGATCGGACTAAGGGATGACCTCACTTAAAATATATAGATGAAAGGACACAGATTGATAGCCACCCGACCAACTATTACCTAAAGAAGTAAAAGCAATGGCATACACAAGAAGAAAAAACTGATCTTTGCTCCAGTGACGGGGAAGTTGGGACAGCCAGGTTCTGAGACAGACAGGGTCTCGGGAGGCTTGTGTGTATGCGGCTCCCAAGTGCTGGGCTGATCTGCAGTAACCAGCGCACCAGCTCTGCTGTGGGACTTCTGCCTGGCAGAGGGACCCCGCACTGGGCGGGAGCCTACCAGCTTTCCTTCCGTGAACGCTGTTCCCGCAGACTGCACTGAAGCAACAGGTACCCAGGCTCTATCCCCAATATAACATCACTTGGGACACGGCCTGTTGGGGCTTCCATCTGCGCCCGAGAACGGGTCAGCGCTGTGGTCGTCTGGGTGCCAGATCGGCAGGCCATCGAGTCTGCAGGGTGAGTGGTGCCACGGAGAGTGCCTTCCGCCATCTTTGTTCCAGTGACTGGGAAGTTGGGACAGCCAGGTTCTGAGACAGACAGGCATAATATCGCTTGGGTCTCGGGTGGCTTGTGTGTAAGCGGCTCCCAAGTGCTGGGCTGATCTGCAGTAACCAGCGTGCCAGCTCTGCTGTGGGACTTCTGCCTGGCAGAGAGACGCCCCTTCCCCCCCATAGGAGAGATCACACACCCCTGCACAGGGCAGGAGCCTACCAGGCTCCCTTTGGCGACCTCTGCTCCAGGAATCCACTAGGCTGAGCCTTTGGATGTGCAAGGCATCCCCAATATAAGATCACTTGGGGCAAGGCACATTAGGGCTCCAAAGTCACTCAGGAGCAGGCAGGCCCCAGAAATCGGTGCCAGGGAAATCCTGGTAATCCAGGGGGGGCAGAAATAGCTTTGCAGGCTCACAGGAGGTCCAACCAACAGCCAGTGGCAGCAGGACCAACTAACAAAAGAGGTATCCAGATGGCAAAAGGCAAACGTAGGAATGTTACTAACAGAAATCAAAGTAATGTGGGACCATCCGAACCCAACTCTCCAACAGCAGCAAGTCCTGGATACCCCACCACACCCGAAAGACAAGATCTGGATTTAAAATCACTTCTCATGATCCTATTAGAGGATCACAAGAAGGACACAAATAAATCTCATAAAGAGTTACAGGAGACCATGAATCAATGGTTAGAAGCCCTTACAAAGGAAACACAAAAATCGCTTAGAGAAATGCGGGAGAACATGGATCAAAAGATGGAGGCGCACAAGGAGACAACACAAAAATCGCTTAACGAGATGAATCAACGGATAGATGCACTCACAAAGGAATCACAAAATTTGCATAAAGAAATGAAGAAGAATATGGGTCAACAGATGGATGCCCATAAGGAGGCAACACAAAAATTGCTTAAAGAAATGAATCAACGGTTAGATGCCCTTACAAAGGAAACACGAGAACTGCTTAAAGATATGCCGGAGACGATGGATCAACAGATGGAATCCCATGAGGAGGAAACACAAAAATCGCTCAGAGAAATGCAGGAGAACGTGGGTCATCAGGAAGAAATCCTGAAAGAGGTAATGCAAAAATACCTTAAAGAAATACAGGAAAATACAAACAAACAAGTGAAGGATCTCAGCAAATCCATCCTGGAACTAAAAAAGGAAGTAGAAACTACTAAGAAATCACAAAGGGAGACAACTTTGGAGATAGAAAACGTTGGGAAGAAATCAGGAGTCATAGATGCAAACATAAACAATAGAATACAAGAGATGGAAGAAAGAATCTCAGGTGCTGAAGATTCCATAGAAAGCATCGACTCAACAGTCAAAGAAAATGCAAAATGCAAGAAACGTGTAACCCAAAACATCCAGGAAATCCAGGACACAATGAGAAGACCAAACCTAAATATTATAGGTATAGATGAGAGTGAAGATTTGCAACTTAAAGGGCCAGTAAACATCTTCAACAAAATTATGGAGGAAAACTTCCCTAACCTAAAGAGAGAGATGCCGATGAACGTACAAGAAGCCTACAGAACTCCAAACAGACTGGACCAGAACAGAAATACCTCCCGTCACATAATAATCAAAACACCAAATGTTCTAAACAAAGAAAGAATACTAAAAGCAGTAAGAGAAAAGGGCCAAGTAACATACAAAGGAAGACCTATCCGAATCACATCAGAATTCTCACCAGAGACTATGAAAGCCAGAAGATCCTGGGCAGATCTCATGCAGACACTAAGACAGCACAAATGCCAGCCTAGACTACTATACCCAGCAAAACTCTCAATTACCACAGATGGAGAGACCAAGATATTCCATGATTAAACCAAATTTTCACAATATCTTTCCACAAATCCAGCCCTGCAACGGATAATAGGTGGAAACCTCCAATACAGGGAGAGAAACAACACCCAGGAAAAAATGAGATAATAACCTTCTTGAATCAAACCCAAAAGTAGATAACCACTCAAACATAAAGTTAGCGTCAAGAATGGCAGATGGCAATAATCACTATGCCTTAATCTCTCTTAATATCAATGGTCTCAATTCCACAATTAAAAGACATAGACTAGCAGACTGGATACGTAAACAGGACCCAGCATTTTGCTGCATGCAGGAAACGCACCTCAGTGTCAAAGACAAACACTACCTCAGAGTAAAAGGCTGGAAAACAATTTTACAAGCAAATGGCCCCAAGAAACGAGGTGGAGTAGCCATCCTAATATCAGATAAAATTGATTTTGAACCTAAAGTCATCAAAAAAGACACAGAAGGACACTACATACTGATCAAGGGAAAAATCCACCATCAAGAACTCTCAATTCTGAATATCTATGCTCCAAATGCAAGGGCACCCTCATTCGTAAAAGAAACTTTACTAAAACTCAAAGCACACATTGCACCGCACACAATAATAGTGGGTGACTTCAACACCCCGCTCTCTGAAATGGATCGTTCAGAAAAGCAGAAACTAAACAGGGACACAGTGAATCTAATTGAAGCCTTGGACCAAATGGAACTAACTGATATATATAGAACATTTCATCCTAGAGCTAAAGAATACACCTTCTTCTCAGCTCCTCATGGTACCTTCTCCAAAATTGACCATATAATTGGTCACAAATCAGACCTCAACAGATATAAGAAGATAGAAATAATCCCATGCCTCCTATCTGATCACTATGGAATAAGGGTGGTCTTCAATGGCAACAAAAACAAAAGAAAACCCACGTACACATGGAGGCTGAACAATGCTCTACTCAATGATAACTTGGTCAAGGTGGAAATAAAGAAAGAAATCAAAGACTTTTTGAAAGTTAATGAAAATGAAGGCACAACATACCCTAATTTATGGGACACAATGAAAGCAGTGCTAAGAGGAAAATTCATAGCCCTGAGTGCCGCCAAAAAGAAACGGGAGACAGCATACACTAACAGCTTAATGGCACACCTGAAAGCCCTTGAACAAAAAGAAGCAAATACACCAAAGAGGAGTAGAAGGCAGGAAATCATCAAACTCAGGGCTGAAATCAATCAAGTAGAAACAAATAAAACCATACAAAGAATCGACAAAACGAGGAGTTGGTTCTTTGAGAAAATCAACAAGATAGATAAGCCCTTAGCCAGACTAACCAGAGGGCACAGAGATAGTATCCAAATTAATAAAATCAGAAACGAAAAGGGAGAGATAACAACAGAAACTGAGGAAATTCAAAAAATCATCAGATCCTACTACAAAAACCTGTATTCAACACAACTAGAAAATCTTGAGGAAATGGACAATTTCCTTGACAGATACCAAGTACCAAAATTAAATCAGGATCAAATAGAGCATCTAAACCATCCTATAAGCCCTGAAGAAATAGAAGTTGTCATTGGAAGTCTTCCAACCAAAAAAAGCACAGGTCCAGATGGTTTGAGTGCAATATTCTATCAGACCTTCAAAGGTGACCTAACCCTAATACTCTTCAAACGGTTCCACAAAATAGAAACAGAAGGAACACTACCCAACTCGTTCTATGAAGCCACAATTACACTAATAACAAAAGCACACAAAGATCCGACAAAGAAAGAGAATCTCAGGCCAATCTCTCTTATGAACATCGATGCAAAAATACTCAATAAAATTCTTGCCAAACGAATCCAAGAACACATCAAAACGATCATTCACCAGGACCAAGTAGGCTTCATCCCAGGGATGCAGGGATGGTTCAATATAAGGAAATCCAACAATGTAATCCACTACATAAACAATCTCAAAGAAAAAAAACACATGGTCATCTCATTAGATGCTGAGAAAGCATTTGACAAAATTCAGCATCCTTTCATGCTAAAGGTCTTGGAAAGATCAGGAATTCAAGGCCCATATCTAAACATAGTAAAAGCAATTTACAGCAAACCGGTAGCCAGCATCAATCTAAATGGAAAGAAATTGAAGCAATCCCACTAAAATCAGGGACTAGACAAGGCTGCCCTCTCTCTCCATATCTTTTCAGTATACTACTTGAATTTCTAGCTAGAGCAATTAGAAAACAAAAAGAGGTCAAAGGGATACAAATTGGAAAGGAAGAAGTCAAACTATCACTATTTGCAGACGATATGATAGTATACTTAAGCGACCCAAAGAACTCCACCAGAGAACTACTACAGCTGATAAATGACTTCAACAAAGTGGCCGGATATAAAATCAACTCAAGCACATCAGAAGCCTTCCTATACTCAAAGGATAAGCAGGCTGAGAAAGAAGTAAGAGAAATAATACCCTTCACGATAGTCACAAACCATATTAAGTATCTTGGCGTGACTCTAACCAAACAAGTGAAAGATGTGTATGACAAGAACTTCAAGTCTCTGAAGAAAGAAATTGAAGAAGACCTCAGAAGATGGAAAAATCTGCCATGCGCATGGATTGGCAGGATTAATATAGTAAAAATGAGCATCTTACCAAAAGTAATACACAGATTCAATGCAATCCCCATCAAAATCCCAACTCAATTCTTCATCGAGTTAGAAAGAGCAATTCAAAAATTCATCTGGAATAACAGAAAACCCAGGATAGCTAAAACTATTCTCAAGAGTAAAAGAACCTCTGGGGGAATCAGTATCCCGGACCTCAAGCTGTACTACAGAGCAATATTGGTAAAAACCGCATGGTATTGGTACAGTGACAGACATGTAGATCAATGGAACAGAATTGAAGACCCAGAAATGAATCCACACTCCTATGGTCACTTGATCTTTGACAAAGGAACTAAAACCATCCAGTGGAAAAAAGATAGCCTTTTCAACAAATGGTGCTGGCTCAGCTGGAGGTCAACATGCAGAAGAATGCAAATTGACCCATTCTTATCTCCTTGCACTAAGCTCAATTCTAAGTGGATCAAAGATCTCCACATAAAACCAGACACACTGAAACTAATAGAAGGGAAACTAGGGAAGAACCTTGAACATATGGGCACAGGGGAGAATTTCCTGAACAGAACTCCAATAGCTGATGCTCTAAGATCAAGAATAGAAAAATGTACCTCATTAAATTACAAAGTTTTTGCAAGGCAAAAGACACTGTCAAAAAGACAAAGCGGCAACCAACTTACTGGGAAATGATCTTTACCAACCTTACATCCGACAGAGGGCTAATATCCAATATATACAAAGAACTCAAGAAGTTAAACTCCAGAGAGGAAAGTAACCCTATTAAAAAATGGGCTACAGAGCTAAACAAAGTGTTCTCACATGAAGAATATCTAATGACTGAGAAGCACCTAAAGAGATGTTCATCATCCTTAGTCATTAGGGAAATGCAAATCAAAACAACCCTGAGATTCCATCTCACACCAGTCAGGATGGCTAAGATCAAAAACACAGGAGACAGCAGTTGTTGGCGAGGATGTGGAGAAAGAGGAACACTCCTCCACTGCTGGTGGAATTGCAAGCTGGTACAACCACTCTGGAAAGCAGTCTGGCGGTTCCTCAGAAAACTGGGCATGACACTCCCGGAGGATCCGGCTATACCACTCCTGGGCATATACCCAGAGGCTTTACCTGCATGCAGTAAGGACACATGCTCCACTATGTTCAAAGCAGCCTTATTTATAATAGCCAGAAGGTGGAAAGAACCCAGATGTCCTTCAACGGAGGAATGGATTCAGAAGATGTGGTATATCTACACAATGGAATACTACTCTGCAATTAAAAACAATGAATTCACGAAATTCCTAGGCAAATGGTCAGATCTTGAAAATATCATCCTTAGTGATGTAACCCAATCACAAAAGAACACACATGGTATGCAGTCACTGATAAGGGGATATTGACCCAGAATCTCGGAATACCCTAGATACAATCCGCATATCAATAGATTTCTAAGAAGATGGAAGGAGAGACCCCTGGTCCTGGAAAGACTTGATGTAGGGGAACACCAGGACAGAGTAACGAGAGGGGGTTGAATGGAGAAAAGAGGGAGGGTAGGGGGCTTATGGGACTTTCGGGGAAGGAGGAAACGGGAAAGGGTAAATGATTTGGAATGTACATTAAAAAAAATAAAATAAATAATTAAAAAAAAAAAGAAAAAACTTTACTCCCCAGAAAGCAAGCAAAAGTCTTACTAGGCCAAATGCACAGATGGACTCATTTAGGTGATAAAATCCTTGTCCAAGCAGTTAAGGAATCTAAAGTTTATATAATGAACCTTAGGTTTTGGGCCAGAGAGATAGTAGAACAATGTAAGATATATCAGCAAGTGAATGCTTATGTGGCCAAGAGTAAACAGGTCAAAAGACCTAGGGGAGAATGGCTTTGAGTATATTGGGAGGTCAATTTTACAGAAGTTAAGCCAGGAAAATATGGTTACAAACACCTTTTAGTATTTGTAGATTCTTTCATTGGATGGGTTGAGGCTTTCTCCACTAATCAGGAAACAGCTACCATGTTAGACAAGAAGATATTAGAGGAAATTTTCCCAAGGTTTGGAGTGCCCGATGTGATTGGATTGGACAGCAGTCTTGCTTTTGTCTCTAAGTTACCCCAGAGGTTCCACCGAAGTACCAAGTTGGAGATTTGGTATATGTTAAGAGGCACCATGCTGAAAGCTAAGGAAAGTGGAAAGGGTCATTCCTGGTGTTGTTGACCACCCCGATCATCATTTAAGTTGATGGAGTAACTGCTTGTGTTCATGTAACTCACATCAGACCAGCACCTGTGCTTGACCACAACTGGATAGCAGCCAGACACCTGAGCAAACCCCTCAAGATCACTGGCCCTTCTGCAAGGCCAAAGAAACCATGAGATGGCTATTGTGTATCTTGCTTCTAGTGCTGAGCCTCAGCACCTCCACAACCCTACCAAAGTGATTTGGCAAGTACATTTAGCAACTGGGGATGTAGCTTGGTCCACTGCAGAGGATCACCCATTTTATACCTGGTGGCCAGACCTTGTCTTTAATCTCTGTAAGTTAGTGGCAGGCCTTGAGTTCTGTGATATCTCCACCCTAGAAACACAGAGGGATTACCTGAATGTGGGGGGATGAGGGACCAGTGAATCTAAACAGAATTCCAGAAGTAGCCTTGGAGGGTAGGGTTTAGGGTACAGACACCCAAAGTTGAGGAGTGTCTTGTGAGAAACTCCTGAATATGGGTGCTCCTGAGATGGTAGAAGCAGACCCATCAGTTGGGGAGGGAGCCAAGCACTTTTTTCTGAGCTACCTGGGAGTGTGAAATATGGGGAAACACATACTGGAGATCATACAGGGGTAGTTAAAGATTCAGTGACAAAGGTGAGAGAAGGGCTACTCAAGTGGAAGAGAGAAAGAGAACAGGCTGGTTCAAGTCTTGGTTTAGCTCCTCCACTTGGTTAACCCTCCTCATATCCACCTTGTTAAGACCCCTAATTTTTCTCCTGCTATTGTTGACCTTTGGATCCTTCATATTGAACAAGCATGTATCCTTCATAAAAGAGAGAATAGGAGCACTGCAGCTGATGGTCCTGTGCTAAAAATATGAGACCCTGTGGACAGGACCCAAAGAAGGAAGATTCCTGAGGATTGGAGCTTATTAAAGAAAAATGGGGGAATGAGGGACCCTAAGGGCATTATTCAAGTACCACATCCTCCTTACAGCTTCCCCTTCCTTCCTGGGATCAAGGCAAGGTAAAGTGCCATTCTACACCCACAGGAACATTCTTGAGTAAAAAAATTCTCAGAATGAAGTGACTAATATTCACCTGACCTGCAAATTCCCAGGTAGAGTTCAAGTAGTCATGCTTGCTAGTCAATAGATTTAAAACTCAATATACTTAGCCAATAAGTTTGAACAGTAACCTTGCTGATGTAACCTATGCCCCTAAAAAGTATAAAAACTGCTTGTAATAGCAATTCACTTGTTTTGAGGGACTAATGGAAGGTTCACCCCTATATGCCAGAAAATAAACCTCTTGCATCCAAAAATGGGGTACAGAGCTAAACAAAGAATTCTCAACTGAGAAATTGTGAATGGCCAAGAAGCACCTGAAGAAATGTTCACCCATTTCCACATAGCCTGGGAGCTAGCCTCCCAGGAGTGCAGACAAACCTGTGATTGGAGGTAAAACCACCACTGCTGCTCAGAGGAACCCACCTGGAACCCTCAGGAACCAAGGAGAAGCCCGGGACAGGAGCTTTCTGATTTCTGCCTGGCCCGGAGATGATCCTGTGCCATACTGCTACATACATAAATGCCAACAGGAGAGATGGTCTCCTAGGAGAGCCAACACACCTATGAGCACAGGTAAGACCAACAGTTCTGTTCAAATTCCTGGCACAAGAATAACCTCCCAGAGCCATAAGGAAACAGGAACCAAGGAACAGCTGGGGACAGAATCCTACTGGTTTCTCTCTGAAGCCCAGAGTTGAACCTTTATCACAAATTCTCATACCCAAAATTCCTCCTAAAAAGTACTGCTGTCATAGGAGAACTGACCCAGAGGCTTGCAGGAGGAACAAACCACAATCAGAGACAGTAAGAACAGCTAAAACAAGAGATAAGCAGATGGTGAAATGCAAGGTCAAGAACATAAGCAACAGAAACCAAGGCTATTTGTCATAATCAGAACACAGTTTGCTCACCACAAGCCTTGGCAACCCCAACCCAACAGAAAAGCAAGATTATGATTTAAAATCAAATATCATGATGATGATAGAGGACATAAGGAAGGACATAAATAATTCCCTTAAAGAAATACAAGAGAACACAGGTAAACATAGAAACAATAAAGAAATCACAAAGGGAAACAACTCTGGAGGTAGAAAACCTAGGAAAGAGATCAAGATTCACAGATGCAAGCATCACTCACATGATACAAGAGATAGAAGAGAGAATCTCAGGTGCATAAGATACTATAGAAAACATTGACATAACAGGCAAAAAAATGCAAAATGCAAAAAGGTCCTCCCATAAAACATCCAGGGAATCCAGGACACAATGAGAAGACCAAACCTAAGGATAATAGGTATACAAGAGAGTGAAGATTACCAACTTAAAGGGCCAGTAAATATATTCAACAAAATTATAGAATAAAACTTCCCTAACCTAAAGAAAGAGATGTCCATGAATATACAAGAAGCCTACAGAACCCCATAGGTTGGACAAGAAAAGAAATTCCTCCCATCACATAATAATCAAAACCCCAAATGCACAAAACAAAGAAAGAATATTAAAAACAGTAAGGGAAAATGTTCAAGTAACATATAAAGGCAGACCTATCAGAATTACACCAGACTTCTCTACAGAGACCATAAAAGCCAGAATATCCTGGACAGATGTTATACAGACCCCCAGAGAAAACACATGTCGGCCCAGGCTACTATTCCCAGCAAAAATCTCAATTATCATAGATGGAAAAATGAAGGTAATCCATCACAGAAACAAATTTAGACAATTTCTTTCCACAAATCCAGTCCTTCACAGGAAAATAATTACAAAACTCCAACAAGTGGAGTGAAAGTACACCCTAGAAAAATCAAGAAAATAATCTTTTAGTGAACCAAAAAGAGTCACATAAACATGACTCTACTTCTAACAACAAAGTAACAGGAAACAACAATCACTTTTTCTTAATATTTCTTAATATCAATGGACTCATTTCCCCAATAAAGAGACATAGAATAACAGACTGGATATATAAACATGATGCAACATTTTGTTGCATACAGGACACTCACCTCAGTGACAAAGACAGACACTACTTCAGAGTAAAATGCTGGAAAACAATCTTCCAAGCAAATTGCCCCAGGAAACAAGCTGGAGTAGCCATTCTAATATCAGATAAAATCGACTTTCAATCTAAAGTTATCAAAAAAGATAAGGAAGGACACTTCGTAGTCATCAAAGGAAAAATCCACTATGAAGACCTCCTAATTCTGAACCTCTATGCTCCAAATGCAAGGGCACCCACATTCATAAAAGAAACTCTCCTAAAGCTCAAAGCATACTTTGCACTTCACACAATAATAGTAGGAGACCTCAACATGCCACTCTCAACAATGAACAGATCATGGAAACAGAAACTAATCACAGATACAGTGAAACTAACAGAAGTTATGAACCAAATAGATTTAACAGATATCTATAGAACACTTTATTCGAAACAAAAATACCTTCTTGGCACATCATGTTACCTTCTCCAAAATTGAGCATATAATCATTCATGGACACAAAACAGGCCTCAGCAGATACAAGAAGATTGAAATAGTTCCATGCATCTTTGCAAATCATCACAGAACAAGTTTTATCTTCAATAACAACAAAAATAATAGAAAGTCAACATACATGTGGAAGCTCAACAACACTCTACTCAGTGAAAACCTGGTTAAGGAAGAAATAAAGAAATTAAAGACTTTTTTTAGAATTTAATGAAAATGAAGTCATAACATACCCAAACTTACGGGGCACAATGAAAGCAGTGATAAGAAAAAAACCCATAGCTCTGAGTGCCTCCAAAAAGAAACTAGAGAGAGTATACACTAACAGCTTAACAGCACACCTGAAAGCTCTAGGATAAAAAGAAGCTAATACACCCAAGAGGAGTAGACAGCAGGAAATAATCAAACTTAGGGCTGAAATCAAGCAAGTAGAAAAAAAAGAACTATCCAAAGAATCAACCAAACCAGGAGCTGGTTCTTTGAGAAAATCAACAAGATAGATAAACCCTTATCCAAACTAACGAGACAGCACAAAGACTGTATCCAAATCAATAAAATCAGAAATGAAAAGTGAGACATAAAAACTGGTGGTTGGCATGTAGAAGAATGCAAATTGATCCATTCATATTCCCTTTTCCAAAGCTCAAGTTCAAGTGGATCAAGGACCTCCACATAAAACCAGATACAATGAAACCAATAAAAAAGAAAGCAGGGAAGACCCTTGAGCACATGGGCACAGGGGAAAAGTTCCTGAACAGAACACCAATAACTTACGCTCTAAGATCAGGAATAGACCAAGGTATACCACTTCTGGGCATATACACAGAAGATGATCCAACATGTAATAAGGACACATGCTCCACTATGTTCATAGCAGCCTTATTTATAATAGCTAGAACCTGGAAAGAACCCAGATGTCCCTCAACAGAGGAATAGATAGAGAAATTGTGGTACATTTACACAATGGAATACTACTCAGTCATTAAAAACAATGAATTTATGTAATTCCTAGGCAAATGGATGGAACTGAAAAATATCCTGAATGAGGTAACCCAATCACAGAAGAACACACACAGTATGTACTCACTGATAAGTGGGTATTAGCCTAGAATCTGGAATACCCAACGTACAATTCACAGACCAAACGAAGATCAAGAAGTAGGAAGATCAAAGTATGTGTACTTTGGTCCTTCTTAGAACGGGGAAAAAATAACTCTGAGAGGAGATACAGAGAAAATGTGTGGAGCAGAGACTGAAGAATAGATCATCCAGATACTGCTCCACAAGGGGTTCCATCCCATATACAGTTACCAAACCCAGACAATATTGTGGATGCCAACAAGCACTTGCTAACAGGAGCCTGATAGAGCTGTCTCCTGAGAGGCTCTGCCAGTATCTAACAAATACAGAGGTGAGTGCTCTAAGCCAACCATTGGTCTGAGACTAGGTCCCCAATGGAGGAGCTAGAGAAAGGACCCAAGAAGCTGAAGGAGCTTGCAGCCCCATAGAAGGACCATCAATACGAACCAATCAGTAACCCCAGTGCTCCCAGGTACTAAAGTATCAGCTGAAGAATACACATGGAGGGACCCATGGCTCCAGCTGCATATGTAGCAGAGGAAAGCCTTGTTGGACATCAAAGGGAGGAGAGACTCTTGTTCCTGAGAAGGCTCGATGCCCCAGTATAGTGGAATACCAGGACAGGGAAGCAGGAGTGGGTAGATTTGTGAGCAGGGGAGAGGGGAATGGGAAAGGGTGCTTATGCATATAGAAACCAGGAAAGGGGGGAATGTGATAGGGTGTTTTCAGAAGTGGAAACCAGGAAAGTAGATAGCATTTGAAATGTAAATAAAGAAAATATTCAATAAAAAAGGATTGTAGGATTTCTAAGACTACAATCTTGGAGAAGAAGAAAATCACAATAAAATGAATTATGCATTTAAAAAATAGAGGAAAGAGAGACATAACAACAGAAATTGAGTAAATCCAAAAGATCTTTAGATCCTACTACAAAGGCCTATACTCAATAAAACTGAAAATCTGGATGAAACAAATAAAACCATACAAACAATCAACAAAACGAGGAGTTGGTTCTTTGAGAAAATCAACAAGATAGATAAGCCCTTAGCCAGACTAACCAGTGGGCACAGAGACAGTATCCAAATTAATAAAATCAGAAACGAAAAGGGAGAGATAACAACAGAAACTGAGGAAATTCAAAAAATCATCAGATCCTACTACAAAAGCCTGTATTCAACACAACTAGAAAATCTCAAGGAAATGGACAATTTCCTTGACAGATACCAAATACCAAAATTAAATCAGGATCAAATAAACCATCTGAACCATCCTATAACCCCTGAAGAAATAGAAGTAGTCATTGGAAGTCTTCCAACCAAAAAAAGCACAGGTCCAGATGGTTTTAGTGCAGAATTCTATCAGACCTTCAAAGAAGACCTAACACCAATACTCTTCAAACTGTTCCACAAAATAGAAACAGAAGGAACACTACCCAACTCGTTCTATGAAGCCACAAATACGCTAATACCAAAAGCACACAAAGATCCAACAAAGAAAGAGAATCTCAGGCCAATCTCTCTTATGAATATCGATGCAAAAATACTCAATAAAATTCTTGCCAACTGAATCCAAGACCATATCAAAACGATCATTCACCACGATCAAGTAGGCTTCATCCCAGGGATGCAGGAATGGTTCAATATAAGGAAATCCATCAATGTAATCAACTATATAAACAATCTCAAAGAAAAAAACCACATGGTAATCTCATATGACGCTGAGAAAGCATTTGACAAAATTCAGCATCCTTTCATGCTAAAGGTCTTGGAAAGATCAGGAATTCGAGGCCCATATCTAAACATAGTAAAAGCAATTTACAGCAAACCAGTAGCCAACATCAATCTTAATGGAGAGAAACTTGAAGTAATCCCACTGAAATCAAGGACTGAAATCAACGCTGCCCTCTCTCTCCATATCTTTTAAATATAGTGCTTGAAGATATAGCTAGAGCAATTAGACAACAAAAGGAGGTCAAAGGGATACAAATTGGAAAGGAAGAAATCAAACTATCACTATTTGCAGATGATATGATAGTATACTTAAGCGACCCAAAGAACTCCACCAGAAAATCTGGATGAAATGGACAATTTTCTAGACAGAGGTACCAGGGTTAAATCAGGATGAGATAAAAGATCTAATCAGTCCCCATAACCCCTAAAGAAAAAGAAGCAGACATTAATTGTCTCCCTTCTTTAAAAAAGCAGGACTGGTTGGGTTTAGTGCAGAGTTCTGTCAGCCCTTCAAAAGAGACCTACTTCCAATAGTCTTCAAACTGTTCCACAAAATAGAAACAGAAGAAACACCACCAAAATTTGTTCTAGGAAGCCACAATTACTCTGATACCTATACCAGACAAAGACCCAACAATGAAAGAGAAATTTAGATCAATTTCCCTTATTAATATCGATACAAAAATACTCAATAAAATTCTTGTCAACTGAATCCAAGAACATATCAAAACAATCATCCACCATGATAAAAATAAAAGCCTACAACCAGATGGATTTAGTGGAGAGTTCTATCAGACTTTCAAAGAAGACCTAATACCACTAGTCTTCAACCCATTCCACAAAATTGAAACAGGTGCAACACTAACCAATTCATTCTATGATGCCACAATTACTCTGATATCTACACCACACAAAGACACAACAGAGAAAGAACTCCATCCCAGGTATGCAAGGATGGTTCGATATATGGAAATCCATCAATGTAATCCAAAATATAAACAAACTCAAAGGAAAAAAACACATGATCATTTAATTAGATGTGGATAAAACATATGACAAAATTCAGCATCTCTTCTTAAAAGTCTTGGAAAGATCAGGATTTCAAGGCCCATACCTAAGTATAGTAAAAGCTATATACTCCAATAGCTTATGCTCTAAGATCAAGAATTGACAAATGGGACCTCATTAAATTACAAAGTTTTTGCAAGGGAAATGACACTGACAAAAAGACAAAGCGGCAACCAACTCACTGGGAAATGATCTTTACCAACCCTACATCCGACAGAGGGCTAATATCCAATATATACAAAGAACTCAAGAAGTTAGACTCCAGAGAGGCAAGTAACCCTATTAAAAAATGGGGTACAGAGCTAAACAAAGAGTTCTCACCTGAAGAATATCTAATGGCTGAGAAGCACCTAAAAAGATGTTCACCATCCTTAGTCATTAGGGAAATGCAAATAAAAACAACCGTGAGATTCCATCTCACACCAGTCAGAATGGCTAAGATCAAAAACACAGGAGACAGCAGTTGTTTTCAAGGATGTGGAGAAAGACGAACACTCCTCCATTGCTGGTGGGGTTGCAAGCTGGTACAACCACTCTGGAAAGCAGTCTGGCGGTTCCTCAGAAAACTAGACATGACACTCCCGGATGATCCGGCTATACCACTCCTGGGCATATACCCAGAGGCTTTACCTGCATGCAATAAGGACATATGCTCCACTATGTTCATAGCAGCCTTATTTATAATAGCCAGAAGCTGGAAAGAACCCAGATGTCCCTCAACGGAGGAATGGATTCAGAAGATGTGGTATATTTACACAATGGAATACTACTCTGCAATTAAAAACAATGAATTCACAAAATACCTAGGCAAAAGGTCAGAAATTGAAAATATCATCCTTAGTGAGGTAACCCAATCACAAAAGAACACACATGGTATGTAGTCACTGATAAGGGGATATTAATCCAGAATCTCAGAATACCCTAGACACAATTCGCTTATCAATAGATTTCCAAGAAGATGGAAGGAGAGACCCCTGGTCCTGGAAAGACTGGATGTAGGGGAATGCCAAGACAGAGAAGCGAGAGGGGGTTGAATGGGGAAAGGAGGGAGGGAAGGGGGCTTATGAGAATTTCAGGGAGGGAGGAAACGGGAAAGGGGAAATGATTTTGAATATAAATAAAAAAAACTTAGAAAATAAAATAAAATTTTAAAAAAAAGAAGTTAAACTACATGGAACCAAATAACCCTATTAAAAATGTGGTACAGAGCTAATCAAAGAATTCTCAATGGAGAAATACCAAATGACCAAGAAGCGCCTAAGGAAATGTTCAACATCCTTAGTCATCTGGGAAATGCAACTCAAAACAATCCCTGACCTCACACCAGACAGAATGGCTAAGATCAAAAACTCAGGTGACAGCAGATGCTGGCAAGCACGTGGAGAATGTGGGATTCTCCTCCATTGCTGGTAGGATTGCAATATGGTAAAAGCACTCTCGAAACCAGTTTTGTGGTTCCTCAGAAAACTTGACATAATACGCTCTAAGGATCCAGCTGTACCACTCCTGGGAATATACCCCAAGATGCTCCAACATGTAATAAGGATACATGCTCCATTATGTTCATAGAAGACTTACATATAATAGCCAGAACCTGGAAAGAACCCAGATGTCCCTCAACAGATGAATGGATGCATAAAAATGTGCTACATTTACACAATGGAGTACTACTCAGCTATTAAAAACAATGAATTCATGAAATTCTTAGGCAAATGAATGGAATTAGAAAATGTTATTATTTGTGAGGTAACCCAACCACAAAAAAGCACTCTCTGATAAGTGGATATTAGCCCAGAATCTCAGAATACCCAAGATACAATTCATAGATGAAACTCAACCAAAGTATGGTTCTTAGACAGGGGATCAAAATACCCACAGGAGTAGATACAGAGACAAATTGTGTAGCTGACACTGAAGGAAAGGCCATCCAGAGACTTTCCTTCATGGGAATCCATTCCATGTACATTTACCAAACCCAGATGCTATTGTGGATGCCAACAAGGGCTTGCTGACAGGAGCCTGATATAGCTCTTTCTTGAGAGGCTCTGCCAGTGTTTGACAAATACAGAAGTGTATGCTCATAGACATCCATTAGACTGAGCACAGAGTCCCCATGGATGAGCTAGAGAAAACACCCATGGAGCCGAATGTGTATGCAGCCCTATTGGAGTAACAACAATATGAACCAACCAGTACACCCAGAGCTCCCAGGGATTAAACAAGCAACCAAAGAGTACACATGTAGGTACCCATGTCTTCAGCCACATATGAAAAGGAAGGTTTTCAGAGGGGAAACATGGAAAGGGTACAGCATTTGAAATGTAAATAAAAAACTTTATAAAAAAGAAAAAAACACCAAATACTCAAAACATAGAAAGAATACTAAAATCAGTAAAGGAAAAAGGTCAAGTAACATATGAAGGCAGACCAATCAGAATGACATCAGAATTCTCATCAGAGTCTATGAAAGCTTGAAGATCCGGGATAGACCTCACACAGATCCTCAGTAAACACAAATTCAAGTCAAGACTACTGTACCCAGCAAAATTTTCAATTACCATAGATGAAGAAACCAAACTATTCCATGACAAAGCCATTTTTTTGATTATTTTATTATTTTCTATATTTTTTATTTACATTCAAACTGATTTCCCCTTTCCCGTTTCCTCTCTTCCCAAAATTCCCATAAGCCCCTTTCCCTCCATCTGTTTCCCTTTCAACCCCGTCTCTCATCTCTGTCCTGGTATTCCCCTACATCCAGTCTTTCCAGGACCAGGGGTCTCTCCTTCCAACTTCTTGGAAATCTATTGATATGTGAATTGCATCTTGGGTATTCCGAGATTCAGGGTTAATATACCCTTATCATTGACTGCATACAATATGTGTTCTTTTGTGATTAGGTTACCTCACTAAGGATGATAATTTCCAGTTCTAACCATTTGCCTAATAATTTCGTGAATTCATTGTTTTTAATTGCCGAGTAGTATTCCATTGTGTAAATATACCACATCTTCTGAATCCATTACTCCATTGAGGGACATCTGGGTTCTTTCCAGGTTCTGGCTATTATAAATAAGGCTGCTAAAAACATAGTGGACCATGTGTCCTTATTGCATGCAGGGGAAACCTGTGTATATGCGCAGGGGTGGTATAGCCAGATCCTCCGGGAGCGTCATGCCCAGTTTTCTGAGGAACAGCCAGACTGATTTCCAGCTTGCAATCTCCACCAGCAGTGGAGAAATGTTCCTCTTTCTCCACGTCCTCGCCAACAACTGCTGTCTCCTGTGTTTTTGATCTTAGCCATTCTGACTAGTGTGAGGTGGAATCTCAGGGTTGTTTTGATTTGCATTTTCCTAATGTCTAAGGATGTTGAACATTTCTTTAGGTGCTTCGCAGCCATTAGATATTCTTCAGGTGAGAACTCTTAGTTTAGCTCTGCATCCCATTTTAAATAGGGTTATTTGACTCCCTGGAGTCAAACTTCTTGAGTTCTTTGTATATATTGGATATTAGCCCTCTGTCGGATGTAGGGTTGGTAAGGATGTTTTCCCAGTTTGTTGGTTGCCAATTTGTCCTTTTCCCAGTGTCCTTTGCCTTACCAAAACTTTGTAACATTATGAGGTCCCATTTGTCAATTTCTGATCTTAGAGCATAAGCTATTGGAGTTCTGTTCCGGAAATTCTGCCCTTTGCCCATATGTTCAAGGTTCTTCCCTAGTTTCCTTTCCATTAGTTTCAGTGTGTCTGGTTTTATTTTTTTTTAATTTTTCTTTCTTTTCTTGTTTTCTTTTCTTTTTTTTCTTTTTTTTTAATTTTATTTTCTAAGTTTTTTATTTACATTCCAAATCATTTCCCCTTTCCCGTTTCCTCCCTCCCTGAAAGTCCCATAAGTCCCCTTCCCTACCTCTTTTCCCCATTCAAACCCCTCTCGCTTCTCTCTCCTGGCATTCCCCTACATCCAGTCTTTCCAGGACTAGGGGTCTCTACTTTCATCTTCTTGGAAATCTATTGATATGCGAATTGTGTCTAGAGTATTATGAGATTCTGGGATAATATCCCCTTATAAGTGACTGCATACCATGTGTGTCATTTTGTGATTGGGTTACCTCCCTAAGGATGATATTTTCAAGTTCTGACCATTTGCCTAGGTATTTCATGAATTCATTGTTTTTAATTGCAGAGTAGTATTCCATTGTGTAAATATACCACATCTTTTGAATCCATTCCTCCATTGAGGGACATTTGGGTTCTTTCCAGCTTCTGGCTATTATAAATAAGGCTGCTATGAACATAGTGGAGCATGTGTCCTTACTGCATGCAGGTAAAGCCTCTGGGTATATGCCCAGGAGTGGTATAGCCGGATTCTCCAGGAGTGTCATGCCCGGTTTTCTGAGGAACCGCAAGACTACTTTCCAGAGTGGTTGTACGAGCTTGCAATCCCACCAGCAGTGGAGGAGTGTTCCTCTTTCTCCACATCCTCGCCAACAACTGCTGTCTCCCGTGTTTTTAATCTTAGCCATTCTGACTGGTGTGAGATGGAATCTCAGGGTTGTTTTGATTTGCATTTCCCTAATGACTAAGGATGATGAACATCTCTTTAGGTGCTTCTCAGCCATTAGATATTCTTCAGGGGAGAACTCTTTGTTTAGCTCTGTACCCCATTTTTAATAGGGTTACTTGCCTCTCTGGATATTACTTCTTGAGTTCGTTGTATATATTGGATATTAGCCCTCGGTCGGATGTAAGGTTGGTAAAGATCATTTCCCAGTTAGTTGGTTGCCGCTTTGTCTTTTTGACAGTGTCTTTTGCCTTGCAAAAACTTTGTAATTTAATGAGGTCCCATTTGTCTATTCTTGATCTTAGAGCATAAGCTATTGGAGTTCTGTTCAGGAAATTCTCCCCTGTGCCCATATGTTCAAGGTTCTTCCCTAGTTTCCCTTCTACTAGTTTTAGTGTGTCTGGTTTTATGTGGAGATCTTTGATCCACTTAGAATTGAGCTTAGTGCAAGGAGATAATAATGGGTCAATTTGCATTCTTCTGCATGTTGACCTCCAGCTGAGCCAGCACCATTTGTTGAAAAGGCTATCTTTTTTCCACTGGATGGTTTTAGCTCCTTTGTCAAAGATCAAGTGACCATAGGAGTGTGGATTCATTTCTGGGTCTTCAATTCTGTTCCATTGATCTACATGTCTGTTGCTGTACCAATACCATGCGGTTTTTAACACTATTGCTCTGTAGTACAGCTTGAGGTCCGGGATACTGATTCCCCCAAAGGTTCTTTTACTCTTGAGAATAGTTTTATCTATTCTGGGTTTTCTGTTATTCCAGATGAATTTTTGAATTGCTCTTTCTAACTCTATGAAGAATTGAGTTGGGATTTTGATGGGGATTGCATTGAATCTGTGTATTACTTTTGGTAAGATGCTCATTTTTACTATATTAATCCTGCCAATCCATGAGCATGGCAGATTTTTCCATCTTCTGATGTCTTCTTCAATTTCTTTCTTCAGAGACTTGAAGTTCTTGTCATACACAGCTTTCACTTGTTTGGTTAGAGTCATGCCAAGATACTATATATGGTTTGTGGCTATCGTGAAGGGTATCATTTCTCTTACTTCTTTCTCAGCCTGCTTATCCTTTGAGTATAGGAAGCCTACTGACTTGCTTGAGTTGACTTTATATCCGGCCACTTTGCTGAAGTTGTTTATCAGTTGTAGGAGTTCTCTGGTGTAGTTCTTTGGGTAGCTTATGTATACTATCATATCGTCTGCAAATAGTGATAGGTTGACTTCTTCCTTTCCAATTTGGATCCCTTTGACCTCTATTTGTTGTCTAATTGCACCAGCTAGAACTTCAAGTACTATATTGAAAAGATAGGGAGAGAGAGGGCAGCCTTGTCTAGTCCCTGATTTTAGTGGGATTGCTTCAATTTTCTCTCCATTTAGATTGATGCTGCTACCGGTTTGCTGTAAATTGCTTTTACTATGTTTAGATATGGGCCTCGAATTCCTGATCTTTCCAAGACCTTTAGCATGAAAGGATGCTGAATTTGGTCAAATGCTTTCTCAGTATCTAATGAAATGACCATGTGGTTTTTTTCTTTGACATTGTTTATATAGTGGATTACATTGATTGATTTCCTTATATTGAACCATCCCTGCATCCCTGGGATGAAGCCTACTTGATCGTGGTGAATGATCGTTTTGATGTGTTCTTGGATTCGGTTGGCAAGAATTTGATTGAGTATTTTTGCATCGAAATTCATAAGAGAGATTGGCCTGAGATTCTCTCTCATTGTCGGATCTTTGTGTGCTTTGGGTATTGGCGTAATTGTGGCTTCACAGAACGAGTTGGCTAGTGTTCCTTCTGTTTCTATTTTGTGGAACAGTTTGAAGTGTATTGGTGTTAGGTCTTCTTTGAAGGTCTGATAGAATTCTGCACTAAAACCATCTGGACCTGTGCTTTTTTTGGTTGGAAGACTTCCAATGACTACTTCTATTTCTTCAGTGGTTATAGGATGGTTTAGATGGTCTATTTGATCCTGATTTAATTTTGGTATTTGATATCTGTCAAGTAAATTGTCCATTTCTTCGAGATTTTCCAGTTGTGTTGAATAAAGTTTGTTGTAATAGGATCTAATGATTTTTTGAATTTCCTCAGTTTCTGTTGTTATCTCTCCCTTTTCGTTTCTGATTTTATTAATTTGGATACTGTCTCTGTGCCCTCTGGTTAGTCTGGCTAAGGGCTTATCTATCTTGTTGATTTTCTCAAAGAACCACCTCCTAGTTTTGTTGATTCTTTGTATGGTTTTATTTGTTTCTACTTGATTGATTTCAGCCCTGATTTTGATCATTTCCTGCCTTCTACTCCTCTTGAGTGTATTTGCTTCTTTTTGTTCCAGGGCTATAAGGTGTGCCATTAAGCTGCTAGTTTATGCTGTCTCCCATTTTTTTGGCGGCACTCAGCGCTATGAATTTTCCTCTTAGCACTGCTTTCATTGTGTCCCATAAATTAGGGTATGTTGTGCCTTCATTTTCATTAAATTTCAAAAAGTCTTTTATTTCTTTCCTTATTTCTACCTTGACCAAGTTATCATTGAGTAGAGCATTGTTCAGCCTCCATGTTTATGTGTGTTTTCTGTTGTTTTTGTTGCTATTGAAGACCACCCTTATTCCATAGTTATCTGATAGTAGGCATGGGATTAGTTCTATCTTTTTATATCTGTTGAGGTCTGATTTGTGACCAAGTATATGGTCAGTTTTGGAGAAGGTACCATGAGGTGCTGAGAAGAAGGTATATTCTTTAGCCCTAGGATGAAATGTTCTATATATATCTGTTAGTTCCATTTGGTCCAAGGCTGCAATTAGATTCACTGTGTCACTGTTTAGTTTCTGCTTTCCTGAACGATCCATTTCAGAGAGCGTGTTGTTGAAGTCACCCACAATTATTGTATGAGGTGCGATATGTGCTTTGAGCTTTAGTAAAGTTTCTTTTACAAATGAGGGTGCCCTTGCATTTGGAGCATAGATATTCAAAATTGAGAGTTCTTCTTCGTGGATTTTTCCCTTCATCAGTATGTAGTGTCTTTCTGTGTCTTTTCTGATGACTTTAGGTTGAAAATCAATTTTAAGCGATATTAGGATAGCTACTCCAGCTTGTTTCTTGGGGCCATTTGCTTGTAAAATTGTTTTCCAGCCTTTTACTCTGATGTAGTGTTTGTCTTTGACACTGAGGTGTGTTTCCTGCTTGCAGCAAAATGCTGGGTCCTGTTTATGTATCCAGTCCGTTAGTCTATGTCTTTTATTGGGGAATTGAGACCATTGATATTAAGAGAGATTAATGCATAGTGATTATTGCCACCTCCCATTCTTGATGCTATCTTTATGTTTGAGTGTTTATCTACTTTTGGGTTTGAAGCAAGAAAGTTACTATCTCATTTTTCCAGGGTGTTGTTTCTCTCCCTGTATTGGCAGTTTCCACCTTTTTTCTTTGCAGGTCTGGGTTTGTGGAAAGATATTGTGAAAATTTGGTTTTATCATGGAATATTTTGGTCTCTCCATCTATGGTGATTGAGTGTTTTGCTGGGTATAGCAATTCTTGTGTTTCCTTTGTAAGGGCATCTATCCGTTGATTCTTTTCTTTAAGCAATTTTTGTGTTGCCTCCCTATGGGCATCCGTCTGTTGTCCCATATTCTTCTGCATTTCTTTTTTTTTTCCCCAGTGGATACATTTCTTTTTTTTTGTGTGTGTGTGCTTTGAGTTTTAGTAAAGTTTCTTTTACGAATGAGGGTGCCCTTGCATTTGGAGCATAGATATTCAGAATTGAGAGTTCTTGATGGTGGATTTTTCCCTTGATCAGTATGTAGTGTCCTTCTGTGTCTTTTTTGATGACTTTAGGTTGAAAATCAATTTTATCCGATATTAGGATGGCTACTCCACCTCGTTTCTTGGGGCCATTTGCTTGTAAAATTGTTTTCCAGCCTTTTACTCTGAGGTAGTGTTTGTCTTTGAAACTGAGGTGCGTTTCCTGCATGCAGCAAAATGCTGGATCCTGTTTACGTATCCAGTCTGCTAGTCTATGTCTTTTAATTGGGAATTGAGACCATTGATATTAAGAGAGATTAAGGCATAGTGATTATTGCCATCTGCCATTCTTGACGATATCTTTATGTTTGAGTGGTTATCTACTTTTGGGTTTGATTCAAGAAGGTTATTATCTCATTTTTTCCAGGGTGTTGTTTCTCTCCCTGTATTGGAGGTTTCCACCTATTATCCGTTGCAGGGCTGGATTTGTGGAAAGATATTGTGAAAATTTGGTTTTATCATGGAATATCTTGGTCTCTCCATCTATGGTGATTGAGAGTTTTGCTGGGTATAGTAGTCTAGGCTGGCATTTGTGCTGTTTTAGTGTCTGCATGAGATCTGCCCAGGATCCTCTGGCTTTCATAGTCTCTGGTGAGGTCTGATGTGATTCGGATAGGTCTTCCTTTGTATGTTACTTGGCGCTTTTCTCTTACTGCTTTTAGTATTCTTTCTTTGTTTAGAACACTTGGTGTTTTGATTATTATGTGACGGGAGGTATTTCTGTTCTGGTCCAGTCTGTTTGGAGTTCTGTAGGCTTCTTGTACGTTCATCGGCATCTCTCTCTTTAAGTTAGGGAAGTTTTCCTCCATAATTTTGTTGAAGATGTTTACTGGCCCTTTAAGTTGCAAATCTTCACTCTCATCTATGCCTATAATATTTAGGTTTGGTCTTCTCATTGTGTCCTGGATTTCCTGGATGTTTTGGGTTACACGTTTTTTGCATTTTGCATTTTCTTTGACTGTTGAGTCGATGCTTTCTATGAAGTCTTCAGCACCTGAGATTCTTTCTTCCATCTCTTGTATTCTATTGTTTATGTTTGCATCTATAACTCCTGATTTCTTCCCTAGGTTTTCTATCTCCAAAGTTGTCTCCCTTTGTGATTTCTTAGTTGTTTCTACTTCCTTTTTTAGTTCCTGGATGGATTTGCTGAGATCCTTCACTTGTTTGTTTGTATTTTCCTGTATTTCTTTAAGGTATTTTTGCATTGCCTCTTTCAGGATTTCTTCCTGATGATCCACGTTCTCCTGCATTTCTCTGAGTGATTTTTGTGTTTCCTCCTCATGGGAATCCATCTGTTGATCCATTGTCTCCTGCATTTCTTTAAGCAGTTCTCGTGTTTCCTTTGTAAGGGCATCTAACCGTTGATTCATTTCTTTAAGCAATTTTTGTGTTGCCTCCTTATGGGCATCCATCTGTTGACCCATATTCTTCTGCATTTCTTTATGCAAATTTTGTGATTCCTTTGTGAGTGCATCTATCCGTTGATTCATCTCGTTAAGCGATTTTTGTGTTGTCTCCTTGTGCGCCTCCATCTTTTGATCCATGTTCTCCCGCATTTCTCTAAGCGATTTTTGTGTTTCCTTTGTAAGGGCTTCTAACCATTGATTCATGGTCTCCTGTAACTCTTTATGAGATTTATTTGTGTCCTTCTTGTGATCCTCTAATAGGATTATGAGAAGTGATTTTAAATCCAGATCTTGTCTTTCGGGTGTGGTGGGGTATCCAGGACTTGCTGCTGTTGGAGAGTTGGGTTCGGATGGTCCCACATTACTTTGATTTCTTTTAGTAACATTCCTACGTTTGTCTTTTGCCATCTGGATACCTCTGGTGTTAGTTGGTCCTGCTGCCACTGGCTGTTGGTTGGACCTCCTGTGAGCCTGCAAAGCTATTTCTGCCCCCCTGGGTTGCCAGGATTCCCCTGGCACCGATTTCTGGGGCCTGCCTGCTCCTGAGTGACTTTGGAGCCCTAATGTGCCTTGCCCCTAGTGATCTTATATTGGGGAGGCCTTGCAACTCCAAAGGCTCAGCCTAGTGGATTCCTGGAGCAGAGGTCGCCAAAGGGAGGCTGGTAGGCTCCTGCCCTGTGCAGGGGTGAGTGATCTCTCCTAGGGGGGGGAGGGGGCGTCCCTCTGCCAGGCAGAAGTCCCACAGCAGAGCTGGCATGCTGGTTACTGCAGATCAGCCCAGCACTTGGGAGCCGCATACACACAAGCCGCCCGAGACCCAAGCGATATTATGCCTGTCTGTCTCAGAACCTGGCTGTCCCAACTTCCCAGTCACTGGAGCAATGATGTCGGAGTGCAATCTGCACTCTCTCCGTGGTGCCGCTCACCTGCAGCCACGATGGCCTGCCGATCTGGCACCCAGACGACCACAGCGCTGACCGGTTCTCGGGCACTGACTGAAGCCCCAACAGGCCGTGTCCCAAGTGATGTTATATTGGGGATAGGGAACTTGGGGTACCTGTCACTTCAGCGCAGTCTGCGGGAACAGAGGTAGCGGAAGGAAAGCTGGTAGGCTCCTGCCCAGTGCGGGGTCCCTCTGCCAGGCTGAAGTCCCACAGCGGAGCTGGCGCACTGGTTACTGCAGATCCGCCCTGCACTTGGGAGCCGCATACACACAAGCCGCCGGAGACCCAAGCGATATTATGCCTGTCTGTCTCAGAACCTGGCTGTCCCAACTTCCCAGTCACTGGAGCAAAGATGGCAGAGTGCAATCTGCACTCTCTGTGGCGCCGCTCCTCTTCTGCATTTCTTTATGCAATTTTTGTGATTCCTTTGAAAGTGCATCTACCCGTTGATTCATTTCTTTAAGCGATTTTTGTGTTGTCTCCTTGTGGGCCTCCATCTTTTGATCCATGTTCTCCTGCATTTCTCTAAGCGATTTTTGTGTTTCCTTTGTAAGTGCTTCTAACCGTTGATTCATGGTCTCCTGTAATTCTTTATTAGATTTATTTGTGTCCTTCTTGTGATCCTTTAATAGCATCATGAGAAGTGATTTTTAAATCCAGATCTTGTCTTTCAGGTGTGGTGGGGTATTCAGGACTTGTTGCTTTTGGAGTGTTGGGTTCGGATGGTGCCATATTACTTTGATTTCTGTTAGTAATGTTCCTACGTTTGCTTTTGCCATCTGGTTACCTGTGGTGTTATTTGGTACTGCTGTCACTGGCTGTTGGTTGGACCTCCTGTGAGCCTGCAAAGCTATTTCTGGCCCCCCTGGATTACCAGGATTCCCCTGGTACCGATTTCTGGGGCCTGCCCTACTCCTGAGTGACTTTGGAGCCCTGATGTTCCTTGCCCCAAATGATGTAATATTGGGGAGTCCCTGCACATCCAAAGGCTCAGCTTAGTGGATTCCCGGAGCAGAGGTCGCCAAAGGGAGGCTGATAGGCTCCTGCCCTGTGCAGGACTGCGTGATCTCTCCCGGGGGGGGGGAAGGGGCGTTCCTCTGCAAGGCAGAAGTCCCACGGCAGAGCTGGCACGTTGATCACTGTAGACCTGCCCAGCTCGTGGGAGCAGGGTACATACAAGCTGCCTGAGACCCAAGCGATATCATGCCTGTCTGTCTCTGAGCCTGGTGGTCCCAATTACCAGGACAAGATATACAAAGAACTCAAGAAGTTAAACTCCAGAGAGGAAAGTAACCCTATTAAAAATGAGGTACAGAGCTAAACAAAGAGTTCTCACCTGACTAATATCTAATGGCTGAGAAGCACCTAAAGAGATGTTCATCATCCTTAGTCATTAGGGAAATGCAAATCAAAACAAACCTGAGATTCCATCTCACTCCAGTGAGAATGGCTAAGATCAAAAACACATGAGCCAGCAGTGGTTGGCGAGGATATGGAGAAAGAGGAACACTCCTCCACTGCTGGTGGTATTGCAAGCTGGTAAAACCACTCTGGAAAGCTGTCTGGCGGTTCCTCAGAAAACTGGGCATGACACTCCCGGAGGATTCAGCTATACCACTCCTGGGCATATACCCAGAGGCTTTACCTGCATGCAATAAGGACACATGATCCACTATGTTCATAGCAGCCTTATTTATAATAGCCAGAAGCTGGAAAGAACCCAGATGTCCCTCAATGGAGGAATGGATTCAGAAGATGTGGTATATTTACACAATGGAATACTACTCTGCAATTAAAAACAATGAATTCGTGAAATACCTAGGTAAATGGTCAGAACTTGAAAATATCATCCTTAGTGAGGTAACCCAATCACAAAAGAACACACATGGCATGCAGTCACTGATAAGGGGATATTAAACCAGAATCTCGGAATACCCTAGACATAATTTGCATATCAATAGATTTCCAAGAAGATGGAAGGAGAGACCCCTGGTAATGGAAAGATTGGATGTAGGGGAATGCCAGGACAAAGAAGCAAAAGGGGTTTGAATGGGGAAAATAGGTAGGGAAGGGGGCTTATGGGACTTTCAGGGAGGGAGGAAATGGGAAAGGGGAAATGATTTTGAATGTAAATAAAATAATCTTAGAAAATAAAAAAAAAGAAAATTTCTTACTGAATGCAAATTTATGTAGTGGATTACATTGATTCACTTCCTTATATTGAACCATCCCTGCAGCCCTGGGATGAAGCCTACTTGATGGTGGTGAATGATCGTTTTGATGTGTTCTTGTATTCAGTTGGCAAGAATTTTATTGAGTATTTTTGCATTGATATACATAAGAGAAATTGGCCTGACATTCCCAATCTTTGTCCTATCTTTGTGTGATTTTGGCATTAGCATATTTGTGGCTTCATAGAATGAGTTGGGTAGTATTCCTTCTGTTTCTATTTTGTGGAATAATTTGAAGAGTGTAGGTGTTAGGTCTTCTTTGAAGGTCTGATAGAATTCTGCAATAAAACCGTCCGGATCTATGCTTTTTTTGGTTGGAAGACTTCCAATGACCACTTCTGTTTCTTCAGGGATTATAGGACGGTTTAGATGGTCTATTTGATCCTGATTTTATTTTGGTATTTTGATATCTGTCTAGGAAATTGTCCTCTTCCTCCAGATTTTCTAGTTGTTTTGAATACAGGCTTTTGTAGTAGGATCTGATGAATTTTTGAATTTCCTCAGTTCCTTTTGTTCTATCTCCCTTTTCATTTCTGATTTTGTTAATTTGTATACTGTCTCTGTGCCCTCCTGCTAGTCTGGCTAAGGGCTTATCTATCTTGTTGATTTTCTCAAAGAACCAATTCCTAGTTTTGTTGATTCTTTGTATGGTTTTATTTGTTTCTACTTGATTGATTTCAGCCCTGAGTTTGATAATTTCCTGTCTTCTACTCCTCTTAGGTGTATTTGCGTCTTTTTTTCTCAGAGCTTTCAGGTGTGCCATTAAACTGTTATTGTACATTCTCTCCAGTTTCTTTTTGGAGGCACTTAGGTCTAGGAGTTTTCCTCTTAGCACCACTTTCAGTGTGTCCCATAAATTAGGGTATGTTGTGCCTTCATTTTCATTAAATTTTAAAAAGTCTTATTTTTTTTCTTTATTTCCTCTTTTATCAAAGTATCATTGAGTAGAGCATTGTTCAGCTTCCGTGTGTATATGGGCTTTCTGTTGTTTTTGTTGTTATTGAAGACCACCCTTATTCCATAATAATCTGATAGGAGCTATAGGATTAGTTTGGTCTTCTTATATCTGTTGAGGTCTGTTTTGGGACCAATTATATGGTCGCTTTTGTAGAAGGTAGCATTAGGTGCTGCGAAGAAGGTATATTCCTTTGCTTTAGTATGAAAAGTTCTCACTCTTTCTCTCTCTCTCTCTCTTTCTCTCTCTCTCTCCATATATATATATTAGTTCCATTTGGTCCAAGGCTTCAATTAGTTTCACTGTGTCCCTGTTTATTTTCTGCTTTCCTGAAAGATCCATTTCAGAGAGCGGTGCATTGAAATTCACCCACTCTTATTGTGTGAGGTGCAATGTGTGCTTTGAGCTTTAGTAAATTTTCTTTTATGAATGAGGTTGCCCTTGCATTTGGAGCATAGATATTCAGAATTGAGAGTTCTTATTGGTGGATTTTTCCTTTGACCAGTATGTAGTGTCCTTCTGTGTCTTTTTTGATGACTTTAGGTTGAAAGTCAATTTTATCTGATATTAGGATGCTACTCTGGCTCGTTACCTGGGCCCATTTGATTGTAAAATTCTTTTCCAGCCTTTTACTCTGAGGTAGTGTTTGTCTTTGACACTGAGGTGCATTTCCTGTACGCAGCAAAATGCTGGGTCCTTTTTCAGTATCTAGTCTGTTAGTCTATGTCTTTTTATTGGGGAATTGAGACCATTGATATTAAGAGATATTAAGGAATAGTGATTATTGCCACCTGCTATTCTTGATGCTATCTTTATGTTTGAGTGGTTATCTACTTTTGGGTTTGAAGCAAGAAGGTTACTATCTCATTTTTCCAGGGTGTTTTTCTCTCCTTGTATTGGCAGTTTCCACCTATTATCTTTTGCAGAGCTGGGTTTATGGAAAGATATTGTGAAAATTTGGTTTTATCATGGAATATCTTGGTCTCTCCATCTATGGTGATTGAGTGTTTTGCAGGGTATAGTAGTCTAGGCTGGCATAGAGTCTGCATGAGATCTGCCTAGGATCTTCTGGCTTTCATAGTCTCTGGTGAGAAGTCTAATGTGATTCGGATAGGTCTTTCTTTGTACGTTACTTGGCCTTTTTCTCTTACTGCTTTTAGTATTCTTTCTTTGTTTAGTACATTTGGTGTTTTGATTATTATGTGACGTGAGGTATTTCTGTTCTGGTCCAGTCTGTTTGGAGTTCTGTAGGCTTCTTGTATGTTCATCTGCGTCTCTCTCTTTGAATCATTTCTTTACGTGATTTTTGTGTTGCCTCCATCAGTTGACCCATGTTCTCCTGTATTTCTCTAAGTGATTTTTGTGTTTCCTTTGTAAGGGCTTCTAACCGTTGATTCATGTTCTCCTGTAATTCTTTATGAGATTTATTTGTGTCCTTCTTGAAATCCTCTAATAGCATCATGAGAAGTGATTTTTATTTTATTTTATTTTATTTTAATTTAATTTTTTTTTTGGTTTTTCGAGACAGCGTTTCTCTGTGTAGCCCTGGCTGTCCTGGAACTCACTTTGTAGACCAGGCTGGCCTCGAACTCAGAAATCCTCCTGCCTCTGCCTCCCAAGTGCTGGGATAAAAGGCGTGCGCCACCACGGCCCGGCTTAGAAGTGATTTTTAAATCCAGATCTTGTCTTTCGGGTGTGATGGGGGTATCCAGGACTTACTGCTGTTGTAGAGTTGGGTGCGGATGGTGCCATATTACTTTGATTTCTTTTAGTAACGTTCCTACGTTTGACTTTTGCCATCTGGGTATCTCTGGTGTTAGTTGGTCCTGCTGTCACTGCCTGTTGGTTGGACCTCCTGTGAGCCTGCAAGGCTATTTTTTTACCCCCCCTCCCCCGGATTACAAGGATTCCCCTGGCACTGATTTCTGGGGCCTGCTTTGATCCTGAGTGACCTTGGAGCCCTGATATGCCTTGCCCCAAGTGATGTTATATTGAGGAATCCCTGCACATCCAAAGGCTCAGCATAGTGGATTCCCGGAGCAGAGGTCACCAAGGAGAGGCTGGTATGCTCCCGCCCTCTGCGGGTCTGATCTTTCCCAGAGCTAGGGGTGGGGTGTCCCTCTTCAGGGCAGATGTCCCACAGCAGAGCTGGCATGTAGGTGATCGCAGACCTGCCCAGCTCTTGACAGCAGGGAGCACACAAGCTGGCTGAGACCCAAGCGATATTATGCTTGATTGTCTCTGTGTCTGGAGGTTTGAGTTGCCCTGTTGCCCGAGCAAAGATGGCAGAGTGCACTCTGCACTCTCTCAGCGCAGATCACTCTGCAGGGAAGATGGCCCACAGCAGAGCTGGCACCCAGATATCCGCAGAGCTGCTCTGCTCTTGTGCGTGGATGGAAGCCCAACGGGCTGTGTCCCAAGCGATGCTATATTGGGGGATCCCTGGGTACCTGTATCTTCAGTGCAGTCGATTCCCGGAGCAGAGGTCGCCAAAGGACCATATCCAGTCTGTTAGTCCATGTCTTTTTATTGGGGAATTGAGACCATTAATATTAAGAGAGATTAAGGCATAGTGATTATTGCCACCTGCTATTCTTGATGCTATCTTTATGTTTGAGTGGTTATGTACTTTAGGGTTTGATGCAAGAAGGTTACTGCTCGTTTTTTTCCAGGGTGTTGTTTCTCTCCTTGTATTGGCGGTTTCCACCTATTAACCTTTGCAGGGCTGGCTTGTGGAAAGATATTGTGAAAATTTGGTTTTATCATGGAATATCTTGGTCTCCCCATCTATGGTGATTGAGAGTTTTGCTGGGTATAGTAGTCTAGGCTGGCATTTGTGTTCTCTTAGAATCTGCATGAGATCTGCCCAGGATCTTCTGGCTTTCATAGTCTCTGGTGAGAAGTCTGATGGGATTCGGATAGGTCTTCCTTTATATGTTACTTGGCCTTTTTCTCTTACTGCTTTTAATATTCTTTCTTTGTTTAGTACATTGGTGTTTTGATTATTATGTGACAGGAGGTATTTCTGTTCTGGTCCAGTCTGTTTGGAGTTCTGTAGGCTTCTTGTACATTCATTGACATCTCTCTCTTTAAGTTAGGGAAGTTTTCCTCCCTAATTTTGTTGAAGATATTTACTGGCCCTTTAAGTTGTAAATCTTCACTCTCATCTATACCTATAATCTTTAGGTTTGGTCTTCTCATTGTTTCCTGGATTTCCTGGATGTTTTGGGTTACACGTTTTTTGCATTTTGCATTTTCTTTGACTGTTGCGTCGATGCTTTCTATGGTATCTTCAGCACCTAAGATTCTTTCTTCCATCTCTTGTATTCTATTGTTGATGCTTGTATCTATGACTCCTGATTTCTTCCCAAGGTTTTCTATCTCCAAAGTTGTCTCCCTTTGTGATTTCTTAGTTGTTTCTACTTCCTTTTTTTAGATCCTGGATGGATTTGCTGAGATCCTTCACTTGTTTGTTTGTATTTTCCTGTATTTCTTTAAAGTATTTTTGCATTACCTCTTTCAGGATTTCTGCCTGTTGACCCAAGTTCTCCTGTATTTCTCTAAGCGATTTCTGTGTTTCCTCCTCATGGGCTTTCATCTGTTGATCCATATTCTTCTGTATTTCTTTAAGTGATTCTTGTGTTTCTTTTGTAAGGGCATCTACCCATTGATTCATTTCTTTAAATGATTTTTGTGTTGCCTCCCTATGGGCCTCCATCTGTTGACCCATATTCTCCTGCATTTCCCTAAGCAATTTTTGTGTTTCCTTTGTAAGGGAATCTACCCGTTGATTCATTTCTTTAAGTGATTTTTGTGTTGCCTCCTTATGGGCCTCCATCAGTTGACCCATATTCTCCTGCATTTCTCTAAGCAATTTTTGTGTTTCCTTTGTGAGGACTTCTACCCGTTGATTCATGTTCTCCTGTATTTCTTTATGAGATTTATTTGTGTCCTTCTTGTAATCCTCTAATAGCCTCATGAGAAGTGATTTCAAATCCAGATCTAGCCTTTCGGGTTTGATGGGATATCCAGGACTTGCTGCTGCTGGAGAGTTGGGTTCAGATGGTCCCATATTGCCTTGATTTCTCTCAGTAACGTTCCTATGTTTGCCTTTTGCCATCTAGTTACCTCTGGTGTTAGTTGGTCCTGCTGTCACTGGCTGTGAGTTGGACATTCTGTGAGCCTGCAAGGCTATTTCTGCCCCCCCCGATTACCGGGATTCCCCTGGCACCGATTGCTGGGGGGGGGCTGCCCTGCTCCTGAGTGACTTTGGAGCCCTGATGTGCCTTGCCCCAAGTGATGTTATATTGGGGAATCCCTGCACATCCGAAGGCTCAGAGTAGTCAATCCCTGGAGCAGAGGTTGCCAAGGGGAGGGTGGTGTGCTCCCTCCCTGTGCGGGTGCACACTCTCCCAGGGCAGGTCCCTCTGCAGGGCAGATGTCCCTCAGCAGAGCAGACATATAGGTGACCACAGAACTGCCCAGCTCTTGGGAGCAGGGAGTTGAGTGGGCTGAGTCCCAGGCCATATTATGCTTGATTGTACCTGCTCCTAGGGTTCCCAATTGCCCTGTTGCTGATGCAAAGATGGTGGAGTGCTCACTGCACCCTCTCTGCACGGATCACTCTGCAGGGCAGATGGCCCACAGCAGAGCTGGCGCCCAGATGACCACAGATCTGCTCCACTCTTGGGCGCAGAAGGAAATGCAACAGGCTGTGTCCCAAGTGATGTTATATTGGGCAGTCCCTGGGTACCTGGATGCTCAGTGCCGTCGATCCCTGGAGCAGAGGTCGCCAAGTGGAGGCTGTTGTGCTCCAGCCCTGTGCCGGTTCACTCTCTCCCAGTGTGGGGGTCCCTCTGCAGGGCAGATATCACACAGCAGAGCTGGCACATAGGTGACCCCAGAACTCACAGCTCTTGGGAGCAGGGAGCACACGAGCTGGCTGAGATCCAAGTGATATTTTGCTTGATTGTCCCTGTGTCTGGAGGTCCCAATTGCCCTGTTGCCAGAGCAAAGATGGCAGAGTGCACTCTGCCTGTACCCCACATTAATAGGTTTATTTGGCTCTCTGGAATATAGCTTCTTGAGTTCTTTGCATATATTGGATATTAGCCCTCTGTCAGATATAAGTAAAGATAATATGGGTAAATATTCTTTCCTAATTTGTTGGTTGCTCTTTTGTCTGATTGACAGTCTCCTTTGCCTTACAGAAACTTTGGAATTTTATGAGGGCCCATTTTTCAATTCTTGATCTTAGAGCATAAACTATTGGTGATCTGTTCAGGAAATTTTCCTCTGTACCCATGTGTTCAACGCTCTTCCCCAGTTTCTTTTCTATTAGTTTCAGAGTGTCTGGTTTTATGTGGTGGTCCTTGATCAACTTGGACTTGAACTTAGTAGAAGGAGATAAGAATGAATCAATTTTTTAAAAGATTTATTTATTTATTATATGTAAGAACAATGAACTTCAAGTCTCTGAAGAAAGAAATTGAAGAAGACCTCAGAAGATGGAAAAATCTGCCATGCTCATGGATTGGCAGGATTAATATAGTAAAAATGAGCATCTTACCAAAAGTAATACACAGATTCAATGCAATCCCAATCAAAATCCCAACTCAATTCTTCATAGAGTTAGAAAGAGCAATTCAAAAATTCATCTGGAATAACAGAACACCCAGAATAGCTAAAACTATTCTCAAGAGCAAAAGAACCTCTGGGGGAATCAGTATCCCAGACCTCAAGCTGTACTACAGAGCAATAGTGTTAAAAACTGCATGGTATTGGTACAGTAACAGACATGTAGATCAATGGAACAGAATTGAAGACCCAGAAATGAATCCACACTCCTATGGTCACTTGATCTTTGACAAAGGAGCTAAAATCATCCAGTGGAAAAAAGATAGCCTTTTCAACAAATGGTGCTGGCTCAGCTGGAGGTCAACATGCAGAAGAATGCAAATTGACCCATCCTTATCTCCTTGCACTAAGCTCAATTCTAAGTGGATCAAAGATCTCCACATAAAACCAGACACACTGAAACTAATAGAAGGGAAACTAGGGAAGAACCTTGAACATATGGGCACAGGGGAGAATTTCCTGAACAGAACTCCAATAGCTTATGCTCTAAGATCAAGAATAGACAAATGGGACCTCATTAAATTACAAAGTTTTTGCAAGGCAAAAGACACTGTCAAAAAGACAAAGCGGCAACCAACTAACTGGGAAATGATCTTTACCAACCTTACATCCGACAGAGGGCTAATATCCAATATATACAAAGAACTCAAGAAGTTAAACTCCAGAGAGGAAAGTAACCCTATCAAAAAATGGGGTACAGAGCTACACAAAGAGTTCTCACCTGAAGAATTTCTAATGGCTGAGAAGCACCTAAAGAGATGTTCATCATCCTTAGTCATTAGGGAAATGCAAATCAAAACAACCCTGAGATTGCATCTCACACCAGTCAGGATGGCTAAGATCAAAAACACAGGAGACAGCAGTTGTTGGCGAGGATGTGGAGAAAGAGGAACACTCTTCCACTGCTGGTGGAATTGCAGGCTGGTACAACCACTCTGGAAAGCAGTCTGGCGGTTCCTCAGAAAACTGGGCATGACACTCCCGGAGGATCCGGCTATACCACTCCTGGGCATATACCCAGAGACTTTACCTGCATGCAATAAGGACACATGCTCCACTATATTCATAGCAGCCTTATTTATAATAGCCAGAAGCTGGAAAGAACCCAGATGTCCCTCAACGGAGGAATGGATTCAGAAGATGTGGTATATTTACATAATGGAATACTACTCTGCAATTAAAAACAATGAATTCACGAAATTCCTAGGCAAATGGTCAGAACTTGAAAATATCATCCTTAGTGAAGTAACCCAATCACAAAAGAACACACATGGTATGCAGTCACTGATAAGGGGATATTGACCGAGAATCTCAGAATACCCTAGACACAATCCGCATATCAATAGATTTCTAAAAGGATGGAAGGAGAGACCCCTGGTCCTGGAAAGACTGGATGTAGGGGAACGCCAGGACAGAGTAACGAGAGGGGGTTGAATGGAGAAAAGATGGAGGGAAGGGGGCTTATGGGACTTTCAGGGAAGGAGGAAACGGGAAAGGGGAAGTGATTTGGAATGTAAATTAAAAAAAAAAAGAACAATGTAGCTGTCTACAGACACACCAGCAGAGGGAGTCATGGTGGTTGTGAACCACAATGTGTTTGCTGGGATTTGAACTCAGGACCTCTGGAAGATCAGTCAGTGCTCTTAACCGGTGAGCCATAAAGCTGGTACAACCACTCTGGAAAGCAGTCTGGCGGTTCCTCAGAAAACTGGGCATGACAATCCCGGAGGATCCGGCTATACCACTCCTGGGCATATACCCAGAGGTTTTACCTGCATGCAATAAGGACACATGATCCACTATGTTCATAGGAGCCTTATTTATAAAGCCAGAAGCTGGAAAGAACCCAGATGTCCCTCAACGGAGGAATGGATTCAGAAGATGTGGTATATTTACACAATGGAATACTACTCTGCAATTAAAAACAATGAATTCATGAAATTCCTAGGCAAATGGTCAGAATTTGAAAATATCATCCTTACTGAGGTAACCCAATCACAAAAGAACACACATGGTATGCAGTCACTTATAAGGGGATATTAACCCAGACTCTCGGAAAACCCTAGACACAATTCGCATATCAATAGATTTCCAAGAAGATGGAAGGAGAGGCCCCTGGTCCTGGAAAGACTGGATGTAGGGGAATGCCAGGACAGAGAAGAGAGAGGGGTTTGAATGGGGAAAAGAGGGAGGGAAGGGGGCTTATGGGACTTTCGGTGAGGGAGGAATTGGGAAAGGGGAAATGAATTTGAATGTAAATAAAAAAATAAAAAAGAGTATTATAAAACTATACATAAGCTCATGTTTTATTATCGACTATATTAAACTAATAATGTGCAAAATAAAGAATAAGTCAATTAGAATTCTTCTGCATGATGACCTCCAGTTGAACCAGGACCGTTTGTTGTAAAGGCTATCTGTTTTCCCCTAGATAGTTTTAGCTCCTTTGTCAAAGATCAAGTGACCATAGGTGTGTGGATTCATTTATGGGTCTTCAATTCTATTCCACTTATCTACCTGTCTGTCACTGTACCAATACCATGCAGTCTTTAACACTTTTGTTCTGCATTACTGCTTGATATTCGGGATATTGATTCCCCCAAAAATTTTTTACTGTTGAGAATAATTTTAGCTCTCCTGGTTTTTTTCTTATTCCAGATGAATTTGAGAATTCTGTACCTAACTCTATGAAGAATTTAGTTGGGATTTTGATGGGGATTGCATTGAATCTCTGTATATTGCTTTTGGCAAGATGGCCATTTTTACTAAATTATTCCTGCCAATCCACGAACATTGAACATTTTTCCATCTTCTGAGGTCTTCTTTGATTTCTTTCTTCAGAGACTTGAAGTTCTTGTCATACAGATCTTTCACTTGTTTGGTTAGAGTCACACCAAGATACTTTATATTGTTTGTGACTGTTGTGAATGGTGTCATTTTTCTAATTTCTTTCTCAACCTGTTTATCCATTGAGTATAGGAAGGCTACTGATTTGTTTGAATTAATTTTATATCCAGCCATTTTGCTGAAGTTGTTTATCAGCTGTATGAGTTCTCTGGTTTAAGTTTTTGGGCTGCTTAACTATACTATCATATCATCTGCAAGTAGTGATAGTTAGACTTCTTCCTTTCCAATTTGTATCCTTTTGGCCTCCGTTTGTTCTCTAATTGCTCTAGCTAGAACTTAAAGTATTATATTGAATTTTATTATAATCTCCAACATAAAAAGTAGCAAAAATCACTTATAATATCAAGAAAGTCAGAGACAACACAAAACATTACCACCAAAATTCTGTACATATCAGAAATATCACCTTCAGGTTTATGATTCATTGTATTGATATTGGAAGGGCACATTTTCTGTCAAGTTTACTAATTTCTATCAGATTTGACTTCCCAACGCTCCCAAGGTTGTAATACTTAACAGAAATATCATGTTCAAGAAAATATTAATTTCTTAAAAATTATTTGCAGATTTTACTAAATAGAGGCTTAGAACATCCTTCTACTCATATCCTTTAATTTACACTAGATTATAGTCAGTTTCCTTTTAATTGAATTGAACCAACAGATCAAACTAAAAATTGATTTTCTTTTCCCAATAATGAGACTCTGTATTATAAGATATACATTCTGTCTCATTTTGTATTTCCTCTTTTATTTTGCAGAAGAGTGTTGTTTAGTTTCATGAGTAGAAATATTCAAATACTCCAAATATTTCTATCCATTTAAAAAAATCAAGTACTATAAAATGTTGTATTCTGAAGCTTTTGTAAATATTCATAGAAGAAACATCCCCTCTTCAACCATAGGCTATGTCTGAGAGGAGATCATATAGGCTGTATGTAGACATTTCCCATTTTCTCTATTACATCAGAGATACTTTTCTGGTTCTCCATAAGTATTGCCACAGAATTACAGTGGTAGCTTTATTTCTACCAGGTACATTTCTCCTGTAGATCTCTCAGACCATCACCCCTGATTTCCTATTAACCAGCCACCAACACAGGCAAGACTTTCCCATTAGCACACTAGCTAAAGAAACCAGTACAGTAGGAAGCATCAGCCAAAAAACATACTGAAAATCTCAGAAAGTAGCAGAAACAATGGAACAAAGCTTCTATATCATGAAGACAAAACCATAGACCTGTAGGAAGGCATATAATCACCTCACATGAAGATATCTAGATGCCAGGTTAAGAATACAAACAATGCCATTGAAGATTAAAGAAAATATATCATCATGAGAGCCAGCTATTCTACCACAACAGACCCTGAATTTCCAATGCAGATAATGTACAAGATGTTGTATATTTTTTCTTTTTTCTATTTATTTGGTATTTTGATTACTCTGTGGCAATGGTACCTTCTTTTCTGGTCTGATCTATTTAGTGTTCTATATGCTTATTGTGCTTTAATGTGCAACTTTTTAGGTTAGGAACTTTCATAGTGTTTATAGGTTAGGAAGATTATAGTGATCCTTAAAAATATGAATAAATCCATAAAGAAATCAAGAATAACACAAATATTTAAAGAAAATCAATTGATTGTTCAAAGAAAGCCACTAGAACACAAATAATTGGAAGAAATGAATACAATCCCTAAAAAAGATCAACAAACCAACAAACAATTCAAGGAAATAAAAGTGTTTAAGTGGTGAAAAATATAGAAATGCAATGAAGAAAATACAAACTGAGGGAAAAGCTGGAAATTAAAAAAAAACAAGAATTCAAACAAACTACAGCAGGGGCCATCACCAATAAAGTGCAAGTTATGAAACAGAGAATCTCAGGCATTTATGTCACTATAGGAGAAATGGATATCAGTCAAAGACAATTTTAAATCTAGAAAATTCCATGAGAGAAAATAATTCAGGGAATCTGGGACATTATGATAAAACATGGTCTAGAAATATTAGTAGTAGAAGAAGAAGGATACCAGATCAGTCCACAAAATTATTTTTAACAAAATCATAGAACAAAATATTCCTACCTTAAAATGCATATAAAAGCACCATATCTATTAGAACTACACCCGACTTCTTTTTTTTATTTTCTAAGTTTTTTTAATTTACATTCCAAATCATTTCCCCTTTCCCGTTTCCTCCCTCCCCGAAAATCCCATAAGCCACCTTCCCTCCCTCTTTTCTCCATTCAACCCATTCTCGTTTCTCTGTCCTGGCGTTACTGTACATCCAGTCTTTCAGGACCAGGTTTCTCCTTAGAAATCTATTGATATGCGAAATGTGTCTAGGGTATTCCGAGATTGTGGGTTAATATCCCCTTATCAGTGACTGCATACCATGTGTGTTCTTTTGTGATTGGGTTACCTCACTAAGGATGATATTTTCAAGTTCTGACCATTTGCCTAGGAATTTCGTGAATTCATTGTTTTTAATTGCAGAGTAGTATTCCATTGTGCAGATATACCATATCTTCTGAACCCATTCCTCCGTTGAGGGACACCTGGGTCCTTTCCAGCTTCTGGCTATTATAAATAAGGCTGCTATGAACATAGTGGATCATGTGTCCTTATTGCATGCAGGTAAAGCCTCTGGGTATATGCCCAGGAGTGGTATAGCCGGATCCTACAGGAGTGTCATGCCCAGTTTTCTGAGGAACCGCCAGACTGCTTTCCAGAGTGGTTGTACCAGCTTGCAATTCCACCAGCAGTGGAGGAGTGTTCCTCTTTCTCCATATCCTCGCCAACAACTGCTGTCTCCTGTGTTTTTGATCTTAGCCATTCTGACTGGTGTGAGATGTAATCTCAGGTTTGTTTTGATTTGCATTTCCCTAATGACTAAGGATGATGAACATCTCTTTAGGTGCTTCTCAGTCATTAGATATTCTTCAGGTGAGAACTCTTTGTTTAGCTCTGTACCCCATTTTTTAATAGGGTTACTTGCCTCTCCGGAGTTTAACTTCTTGAGTTCTTTGTATATATTGGATATTAGCCCTCTGTCGGATGTAAGGTTGGTAAAGATCAGTTCCCAGTTAGTTGGTTGCCTCTTTGTCCTTTTGACAGTGTCTTTTGCCTTGCAAAAACTTTGTAATTTAATGAGGTCCCATTTGTCTATTCTTGATCTTAGAGCATAAGCTATTGGAGTTCTGTCCAGAAAATTCTCCCCTGTGCCCATATGTTTGAGGTTCTTCCCTAGTTTCCTTTCTATTAGTTTCAGTGTGTCTGGTTTTAAATGGAGATCCTTGATCCGCTTGGAATTGAGCTTAGTGCAAGGAGATAATAATGGGTCAATTTGCATTCTTCTGCATGTTGACCTCCAGTTGAGCCAGCACCATTTGTTGAAAAGGCTATCTTTTTTCCACTGGATGGTTTTAGCTCCTTTGTCAAAGATCAAGTGACCATAGGAGTGTGGATTCATTTCTGGGTCTTCAATTCTGTTCCATTGATCTACATGCCTGTCACTGTGCCAATACCATACGGTTTTTAACACGATTGCACCTGTAGTACAGCTTGAGGTCCAGGATACTAATTCCCCCAGAGGTTCTTTTACTCTTGAGACTAGTTTTATCTATTCTGGGTTTTCTGTTATTCCAGATGAATTTTTGAATTGCTCTTTCTAACTCTATGAAGAATTGAGTTGGGATTTTGATGGGGAATGCATTGAATCTGTGTATTACTTTTGGTAAGATGCACATTTTTACTATATTAATCCTGCCAATCCATGAGCATGGCAGATTTTTCCATCTTCTGAGGTCTTCTTCAATTACTTTCTTCAGAGACTTGAAGTTCTTGTCATACAGATCTTTCACTTGTTTGGTTAGAGTCACGCTAAAATTTATATGGTTTGTGGCTATCGTGAAGGGTATCATTTCTCTTACTTCTTTCTCAGCCTGCTTATCCTTTGAGTATAGGAAGTCTACTGACTTGCTTGAGTTGAATTAATATCCGGCCACTTTGCTGAAGTTGTTTAACAGCTGTAGGAGTTCTCTGGTGGAGTTCTTTGGGTCGCTTAAGTATACTATCATATCGTCTGCAGATAGTGATAGTTTGACTTCTTCCTTTCCAATTTGTAACACTTTGACCTCTTTTTGTTGTCTAATTGCTCCAGCTAGAACTTCAAGTACTATATTGAAAAGATATGGAGAGAGAGGGCAGCCTTGTCTAGTCCCTGATTTTAGTGGGATTGTTTCAAGTTTCTCTCCATTTAGATTGATGCTGGCTACCGGTTTACTGTAAATTGCTTTTACTATGTTTAGATATGGGCCTCGAATTCCTGATCTTTCCAAGACCTTTAGCATGAAAGGATGCTGAATTTTGTCAAATGATTTCTCAGCATCTAATGAGATGACCATGTGGTTTTTTTTCTTTGAGATTGTTTATATTGTGGATTACATTGATGGATTTCCTTATATTGAACCATCCCTGCATCCCTGGGATGAAGCCTACTTGATCGTGGTGAATGATCGTTTTGATGTGTTCTTGGATTCGGTTGGCAAGAATTTTATCGAGTATTTTTGCATTGATATTCATAAGAGAGATTGGCCTGAGATTCTCTTTCTTTGTCGGATCTTTGTGTGCTTTTGGTACTAGTGTAATTGTGGCTTCATAGAATGAGTTGGGTAGTGTTCCTTCTGTTTCTATTTTGTGGAACAGTTTGAAGACTATTGGTGTTAGGTCTTCTTTGAAGGTCTGATAGAATTCTGCACTAAAACCATCTGGACCTGTGCTTTTTTTGGTTGGAAGACTTCCAATGACAACTTCTATTTCTTCAGGGGTTATAGGATGGTTTAGATGGTCTATTTGATCATGATTTAATTTTGGTACTTGGTATCTGTCAAGGAAATTGTTCATTTCCTCAAGATTTTCTAGTTGTGTTGAATACAGGCTTTTGTAGTAGGATCTGATGATTTTTTTGAATTTCCTCAGTTTCTGTTGTTATCTCTCCCTTTTCGTTTCTGATTTTATTAATTTGGATACTGTCTCTGTGCCCTCTGGTTAGTCTGGCTAAGGGCTTATCTATCTTGTTGATTTTCTCAAAGAACCAACTCCTTGTCTTGTTGATTCTTTGTATGGTTTTATTTGTTTCTACTTGGTTGATTTCAGCCCTGAGTTTGATGATGTCCTGCCTTCTATTCCTCTTTGGTGTATTTGCTTCTTTTTGTTCCAGGGCTTTCATGTGTGCCATTAATCTGTTAGTGTATGCTGTCTCCCGTTTCTTTTTGGCGGCACTCAGGGCTATGAATTTTCCTCTTAGCACTGCTTTCATTGTGTCCCATAAGTTAGGGTATGTTGTGCCTTCATTTTCATTAACTTTCAAAAAGTCTTTGATTTCTTTCTTTATTTCCACCTTGACCAAGTTATCATTGAGTAGAGCATTGTTCAGCCTCCATGTGTACGTGGGTTTTCTTTTGTTTTTCTTCCCATTGAAAACCACCCTTATTCCATAGTGATCTGATAGGAGGCCTGAGATTAGTTCTATCTTCTTATATCTGTTGAGGTCTGATTTGTGACCAAGTATATGGTCAGTTTTGGAGAAGGTACCATGAGGTGTTGAGAAGAATTTGTATTCTTTAGCTCTAGGATGAACTTTTCTATATATATATATCTGTTAGTTCCATTTGATCCAAGGCTTCAGTTATATTCACTGTGTCCCTGTTTAGTTTCTGCTTTCCTGAACGATCCATTTCAGATAGCGGGGTGTTGAAGTCACCCACTATTATTGTGTGCGGTGCAATGTGTGCTTTGAACTTTAGTAAAGTTTCTTTTATGAATGAGGGTGCCCTTGCATTTGGAGCATAGATATTCAGAATTGAGAGGTCTTGTTGGTGGATTTTTCCCTTTATCAGTATGTAGTGTCCTTCTGTGTCTTTTTTGATGACTTTAGGTTGAAAATCAATTTTATCTGATATTAGGATGGCTACTCCACCTCGTTTCTTGGGGCCATTTGCTTGTAAAATTATTTTCCAGCCTTTTACTCTGAGGTAGTGTTTGTCTTTGACACTGACGTGCATTACCGGCATGCAGCAAAATGCTGGGTCCTGTTTACGTGTCCAGTCTACTAGTCTATGTCTTTTTATTGTACACCCGACTTCTTAATTGAAACTCTAAATGACAAAATGGTTTGGACAGATGGTCTGCAGACTTGAAAAAAACCAAGATGTCATCCCAGATTACATTACTCAGCAATATATTAATTCACAATAGATAAAATAAGATATTTCATAATAAATTGAAATAATATATAATTTCAACTATACATAGGAACTAGAAAGAAAAGTTCAAATGAATGTGGTTAAGTACAACATGCAAACTTAAGAAAACATTTGTAACGGCAAAGCCAAAAGAAGGAAGGCATGTTTCTCTCTCTCTCTCTCTCTCTCTCTCTCTCTCTCTCTCTCTCTCTCTCTCTCTCTCTCTCTCTCCCTCTCCCTCTCTCTCTCCCTCTCCCTCTCCCTCTCCCTCTCTCCCTCTCTCTCTCTCTCCCTCCCTCCCTCTCTCTCTCTCTCACACACATCACACCTTCACCACATACACACACATCACACCTTCACCACTCCCACCACCATCACTACCACCACCAACATAAATGACAAAAACCAAAACCCTCACAACAAAATAATTAGAATTAACAATCACTGGTCTTTGATATCTCTTAATACCACTTGTCTTAATTTCAAAATTAAAGACACAAATAAAGTAGATACAAAACATGACTCATCCTTTTGCTCCACATGAGAAATGCACCTTATCATCAAGAATACATATAACCTCAGGGTAAAGTGTTGAAAAGAAATATTTCAAACAAACATACTTTAAATGCTAGCTACTATAGACATGTTGGTATCTGAAAATAGACTTCAAACAAATATTAATCAAAAGAGTTGAGAAAAATGATGCATATTCATCAAAGAAGAACACTCAATATGACATTGCAGTTATTAACATCTATGCTCCAAAACTGAGGGAAGTCACTGATATAAAATGGCACAGGATGGTTTAATGCTGAAACCCTATCTTCCCATGATAATTCACTATTTGCTTCTTAGTAGTATTCAAATGCAAAGATAGATGAAACACACCAGCTGCTAGTGGACATTAGCAGTTCCATAAGAAAAAGCAAAAATCAGTCATTTGCTTTTGAAATACTCAGTTCCCATCCATCCATTATTTTTCTTCTAGAAGAAAAGAAAATATTTAATGGCCAGAAGTTTTTAGAATTCCCAATGAACTGAGAAGTTATAAAGTGCTACCAAATGTTTTTTTAAGGTGGTGCCAACCATAAATGTCTCTGTCACATATTTATATTACACATGTTTTCTATTTATGTTCCTTTTGACCCTTTGAAGGTCTAGTGTACTGTTGAGTAGGTCTAAACCTTGGTATCTGTTTTTGCAAAGAACTATTTCAAAGCTGCCTTCCTAATTGATCATGTTTTTAAAATGACAGAAAAACGTAACCTTCTATAATTTTTAACCTAATTTTGAATTAAGTAATAAAATAGCAAGTCTGGGTCAGTGTGAATGTGTGTCACCTACACATTCTAACAGAAAGTAACAATAATTTAGCAGTAATGTGTTCAGTATTACTCATTTTGTTGTGCCAGGAATTAGACATGAGCAAGGTCTCATAAATGCTACTAAGAGTATTCCCTATTTTTGAAGCATACACATGAACCTTGGTAGCTTTTTGTGTCTTAGAAATAGTACGGAAAATTGACTGTAAAATGACAGCATGTCAGTTAACATCTGCATCCATTAGGGTAAAATATGTTAGGTACAGAGAAGCTGTTTTAAAAGAGTGTTTCTTGGGACTCCAGTTCTTGGAGGACAGTTTCCCCAGTCCTTTAGGGAACACTATTGTGAGCTTAGTTAGCTGCATTAAGAACAAACTTCCCTTGTGCATGTTACCTTGACGAATGAGAAATATATCTCATTCATACCCTTTGGCTTAAATTGTTAAGCAGAATGGGGATAGATGGTGCTTCATTTTGACAGGTACTCTTTGTATGCATGCAGTACACTGGACCTCCCTCACAAGTGATATGTTATGTCTACACTGTACACAATTTGTTCCAGAGTACTTCTGTCAGCTATACTTTAAGACAGAGTTATTTGTTCAATATAAATCAAGACAAAAATTGTATATGCATGATTTTTACTCTAATATCCCTTAATTAAATTGCCAGAAATTAAAGTGCAATATTGTATTTTTAAGGACAAATTTTCAATTTTTGATGTTTCTTGGATCATAAGAAATACAGATGGGCACTCCGCCATCTTTGCTCCAGTGGCTGGGAAGTTGGGACAGCCAGGTTCTGAGACAGACAGGCATAATATCGCTTGGGTCTCGGGTGGCTTGTGTGTATGCGGCTCCCAAGTCCTGGGCTGATCTGCAGTAACCAGTGTGCCAGCTCTGCTGTGGGACTTCTGCCTGGCAGAGGGACCCCGCAGTGGGCGGGAGCCTACCAGCTTTCCTTCCACGACCTCTGTTTCCGCAGAGTGCACTGAAGAGACAGGTACCCAAGCTCTCCCTCAATATAACATCACTTGGGACACAGCCTGTTGGGCCTTCCATCTGCGCCCAAGAACGGGTCAGCGCTGTGATCGTCTGGGTGCCAGATCTGCAGGCCATCGCATCTGCAGAGTGAGCAGCATCACGGAGAGAGTGCAGAGTGCACTCCGCCATCTTTGCTTCAGTGGCCAGGAAGTTGGGACAGCCAGGCTCTGAGACAGACAGGCATAATATCACTTGGGTCTTGGGTGGATTGTGTGCACGTGGCTCCCAAGAGCTGGGCGGATCTGCAGTAACCAGCGTGCAAGCTCTGCTGTGGGACTTCTGCCTGGCAGAGGGACGCACCCTCCCCCCCCAGGAGAGATCACACACCCCTGCACAGGGCAGGAGCCTACCAGCCTCCCTTTGGCGACCTCTGCTCCAGGAATCCACTAGGCTGAGCCTTTGGATGTGCAAGGACTCCTCAATATAAGATTACTTGGGGCAAGGCACATCAGGGCTCCAACGTCACTCAGGAGCAGGCAGGCCCCAGAAATCGGTGCCAGGGGAATACTGGTAATCTGGGGGGGGGGGGCAAAAATAGCTTTTCAGGCTCACAGGAGGTCCAAACAACAGCCAGTGGCAGCAGGACCAGCTAACATCAGAGGTATCCAGATGGCAAAAGGCAAACGTAGGAATGTTACTAACAGAAATCAAAGTAATGTGGGACCATCCGAACCCAACTCTCCAACAGCAGCAAGTCCTGGATACCCCACCACACCCGAAAGACAAGATCTGGATTTAAAATCACTTCTCATGATTCTATTAGAGGATCACAAGAAGGACACAAATAAATCTCATAAAGAGTTACAGGAGACCATGAATCAACGGTTGGAAGCCCTTACAAAGGAAACACAAAAATCGCTTAGAGAAATGCGGGAGAACATGGATCAAAAGATGGAGGCGCACAAGGAGACAACACAAAAATCCCTTAACAAGATGAATCAACGGATAGATGCACTCACAAAGGAATCACAAAAATTGCATAAAGAAATGCAGAAGAATATGGGTCAACAGACGGATGCCCATAGGGAGGCAACACAAAAATTGCTTAAAGAAATGAATCAAAGGTTAGATGCCCTTACAAAGGAAACACGAGAACTGCTTAAAGAAATGCAGGAGACAATGGATCAACAGATGGAATCCCATGAGGAGGAAACACAAAAATTGCTCAGAGAAATGCAGGACAACGTGGGTCATCAGGAAGAAATCCTGAAAGAGGTAATGCAAAAATACCTTAAAGAAATACAGGAAAATACAAACAAACAAGTGAAGGATCTCAGCAAATCCATCCAGGAACTAAAAAAGGAAGTAGAAGCAACTAAGAAATCACAAAGGGAGACAACTTTGGAGATAGAAAACCTTGGGAAGAAATCAGGAGTCATAGATGCAAACATAAACAATAGAATACAAGAGATGGAAGAAAGAATCTCAGGTGCTGAAGATTCCATAGAAAGCATCGACTCAACAGTCAAAGAAAATGCAAAATGCAAAAAAACGTGTAACCCAAAACATCCAGGAAATCCAGGACACAATGAGAAGACCAAACCTAAGGATTATAGGTATAGATGAGAGTGAAGATTTGCAACTTAAAGTGCCAGTAAATATCTTCAACAAAATTATGGAGGAAAACTTCCCTAACCTAAAGAGAGAGATGCCGGTGAACATACAAGAAGCCTACAGAACTCCAAACAGACTGGACCAGAACAGAAATAACTCCCGTCACATAATAATCAAAACACCGAATGTTCTAAACTAAGAAAGAATACTAAAAGCAGCAAGAGAAAAGTGCCAAGTAACATACAAAGGAAGACCTATCCGAATCACATCAGACTTCTCACCAGAGACTATGAAAGCCAGAAGATCCTGGGCAGATCTCATGCAGACAATAAGAGAGCACAAATGCCAGCCTAGACTACTCTACCCAGCAAAACTCTCAATCACCATAGATGGAGAGACCAAGATATCCCATGATAAAACCAAATTTTCACAATATCTTTCCACAAATCCATCTCTACAACGGATAATAGGTGGAAACTTCCAATACAGGGAGAGAAACAACACCCTGGAAAAAATGAGATAATAACCTTCTTGAATCAAACCCGAAAGTAGATAACCACTCAAACATAAAGATAGCGTCAAGAATGGCAGATGGCAATAATCACTATGCCTTAATCTCTCTTAATATCAATGGTCTCAATTTCCCAATTAAAAGACATAGACTAGCAGACTGGATACGTAAACAGGACCCAGCATTTTGCTGCATGGAGGAAACGCACCTCAGTGTCAAAGACAAACACTACCTCAGAGTAAAAGGCTGGAAAACAATTTTACAAGCAAATGGCCCCAAGAAATGAGGTGGAGTAGCCATCCTAATATCAGATAAAATTGATTTTCAACCTAAAGTCATCAAAAAAGACACAGAAGGACACTACATACTGATAAAGGGAAAAATCCACCAACAAGACCTCTCAATTCTGAATATCTATGCTCCAAATGCAAGGGCACCCTCATTCGTAAAAGAAACTTTACTAAAACTCAAAGCACACATCGCACCGCACACAATAATGGTGGGTGACTTCAACACCACGCTCTCTGAAATGGATCGTTCAGGAAAGCAGAAACTAAACAGGGACACAGTGAATCTAATTGAAGCCTTGGACCAAATGGAACTAACAGATATATATAGAACATTTCATCCTAGAGCTAAAGAATACACCTTCTTCTCAGCTCCTCATGGAACCTTCTCCAAAACTGACCTTATAATTGGTCAAAATCAGACCTCAACAGATATAAGAAGATAGAAATAATCCCATGCCTCCTATCAGATCACTATGGAATAAGGGTGGTCTTCAATGGCAACAAAAACAAAAGAAAACCCATGTACACATGTAGGCTGAACAATGCTCTACTCAATGATAACTTGGTCAAGGTGGAAATAAAGAAAGAAATCAAAGACTTTTTGAAACTTAATGAAAATGAAGGCACAACATACCCTAATTTATGGGACACAATGAAAGCAGTGCTAAGAGGAAAATTCATAGCCCTGTGTGCCGCAAAAAAAAAAACGGGAGACAGCATACACTAACAGCTTAATGGCACACCTGAAAGCCCTGGAACAAAAAGAAGCAAATACACCAAAGAGGAGTAGAAGGCAGGAAATCATTAAACTCAGGGCTGAAATCAATCAAGTAGAAACAAATAAAACCATACAAAGAATCAACAAAACGAGGAGTTGGTTCTTTGAGGAAATTAACAAGATAGATAAGCCCTTAGCCAGACTAACCAGAGGGCACAGAGACAGTATCCAAATTAATAAAATCAGAAACGAAAAGGGAGAGATAACAACAGAAACTGAGGAAATTCAAAAAATCATCAGATCCTACTACAAAAACCTGTATTCAACTCAACTAGAAAATCTTGAGGAAATGGGCAATTTCCTTGACAGATACCAAGTACCAAAATTAAATCATGATCAAATAGACCATCTAAACCGTCCTATAACCCCTGAAGAAATAGAAGTCGTCATTGGACGTCTTCCAACCAAAAAAGCACAGGTCCAGATGTTTTTAGTGCAGAATTCTATCAGACCTTCAAAGAATACCTAACACCAATACTCTTCAAACTGTTCCACAAATTAGAAACAGAAGGAACACTACCCAACTCGTTCTATGAAGCCACAATTACACTAATAACAAAAGCACACAAAGATCCGACAAAGAAAGAGAATCTCAGGCCAATCTCTCTTATGAATATCGATGCAAAAATACTCAATAAAATTCTTGCCAACCGAATCCAAGAACACATCAAAACGATCATTCACCACGATCAAGTAGGCTTCATCCCAGGGATGCAGGGATGGTTCAATATAAGGAAATCCATCAATGTAATCCACTACATAACCAATCTCAAAGAAAAAAACCACATGGTCGTCTCATTAGATGCTGAGAAAGCATTTGACAAAATTCAGCATCCTTTCATACTAAAGGTCTTGGAAAGATCAGGAATTCAAGGCCCATATCTGAACATAGTAAAAGCAATTTACAGCAAACCGGTAGCCAGCATCAATCTAAATGGAGAGAAACTTGAAGCAATCTCACTAAAATCAGGGACTAGACAAGGCTGCCCTCTCTCTCCATATCTTTTCAATATAGTACTTGAAGTTCTAGCTAGAGGAATTAGACAACAAAAAGAGGTCCAAGGGATACAAATTGGAAAGGAAGAAGTCAAACTATCACTATTTTCAGATGATATGATAGTATACTTACGCGACCCAAAGAACTCCACCAGGGAACTCCTACAGCTGATAAACAACTTCAGCAAAGTTGCCGGATATATAATCAACTCAAGCAAGTCAGAAGCCTTCCTATACTCAAAGGATAAGCAGGCTGAGAAAGAAGTAAGAGAAATAATACCCTTCACGATAGCCACAAACCATATTAAGTATCTTGGCGTGACTCTAACCAAACAAGTGAAAGATCTGTATGATAAGAACTTCAAGTCTCTGAAGAATGAAATTTAAGAAGACCTCAGAAGATGGAAAAATCTGCCATGCTCATGGATTGGCAGGATTAATATAGTAAAAATGAGCATCTTACCAAAAGTAATACACAGATTCAATGCAATCCCCATCAAAATCCCAACTCAATTCTTCATTGAGTTTGAAAGAGCAATTCAAAAATTCATCTGGAATAACAGAAAACCCAGAATAGCTAAAACTAGTCTCAAGAGTAAAAGAACCTCTGGGGGAATCAGTGTCCCAGACCTCAAGCTGTACTACAGAGCAATAGTGTTAAAAACCGCATGGTATTGGTACAGTAACAGACATGTAGATCAATGGAACAGAATTGAAGACCCAGAAATGAATCCACACTCCTATGGTCACTTGATCTTTGACAAAGGAGCTAAAACCATCCAGTGGAAAAAAGATAGCCTTTTCAACAAATGGTGCTGGCTCAACTGGAGGTCAACATGCAGAAGAATGCAAATTGACCCATTCTTATCTCCTTGCACTAATCTCAATTCCAAGCGGATCAAGGATCTCCACATAAAACCAGACACACTGAAACTAATAGAAAGGAAACTAGGGAAGAACCTCGAACATATGGGCACAGGGGAGAATTTTCTGGACAGAACTCCAATAGCTTATGTTCTAAGATCAAGAATAGACAAATGGACCTCATTAAATTACAAAGTTTTTGCAAGGCAAAAGACACTGTCAAAAGGACAAAGCGGCAACCAACTAACTGGGAACTGATCTTTATCAACCCTACATCCGAGAGAGGGCTAATATCCAATATATACAAAGAACTCAAGAAGTTAAACTCCGGAGAGGCAAGTAACCCTATTAAAAAATGGGGTACACAGCTAAACAAAGAGTTCTCACCTGAAGAATATCTAATGGCTGAGAAGCACCTAAAGAGATGTTCATCATCCTTAGTCATTAGGGAAATGGAAATCAAAACATCCCTGAGATTCCATCTCACACCAGTCAGGATGGCTAAGATCAAAAACACAGGAGACAGCAGTTGTTGGCGAGGATGTGGAGAAAGAGGAACACTCCTCCACTGCTGGTGGAATTACAAGCTGGTATAACCACTCTGGAAAGCAGTCTGGCCGTTCCTCAGAAAACTGGGCATGACACTCCCGGAGGATCTGGCTATACCACTCCTGAGCATATACCCAGAGGCTTTACGTGCGTGCAATAAGGACACATGCTCCACTATGTTCATAGCAGCCTTATTTATAATAGCCAGAAGCTGGAAAGAACCCAGATGTCCCTCAACGGAGGAATGGATTCAGAAGATGTGGTATATCTACACAATAGAATACTACTCTGCAATTAAAAACAATGAATTCACGAAATTCCTAGGCAAATGGTCAGATTTTGAAAATATCATCCTTAGTGAGGTAACCCAATCGCAAAAGAACACACATGGTATGCAGTCATTGATAAGGGGATATTGACCCAGAATCTTGGAATACCCTAGACACAATCCGCATATCAATAGATTTCTAAGAAGTTGGAAGGAGAGACCCCTGGTCCTGGAAAGACTGGATGTAGCGGAACACCAGGACAGAGAAATGAGAGGGGGTTGAATGGAGAAAATAGGGAGGGAAGGGGGCTTATGGGACTTTCGGGGAGGGCGGAAACGGCAAAGGGGAAATGATTTGGAATGTAAATTAAAAAAATAAAATAAAATAAATAATTATAAAAAAAGAAATACAGATGTATATAGTATAATAAAATTAGCAAAAGATTAAAAAAAAGAAACATGAACACTTTTTGCACCACACATTGACAAAACACACTGAGAGTAGATGGTTTCATTTCCTCTCTCTCATGAGTGGACAGGTCATCCAGACAAAAATTAAGCAGAGAAATGCTGGATCTAACTAATACTATAAATCAATTTAATTTAATAGATACTTATTGAACATTCTACCAAAACACAAAGGAATATACTTCTTTTTAGCACCTCACAGATCTTTCTACAAAATTGACCTACTTGGATGCAAAGCAAGTCTCAAAAGATATAACAAAATTGAAATAACTAACTGTATTCTATCAGACTATCATGGAGCCAAGATGGACATCATAAACAACAGAAACAACAAAATCATACTATTTCATGGAATGTGGATAAATCTTATTTTAATGAAATGATAGATAGAAATAATGAATCAGGATAAAAATGAAGAAATTAATACCTTTCTAAAACTTAATGAAAATGATCATACAACAACAGAACAAACACAAATATATGTGACACAATGAAAGAGATAATAAAAGGAGAATTCATAGCACTAAGCATTTGCATAAGAAATTGGAGAGGTCTCATCCTAGAAACATAGCAAGCTAACTGAAGGCTCTATACCAAATAGTAGTAAGCATGTCCAGGAAGAATAGATGGCAAGAAATTACCCAAATTAGGACATGAATTAATAAAACATAAAAGAATATAACCAGAAGCATTTAGAAAATAAAGTATCAATGTTTGATGAATTAAGAAAGATAGGCAAACCATTATCCAAACTAAATAAAGAACAGAGAGAACATATGCAAATTAATAAAATCAGACAAGAGAAGAGGAAATAATCCAGAGAATTGGAAGCACATACATTAAAAACCAGTTCTTCACAAAGTTGGAAAACCTTTTCAATCACTTTAATTATATTTATTATTGTTATTATTCTTTAATTATTTTTGCAATCTAGATGTTATCCTCCTCCTAGTATACTCTCAGACAGTTCTTCATCCCATTCCTCCTCCCTGTCTCCAAGAGGATGTACCCCCCTACAACCCACTAGACCACCCCATTCCCACGGTCCTCAGGTCTCTCAATGGCTAGGTGTGTCTTTTCCCATTGAGGCAAGACAAGGTAGTCTTCCACTGTATATGTGTCAGGGGTGTCATATCAGATAGTATATGCTGCTGGGTTGGTGGCGCAGTGTCTGAAAAATCTCAGGTTAGTTAAGACTACTGGTCTTCCTATGGGGTTGCTCTCCTCCTCAGCTTCCAGCTTTTCCCTAATTCAGCCACAGGGGTCTACAGCTTTGGTCCACTGGTACATATCTGCATTTGACTCTTTCAGTTGCTTGCTTGGTCTTTTGGAAGGCAGTCATGCTAGGCTCCTGCCTGTAAGCACACAATAGCATCACTAATAGTGTTAAGCCTGGGAGCTTCTCCTTGAGCTGGATCCCAATTTGGGTCCATCAGTTGACCTCTTTTCCCTCAGTCTCTTCTCCATTTTTGTCTCTGCAGTTCTTTCAGACAGGAACAATTCTGGGTCACAGTTTTTGACTCTGTGATGACAATCCCATCCTCCCTCCACTTCATGCCCTGTCTTTCTACTGGAGGTGGAAATTCCCTCTCCCTACTCTAATGTTGGGCATTTCATTGGTGGTCCCTCCATTTGTGAACTGAGCATCTCTTATGTCTGAGGTCTCTGGTACTTTCTAGAGGGTCCCCCCACCTCCTCACTTCTCTTAATAGGTAACCCTTATAATGGTTAAATCATGTTCAGATAAAAATTTAAATAGACTTATATGTCCTAGTGAAACAGCAACAAAGCCCATGTCTAAATGTTTTTTGATAGAAAGTCAACCAAACTTTCAAAGAAGGGTTAACATCAAAATTTCACAAATAATTTCCAAAGTAAAAAGAGAAGGAATATGTCACAAGTCATTTAATAAGGACATGGTTATCTTAATATACAAACCACATAAGAATTCAATAGAGAGATTACAGAACAATTTCTCTTAAAAATATGGATGTAACATTATTCTATAAAATACTTTCAAACCAAGTCCAAGAAGACATAAAAAGATTATGCATATGCATCATGATCAAGTAAGAATCACTCTGAAATGAATAGATGATTCAAATTTAACAAAAATTGAATGTAATTCACTTTATAAATACCCTGAAAAAAACCACACATGATCATTTAATTCAATGCTGAAAATATTTACAAAATTTAACATCCCTTCATTATAAAAATATGAGAGTCCTTATACAAGAAATACACATATATGCATATATATGAACATTCTAAAGACAATATCCAGCAAACTTATAGTCAACATTAAACTAAGTGGATAAAATTTTGAGCAAAGTGGCTAGATACAAGAGCAACTAAAAACATCAGTAGCCTCACTATATCCAAATGAAAAATTGACTGAAGAAGAAATTAGGGAGACAACAACCTTCATAATAGCCTCATGTAATGTAATCTATATCGAAGAACCTCTGACCAAGAAAGTAAAAGACTTATATGAAAAACATAAAATTCAAAGCTTTTAGGGAACAAATTGAAAAAATATCAGAAGATCAAAGGATTTCCCATTGTCTTGAATCTGTAGAATTAACATAGTAAAATGACTATCCTACCAAACAAAATATGTAGATTGAACCAATCCCCATCAAAATGCCAACATAAAGTTTTACAGACTTTGAAAAAATTGCTAACTTCATATGAAAAATAATAAACACAAGATATCAAAAAATGCTGAACAGTAACAATTGCTGGAAGTAGCACTCTTTCTGATTTCAAGTGGCACTACAACGCTATACTAACAATCACCACATGATATTGGCATAAAAATAACTACATTGATCCATGGAACAAATTAAAGATGAGAGATATATTTACACATCTATGGGCAGGTGATATTTCATGAACAATCCAGAAATACACCTGAAAAAAAGAAAGCATCCCAAAGACATGGTGTGAGTCACAGTGGATATCTGCATGTAGAAGAATACAAATAATTCTATATTCATCACCATACACAAATCTTATGTCAAAATGCACTCAAGACCTAAACATAAAACAAGACACAATGAACATTATGGTAAGAAAATGTTTAACAGCCACAAATACATTGAGGCAGGAAACAACTTTCTGAGCAGTATACCAATAGTGAAGGACTAACATCAAGAGTTACATAAATGGGTTTGAATATAACTGAAAATTTCTTTAATGCAAAGGATGCAATCAGTTGGGCAATACAACAGCATGAACATCACTCCACATCCAAGAGAGGGGTAATAAAAATATATAATAAGAAATCTAAAAACCTAGATATCAAAAGAAACCAAACCAAACCAAATAATCGAATTAAAAAATGGGGTGGAGAACTAGACAGAAAATTCTAAAGAGGAGAATATGAAATGCTTGTAGATCATGTAAAGAAAATTTCAATATCTTTAGCAATTAGGGAAAGGCAACCCAAAACTTCTTTTAATATTACATTCTGTAACTGTCCGAATTACTAAGATCAATGACACAAGTGACAATTCATGTAGGCAAGGATTGGTAGCAAAGGAAAAATGCCTCCATTGCTGATGAGAATGCAAACTTATAGAGCAACCCTAGAAATCAATATGGCAATCTCCCAGAAAATCTCCCAAAAAAGATCTATCAACAAATCCAGCTATACCATCATTATGCATATAACAAAAATATACTCCATCCTACCACAAGAATACTTGCCCCAGTCAATATGTTCTTTGTAGTTTTCAAGAAGATACTCAGAAACTTCAAGTAACCTAAATGTACTTTAATCCATGAATGAATAAAGGAAATGTGTTATATTTGTACAATGTAGTATGACTCAGTTCTTGTAAAGAAAATGACATCATGAAATTTGCTAGTAAATGGATGGAACTAGTAAGAATCTTTCTGAGTTAGATACATATAAATATGGTAAATATAAAATAAAAATAAGATAAATATAAAAGTGGTCATTAACTGTTAAGTGGATGATTAAAAACTACAATGTACAGATACAGATGCAAAGAGTCTACCAAAAGAGGAAGTCTGGGTCAAGGTAGCCTGGGTCTCTCTGGGAAGACAAAATAGAACAGATCCCTTTTGTTGGTGGAGGGAAAAGAGGAGAGAAGAGGAAGTTACCTGCTGTGAGTTAAGGAGAGTGTGTGTGTGTGTGTGTGTGTGTGTGTGTGTGTGTGTGTGTGTGTGTGAATGTTTGTGTGTGTGTGTGTGTTGACACAGCTGGATCAAACAGTGTATTTGGTCTGCAAAGTTTAAATATAGTATACTAAAAATCTCTGGAATCCAGGAGGATGACCCTAGTAAGGATTTCTTACAATGTAGACCAAAGAGGCTGCTCTTGTCATCTTTGGCAACAAGGAAAGTGGTATGAGTGGGCTATATTTGGCTGAGTTTTTGGCTGGGCAGGTCCCTTGTAAAGCTCTAACCTACCCAGACTCATACTAGGACAACTTCATCATCTTAAACCTGACAGTGGTGCTCCATTTCTGACGACAGCTTACACTCAGATTATTGAGAGAGGTCTAGCTAATGTGGGCTCCAAACCTTCACCCATGTATTCTAGTCTCTTTGGCATGATAAGTATTGTGAAATTATGGATATACAAACCTAGACATTATGTCAGTCACAATAAGGTCCTCCACCTACACTCTGTCCTGTTTGCAAGATATGCTGTGACAATGGTGGCCTATGACAAGTTGAAGTGACCAACCAATGTCTGATTTAACTTGAGGCCCATGGTACAAGTTCATGCCCAAGCTACTTTCATGGCCAGAACTTGGAAAATGTAATTCCCAGAGAGACCTAGTAAATCCCAAATACTACTGGTCTTTAAAAAAATCAAATAAATGATTTCTAAATGATATTCTACTATACTAATAGAGCAGTGTCCTATAATGGCATCATCAGAGAGGCTTCCTCAGGCACTAGATAGGAGTATTTCAGGGACCCACAGCCAGACATGCAGAGAGTCTATACTGGATTTTCCATCAGGTCCCTCCCTGAAGAAGATAGGAGGAAAGACAGTAAGATACACAGAAGATAGAATACACCAGCACAACTTTTTCTAAAATTTGATGTAGGGAGGGCTTATGTGGGCCCACAGAAAATGAAGCATCAGGTAATTGGCTTGCATTGGTCTGTACCAGGTGCTCTGTGTACATTTTATAGTTGCTAGCTTAGTGTTTATGTTGGACTCCTAACAGTAGGAGCAGGTATATTTTTGACTTTTATTGCCAGCTCTTGAGATTATTTTACTCCTATTGTGTTCTGTTTGAATATATTGATCTACCATAGCAAAACAAAATATACATACTTATAAACATGACATAATACCATTCATCTAGTCATTGTTACAAAACTTAGGAACACTGGAAAAAATATGAAGTATGTTGTTTTGGCACATAGGCTTAGTCCAGGAAGTGGCAGTATTAGGAAGGGTGGCCTTGTTGGAAAACGTATATCACTGGGGGAATGGGTTTTGAGAACCTTCCCTTAAAGTTTGCAGAAGAACCAGTATTCTTCTGTTTGCTTTCATAAAAAGATGTAGAACTCTCAACTCCTCTTGTGCCATGCCTGACTGGGAGCTGCCATGCTCCTGCCTTGATTTTAATGGACTGAACCTCTGAACCTGTAAGCCAGCCCTAATTAAATGTCCATCATAAGAGCTGTCTTGGTAATGATGTGCATTCACAGCAATGTAAATCTAATTAAGATACATAGCTTATGTATTTTTAATAAAACTGAAAAGCACAAACTTGAGAAAATACAGTAATCTTTGAAATTCAAAAAAAATATCCAGGAGAAAATATTGTTTTCATTGTTTCTATAATGATGAGAAAAAATATAGTTCAACAGAGAGATAGTATATTATTTCTGATAGAAGTGTTACTAATGCTTATCACTTTGCTTTTCTCTTCCTCTTTATTTTTTATTAGATATTTTCTTTATTTACATTTCAAATGTTATTCTCTTTCCTGGTTTTCCCTCCCAAAATACCCTATTCCATCACCCCTTCCTCTGCTCACCAATCCACTCAATCCCGCTTCCCTGCCTTGGTAGTCCCTTATACTGGGACATAAAACCTTCTCAGGGCCAAGGGCTACTTCTCCCTTTGATGTCCAATAGGGCCATCCTCTGCTACATATGCAACTGGAGCCATGGGTCCCTCCATGTGTACTCTTTTGTTGGTAGTTAAGTCTCTAGGAACACTGGGGGTACTGTTTGGATCATATAGTTTTTACTCCTATAGGACAGCAAGCTCCTTCATCTCCATTGTTTCTTTCTCTAGCTCCTCATGGACCTTGAGCTCAGTCCAATGGTTGGCAAAGAGTACCCATCTCTGTTTTTGTCAGGTAATGGCAGAGCCTCTCAGGACACAGCTATATCGGGTTCCTGTCAGGAAGCGCTTGTTGACATCCATATTAGTGTATGGGTTTGGTGGCAGTGTACGGGGTGGATCCCCAGGTCTCTGGATGGTGTTTCCTTCAGTCTCTCCCCCATTATTTGTCTCTGTATCTCCTCCCATAGGAATTTTGTTCCCCCTTCTAGGAAGGACCAAAGTATCCGTACTTTGGGCTTCCTTCTTCTTGAGCTTTGTTTGGTCTGTGAATTGTAAGTTGGGTATTCCAAACATCTGGGCTAATGTCCACTTATCAATGAGTGAATACCATGTGCGTTCTGTTGTGATTGGGTCACCTCACTCAGGATGATCTTTTCCAGTTCCATCCATTTGCCTAAGAATTTCATGAATTCATTGTTTTTAATAGCTAAGTAGTATTCCATTGTATAAAAGTACCACATTTTCTGTATCCATTCCTCTGTTGAGGGACATCTGGGTTCTTACCAGCTTCTGGCTATTATAAATAAGTCTACTATAAACATAGTGGAACATGTGTCCTTATTACATATTGGAGCATCTTTGGGGTGTATGGCCAGTTTTATAGCTGGGTCCTCTGGTAGTACTAAGGTCAATTTTCTGAGGAACTGCTAGACTGCTTTCCAGAGTTAATGTACCAGCTAGCAATCCTACCAGCAGTGGAGGAGTGTTCCTCTTTCTCCACATTCTCGTCAGCACCTGCTGTAACCTGAGTTTTTGAACTAATCCATACTGACTTGTGTGAAGTGGAATCTCAGGGTTGTTTCGATTTTCATTTTACTGATGATTAAGGATATTGAACATTTCTTTAGGTGCTTCTCAGCCATTTGATATTCCTCAGTTGAGAATCTATTGCTTAGCTCTATGCCCCATTTTTAATAGGGTTATTTGATTCTCTGAAGTCTAACTTCTTGGCTTCTTTGTACATATTGGATATTAGCCCTCTGTCAGATGTAGGGTTGGTAAAGATCTTTTCCCAATCTGTTGGTTGCCATTTTGCCTTTTGACAGTGTCCTTTGCCTTACAGAAGCTTTGCAGTTTTATGAGGTCTCATTTGTCGATTCTTTTTCTTAGATCATAAGCCATTGGTGCTCTGCTCATGAAATTTTCCCTGTGCCCATGTGTTCAAGACTCTTCCCTACTTTCTCTTCTATAAGCTTTGGTGGATATGGTTTTATATGGAGATCATTGATCTACTTGGACTTGAGCTTTGTACAGGGAGATAAGAATGGATCAATTTGCATCCTTCTACATGACTGCAGTTGATCCAGTACCATTTGTTGAAAATGCTGTCTTTTTTCCACTGGATGGATTTTGTCAAATGCTTTCTCAGATTCTAATGAAATGATCATGTGGTTTTATTCTTTGAGTTTGTTTGTATAGTGGATTACATTGATGGATTTCCATATATTGGACCATCCCTGAAACACTGGGATGAAGCCAACTTGATCGTTGTGGTTGATTATTTTGTTGGGTTCTTAGATTCAGTTAGCAAGAATTTCATTGAGATTTTTGCATCAATATTCATAAGGGAAATTGGTCTAAAATTCTATTTCTTTGTTGAGTCTTTGTATGGTTTAGGTATCAGGGTAATTGTGGCTTCATAGAATGAATTGGTTAGTCTTTCTTCTATTTTGTGGAATAGTTTGAAGAATATTGGTATTAAGTCTTCTTTGAAGATCTGATAGAACTCTGTATTAAACTCATCTGTTCCTGGGTTTTTTTTTGGTTGGGAGACTACTAATGACTGCTTCTATTTATTTAGGGGATATGGGATGGTTTACATCATTTATCTGATCCTGATTTAATTTTGGTACCTAGTAGCCGTCTAGTAAATTGTCCTTTTCATCTGGAACTTTCCAGTTTTGTTGAGCATAGGCTTTTGTAGTAGGATCTGATGATTTTTTTGTATTTCTCAATATCTGATGTTATGTATCTCTTTTCATTTCTGATTTTGTTGATTTGTATATTGTCCCTGTGCCCTCTGGTTAGTTTGGCTAAGGTTTTATCTATCTTGTTTGTTTTTACAAAGAACCATCTCCTAGTTTGGTTGATTCTTTGTATAGTTTTTTTTGTTTCTACTTGGTTGATTTCAGCCCTGAGAATGATTATTTCTCGCCATCTACTCCTCTTAGGTGTATTTGCTTCATTTTGTTTTTGAGACTTGAGATGCAATGTCAAGCTGCTAGTATATATTCTTTCCAGTTTCTTTTTGGAGGCACTCAGAGCTATGAATTTTCTGCTTAGCATTCTTTTCATTGTGTCCCACAAGTTTCAGTATGTTGTGCCTTCATTTTCATTAAATTCTAAAGTCTTTAATTTCTTTCTTTATTTCTTCCTTGGCCAAGTTATCGTTGAGTAGAGTATTGTTCAGTTTCCATGTGTATGTGGGCTTTCTGTTGTTTTTGTTGTTATTGAAGACCAGCCTTAGTCTGTAGTAATCTGACTGGGTGCATGGGATTATTTCAATCTTCTTTTATCTATTAAGGTCTGTTTTGTGACTGAGTATATGGTCAGTTTTGGAGAAGGTTCCATGAGGTGCTTAGAAGAAGGTACATTCTTTTGCTTTAGCATGGAATGTTCTATAAATATCTGTTAGATCCATTTGATCCACAACTTCAACTAGTTTCACTGTGTCTCAGTTTAGTTTCTGTTTCAATGATTTGTCCATTGCTGAGAGTGGGGTGCTAAAGTCTCCCACTATCATTGTGTGAGGTGCAATATGTGCTTTGAGCTCTAGTAAAGTTTCTTTATAAATGTGCATGCCCTGGCATTTGGAGCATAGTTGTTCAAAATTGAGAGTTCATCTTGCTACATTTTTCCTTTGATGAGTGTGAAGTGTCTTTTCTTATATTTTTTGATGACTTTAGGTTGAAAGTCAATTTTATTCAATATTAGAATAGTACACCAGCTTGTTTCTTGTAACCATTTGCTTGAAAAATTGTTTTCCAGCCTTTTTCTCTGATAGTGTCTGTCTTTGTGCCTGAGGTGAGTTTCCTGTATGCAGTAAAATGTTGGGTCCTGTTTATGTATCGAGTTCGTTAGTCTATGCCTTTTTATTGGAGAATTGAGTCCATTGATATTAAGAGATATTAAGAAAAGTGTATTTTGCTTCCTCTTATTTTTGTTATTGGAGGTGGAGTTATGTTTGTGTGGCACTCTACTTTTTGATTTGTTAAAAGATGATTATTTTCTTGCTTTTCCTAGGGTGCAGTTTCCCTCTTTTTGTTGGTGTTTTCCAATCATTATCCTTTGAAGGGCTGGATTTTTGGAAAGATATTGTGTAAATTTGTTTTTGTCATGGAATACCTTGCCTTCTCCATCTATTGTAATTGAGAGTTATGCTAGGTATAGTAGCCCAGGTTGGCATTTGTGTTTCTTCAGGGTCTGTATGACATCTGTCCATAATCTTCTGACTTTCATAGTCTCTAGAGAGAAGTCTGGTGTAATCGTGATAGATCTGCCTTTATATGTTACTTGACATTTTCCCCTTACTGCTTTTAATGTTCTTTCTTTGCTTAGTTCATTTGGTGTTTTAATTATTATGTTATGGGAGGAATTCCTTTTCTGGTCCAATTTATTTGGAGTTCTGTAGGTTTCTTGTATGCTCATGGGCATCTATTTCTTTAGGTTAGGGCAATTTTCTTCTATAATTTTGTTGAAGACATTTATTGGCCCTTTAAGATGGAAATCTTCACTCTCTTCTATACCTATAATCCTTAGGTTTGACCTTCTCATTGTGTCCTGGATTTCCTGGATGTTTTGGGTCAGGAACTTTTTGCATTTTCTTTGACTGTTGTATCAATGTTTTCTATGTTATCTTCTGCATCTGACATTCTCTCTTCTATCTCTTTTCTTCTGTTGTTGATGCTTGCATCTATGACTCCTGACTTCTTTCTTACTTTTTTTTTAATATCCAGAGTTGTTTCCCTTTGTTATTTCTTTATTGTTTCTACCTCCAGTTTTAGGTCCTGTATGGTTTTGTTCAATTCCTTTGCCTGCTTCGTTGTGCTTTCCTGTAATTCTTTAAGGGAGTTATTTATGTACTTCTTGAAGCCCTCTATCAGTATCATGAGCTGTAATTTTATTCTTTTTTTGGATTTTTGAGACAGGGTTTCTCTGTGTAGCCCTGGCTGTCCTGGAACTCACTGTGTAGACCAGGCTGGCCTTGAACTCAGAAAACCTCCTGCCTCTACCTCCCAAGTGCTGGGATTAAAGGTGTGCGCCACCACCGCCTGGCTGAGCTGTGATTTTAAATCCAAATCTTGCTTTTCTTGTTTGTTAGGGTCTCCAGGACTTGCTGTTGTGGGAGAACTGTTTTTGGATGTTGCCATGTCACTTTGATTTCTGTTGGTAACGTTCCTGTGTTTGCCTTTTGCCGTCTGGTTATCTCTGGTGATCATTGGTCCTGATGTATCTAGGTGGCGTTTTTCCATCCTGTGGGCCTGCAAGCTTGTCTCAGCACCCATGTGTGACCAACTCTTCCCTTGCACAGAGGGCTGTGACTCAAGCTCGTGGTTGCAGATGGATCTCAGAAGAAGCCTGTCCCAGCTGTTCTCCCCCTCCTGTCTTCCCTGTGCTCATGGCTGTATTTCCCTGCTCACTTTCTGGAGAGAAGATGGTGGTCTCTTCTCTAAACCTAGGAGTCAAATCACTCCCTGCAGAGCAGATCTTCCCTTGCAGGATTGGTGCACAGATGGCTGTGACACAGCCTAGCTCCGGGGTGCAAGTAGATCCTAGATGGACCCTGTCTCAATTTCTCTGCCACTCCTGTGTTCCTTGCACTCCTGGCCATATCCACCTGCTCAGTCATGGGAAAGAAAATGCCATTTCCCATTTTCTTTTTTTTTAAATTTTATTTTCTAAGTTTTTTTTATTTACATTCAAAATCATTTCCCCTTGCCCGTTTCCTCCCTCCCCGAAAGTCCCATAAGCCTCCTTCCCTCCCTCTTTTCCCCTTCTAATTGAATACATTTCACCAAGAAGTCCAGAGTGATTTCTATCTCCATTTTATTATGCCCACCAGTATAATGCCACAAATATAATGAAAAAATGTATAAGAAAAGATTATCAATATCCATTTAAATTAAACTATGGTACGGGGATGAGCAATTTATACACCCCAATGTAGATAAATAAATGTGTACTGATAACAGTGCCAGCTGAAAGATAATAGCTACTTGTGGCCTTCTAGATAAGAACATAGAAAATACAAACATTCACATGAAGTGGCAGCAGATGAAAGAAAAGTCAAGGTATACATTAATTATAATTAGAAATTTTACTGTTTTGATTTTGAAATAATAATAAACTTTCATCCATCATGATCTATGAATTTTATAAACTAGCATAATTACAGAGCTAGAGTTAAATGAAAATATGGTGGGCACCAATACGTACATCTTTTCTGTATTTGATGATGGCACAATATCTGCAATCTATACAGGGGCTTAAATTGTTTTGTTTTGAGATGTCTCCTGGTAGAAGCAGAGATCAGAGAACAAATAGGCTGATTCTACTAAACAGTTAGTAACAGTGCCAAATGTACTCTCAGACTGAAAATATAAACCCAAAACACTATATTTGTGGACCAACTACAATCAGTATGTGTCAAACTCTAGTTAAAACTCCAATGATCACCAATAGAGAGTTGGCACATGGTTTAAGAGAAATGAGTGGTATTCCATAGGGTATGTGTTTCCGTTTGACTTACAGAACTGACATGGTCTATCACAGCCATCTGTCACTTCAGGTCAAGGGAATATATTTTCATTCAACATCCATGGGCACTGCATGTGTGTGGTTATTCAGAAGCAATATTTGAAGGACTCTGAAAGGTTTGTTTCATTCTTTCACACCAATGTAAAATTACCCTAGTACAAGACCATAAGTTCCTTATATGAAGGGCAGAAGAAATGATTGATTTTAAAATTATTTGATATTGTAGCGTGTCCATTCCTTAAAGGATCATAGTCTCTCCCAGATCCCAGGAGTTCTAGGTCAGTAACTGGGTGAATTTGGATGTCACTATGATTCAAAGTAGCCTTTTGTTCATTAGTTCTTTGTCTTTTCTGTTTATATAGACAGAGCAAGAAATTAGGTTTCCTATCTACTTCAATTTTGAAAATATTATTGTTAATTATTCACAATCAATCTCTTAAGAACAGTGCTTTGCATATACTGTCCTTTAAGGTGATTATTCACACTTTATCTTTGTGATTGGTTGCTTCCACATGAACTTTTCCACTGAGAGATCCAATTTAATCTATTGCTTTGAAGACAGGCAATTTCAGTCTTTGCTTCCCTGAACAGATTGGTATACACTCAAGTGTATTTGTGGTCTTCTCATATATTCGTTGCTTACATTATTAGTTAAGGGAAAGACTGCTGGTCATCTCCATTGTAGAAGATTATGATTTACATGATAAAAAGTGTAGTATTCCTATTTGCCTGCACCTTGATTCTATTCATGAATAGTAAGCCAAGGTATGTCACAAATTTCACACTCTGTACGAAAATATTACCTTTATGACATATACTCAGTCTAATCAATGAAATAATGTTTTGGCACCTTTTAAAAGTAAGGTGAATTATCCAAAGAATGCTCTACTATGTTCTTATTTATAATCATCAGAAGCTGGAAAGAACCCAGATGTCCTTCAACAGAGGAATGGATACATTAAATGTGGTACACTTACAGAATGGAGTACTACTCAGCTATTAAAAACAATCACTTCCTGAAATTCTTAGGCAAATGGATAGAACTAGAGAATATCATCCTGAGTGAGGTAACCCAATCACAAAAGAACACACATGGTAAGTACTCACTAATAAGTGAATATTAACCCAAAAGCTCAGAATACCCAAGATACAATTCACAGACCACATGAAGCTCAAGAAGGAAGACCAAAGTGTGGGTACTTCTGTCCTTATTAGAAGGAGTAACAAAATACTCACAGGACAAATACAGAGACAAAGTGTGAAGCAGAGACTGCTCCACCTGGGGATCCATATCATATACAGTCACCAAATGCAGACCCTGGTGTGGATGCCAAGAAGTGCATGGTGACCGGAGCCTGATAAAGCTGTCTCCTGAGAGGCTCTGCCAGAGCCTGATATATACAGAGGTGGATGCTCGAAACCAAAAATTGAACTGATCATGGAGTCCCCAGTGGAGGACTTAGAGAAAAGACTGAAGGAGCTAAAGGAATTTGCAACCCCATAAGAACAACAATATCAAACAACCAGAGCTCCCAGGGTCTAACCCGCCAACCAAGTAGTACACTTGGAGGTACCCATGACTCTAGTCATATATGAAGTAGAGGATGGCCTTGTTGGGCATCAATGGGAGGAGAGATTCTTGGTCCTGTGAAGTCTCAATGCCCCAGTGTAAAGGAATGTGACGGCAGGGAGGTGGGAATGGGTGGGTAAGTGGGGTTACACCCTCATAGAAGCAGGAGAAGGTGGCTGTCATAGGGGGTATCTGGGGGAGATCAGGAAAGTGGATGACACTTGAAATGCAAATAAATAAAAAAGTGAGGTGAAATAATAAATCTAGACTCTTTATGTACCTGGCCCATGCTAATAATTCAGACTTATCTTGTTTTATTTCTCTCACTTTATTCCAGACCATTGGAATTAATTATTTATATTCACCAGTATTATAATTTAATGAATTAGAAGATTCATTAATTACAAGTATAGTATAACCTTATGGGTCACACTGTACTCCTATGCATCAATGGTTGGCATGGTCTTCCAAATAATTCTCAATCTAGGGGCAAATATGGGTGAGCACAAAGACACATCAACTTTCTATTGCCTTAAATTCCTTCAGCAAAGGGCATTGTCAATTCTGCATTACAAGGGAAGGTGAAATTTCCAGGAAAAGAGCAGGTAAGAAAGATTGGAGGAGATATAAGTGGGTATCCATTCACTGCTGACTTATCTGAGTGTTTTATTGCCTCAGCTAAATATGATTCTCCCACACAGTTCCATACTAATATATGGAACTTTTATCCTTTCCATTTAGGGTGTCACATTAACTGCCAACTTAAGTTGAATTTAGAACGTCATACTGTGATGTACCATTTTTTTAAAGTTTTATTTATTTATTATATGTGAGTACACTGTAGCTGTCTTCAGACACTCAAGAAGAGGGAGTGGCATTACAGATGGTTGTGAGCCACTATGTGGTTGCTGGGATTTGAACTCAGGACCTTTGGAAGAGCAGTCAGTGCTCTTAACTGCTGAGCCATCTCTAACCCATGATGTACCAATCGTATGGATGATGACTCAGACTAGGTTTTGGCATTTTAAGAGCTATAATTATTGTAAAGCAGCATTTTCTTTTAATAAGAACATAGAGTAATATTTGGGTTGTTTATGTTCCTCTGGAGCTGAGAAATTGGATTTTCTGAGCTCATGTTTCCCATTTTATTTTATCCATAAAAACTAGTTGCAATGAGGTCACAGCATTACATCCCTTATTTTTTCAAATATGCAGAAGTTTTCTATTTTCAGTCACCAAATTTCTTGTTCTTCACAAGATGTGAACCATCAGTATGATATATATTTATTTTGCTCAGTCTTTAGATAGCTCACACTGAACATTTAGTGTATTCCTTGTATCAGGTGGGTCTTTTGTAAATTTAATTTAGTCAAGTTACAGAGAGATTTCTAGATAACACTAAGCATTCTGGAATAATTAATCTTTGCATTTGTTGTTACAGAATCACTTTGTACTAAATTTTATATTAAAGAAATTTGAGGACTTAAGCAGATAGGAAGCAAAGATACTACAAAGGGAGTTTATTTCATTGGTTTATATGTTATGGTATTAATAGCCCAATAATGGGCATTTTTATAAACAGAATGAAAGAATAGTAACTCAATTTCCATTAGGTTGGATGGTTTACCACTTCCAGCCTGATGCTCAATACCTATTGAATCCCAGGTGAGATACTGATCTTCAGTTCGTGTTAAAGGGTGAAGAAATGGAGTATCACACTCAGTGACAAAGTGTGGCTGCTACAGACACAGGGAAGAAACATTTAACAAGGACTAAATTGGGTCAGGTGAAAATGGTCCTTCTTTCCTTCAGACTTCTTTAATTATGTGCTTCATCCCGAAAATGTTTGCCTACTCTGGGAAAAGGTCTTGTATCAGCCAATTCTTTGAGACATACCCAGAGTTGTATCTGTTTAATGGACCGCACATTCAATCATATTCACTGCTAAGATTAAATGCTATATAACATGATCTGGGCCAAGCCAAGCTGCTGTGATCAGCCTAGTATCCAAGAAGGACCTCATTTCTCCTACTACACCTCCCCCTACCTTGCTCAGACCTGCAGATTCTGAACCATACAAGCATGCTTCCCTTCCAATCCCATCTTCCCTACATGCTGAACCCTCTGAGTCAAGCCATACTGCCATGTGCACGCTTCCCTTCCCATCCCATCTTCCTGACATAATGAACCCTCTGAGCCAAGCCATACTGCCATGTATATTCTGCTATTCCATGGATACCTCCATTCTGTTACCATCTCTCTTCTGACCTTGATCAGACCTGAGACTCCTGAATCATACAGGTTAGCTTCCCTTCCTCCACTCGTCTTCCCTGTTGGCTGAACACTCTGATCCAAGTCTAGCTGCCTGCTATCCCAGGGGGACCTCCATTCTCCCAACACCTCTCCTCCGAATTCATAAGCCTCCTCAACCATACAGTTAAGTTTCCTTTCCCCTACCCATCTCTCCTGCTCTCAGAGCCCCTGGGCCAAGCCAAGCTTCATTAAGCATCCTGTAAGCCATGGAGGACCTCCATTCTCTTTCTACTTCTCCACCAATATTCATGAGACATGAGGCTCTTGAACTTACAGACCTGTCAGTGGGGAACAATGCAACCATACATCTCAAGGATACCATTCAGAATACTGATGCACTATGACCATCAAGTTTCACACCCCCCTACCTAACACCTACTACAACAAGAACAACCTGGAACCAAAACCAACCATAAAGCTAAAGGTCCTTGAAAGAATGCAATTAAGAAAAGCCAGGGCAATATGATACCTCAAAGCACAGCTATCCCACTACAGAAATCCCTTGGTATCCTAACATAGCCAAAATACAAGAAAATGTACTTAAATCTATTCTTATAAATATGATAGAGGCCTTTCAAGAGGAAATGACTAAATTCCTTACAGAAATAAAAGAATACACTGTCAAGCAGATAGAGGACTTTAAAGAGGAAACAAATTCCTTAAAGACATATAGGAAAATGCAATCAAAGAGGTGAAGGGAATAAATAAAACTGTGATAAAAATAAAAAAGTCTTGAAAATGGAAATAGAAGCAATAAAGAAAACACAAGCTGAGGAAAGCCTGGAGATGGAAAACATAGGGAAGTGAATAGGAACAGTAGATGCCAATATCACCAACAGAATATAGTAGAGGAAAGAGAGAATATCATGCCTAGAAGACTCAATAGAAGAATTTGATACATCAGTCAAAGAAAATGTTAAATCTAAAAATTTCCTGACATAAGACACCCAGGAAATCTGGGATAACATGAAAAGACCTAAGCTAAGAATAATAGGAGTGGAAGAAGGTGAAATGTTCCAGCTCCAAGGGCTAGAACATATTCTCACCAAAATAAAAGAAGAAAATGTTCCCAACCTAAAGAAAGATATGACTATAAACATACAAGAAGCTTATACATAACTCCATACCAGCAAAACCAAGGAAAGTACACACACACACACACACACACACACACACACACACACACACACACACACACCATCAATGTAATAGAAAATAACAATCACTGGTCATTAATATTCCTCAACATTAATGGACTCAATTCCCTAATAAAAAAACACAGACTAACAGAATAGATGTGAAAATAGGATTCATCATTCTACTGCATACAAGAAACATACCTCAGCAATACAGATAGACATTGCAACAGAGTAAAGAGTTGGAAATTTTTTCCAACCAAATTGACCTACAGAGCAAGCAGGAATAACCATTCTATGATCTAATAAAATACACTTTCAATCAAAATTAAGCAAACATTAGAGGGAAGGACACTTCATAAATATAAATACACTTTATAAAATATAAAGAGTAAAATAAATGGGTTGCAAAACATTTCTAAACTATATCAAGTTCAAAAGCCTACAATATCAAATAAAAAGGTTTACTATAAAAAATGCAGTAGAATATTTCACCCAAACAGAAAAGAATAAACCTTTTTCTCAGAACCTCATGGATCCATCTCCAAAATTGACTATATATTAGTCACAAAGCAAGCCTCAATAGATACAAGAACATTGAAATAATGCCTTCTATCTTATCAGGTCACCATGGATTAAAGTTGGGCTTCAACAACAACAGAAACACTTTAAAGACTATAATCTTATGGAATTTAAACAACTCTCTACTTAATGATATCTGAGTCACAAAAGAAATAAACTAAAGCCTTTCTAGAATTCAATGAAAATGAAGGTATAACATACCCAAATGTGTGGATACATTGAAAACAGTGCTAAGAGGAATGTTCATAGCACTAAGCATATTCAGAAAGAAATTAAAAAGTTCTCATATCAGTGATGTAAAAATATATCTCCAAAACAATAAAAACCAATACAAAAATTTAAAAGTAAATAAAAATATTTGAAAAATATAATTAAAAGTAAAAGTAAACATAAAATTCTAGAAAAAAAGAAGAAAGCATGCCAAAGAGGGATATTAGGTAGGAAATGTTCAAAAATCAGGGCTGAAATAAATCAGTTAGAAACAAAGAAAATGATAAAAGGAATGAACAAAACTAAGATATGGTTCTTTGAGAAAATCAATGAGACAGAAAAACTCTTAGCCAAAATAACCAAGAGGCAGAGAGATGGGGTTCCAAATAAACAAAATCAGAAATGAGAAGGGATAAATAATGATAGAAATTGAGGAAATTCAAAGAATTATTAGCTCTTACTCGACCAAATTGAAAAATCTTAACGAAATGGATAATTTTTCTAGACAGATACCACATGCCAAAATTAAATCAAAATCAAGTAAACTATTTAAGTCACCTTTTAAGTCCTAAAGAAATAGAAGCAGTTACCCAAAGTCTCCCAACCAAAAAAAAAGGGAAAGAAAGAAAAAGGAAAAGAGAAAAGACCAGGGTATATTTATGCATCCACTTTTGCTACAAAATTCCACCAGACTTTCAACGAAGAGCTAATGCCAATACTATCCAAACTATTTCATAAAATAGAAACAGAAGGATCATTCTCCGAGGCCACAGTAGCCCTGATACTTAAACCACACAAAGACTCAACAAAGAAAGATAACTTCTGAACGACTTCTCATATGAACATTGATGCAAATAAAACTCAATAAAATATTTGCAAACCGAATCAAGGAACACGTTAAGGACATCATATACCAAGATCAAGTAGGCATCATCCAAAGGATACAGGGATGGTTCAATATATGAAAATCTATCAAAATGATCTACCATACAGACGAACTGAAAGAAAAATTCACACAATTATCTCATTAGATGCTTATAAAACCTTTGATAAAATTCAACACCCTTTCATGTTATTTCATTTCTGAATTAGAGAAATCAGAGATACATGGCCCATACCTAAACATAATCAAAGCAACATACAGCAAGTCCATAGCCAACATGAAAATAAATAGAGAGAAACAAGGCATTTCCACTAAAATAAGAGTGAAGACAAGACAGCCCACTCTCTCCTTATCTATTCAGTCCTAGGAAGATCAATAGGACAACTAAAGATATCAAAGGGATATGAATTGTTTGTTTTATTTCTATATTCTTTATTTACATTCCAAATGATTTGCCCTTTTCTGGTTCCCCCTGCCCAAAAGTCCCATAAGCCTCTTCCCTTCCCCTGTTCCCCAGTCAACCCCTCCTGATTCTCTGTCCTGGTATTTCCCTACACTGCTGCATCAAGTCTTTCAAGTACCAGTGGTCTTTCCTTGCTTCTTGGGAATCAATTGATATGTGAATTGTTTCTTGGGTATTCAAAGCTTCTGGGCTAATATCCACTTATCAATGACTGTATACCATGTGCACTCTTTGTGATTGGGTTACATCATTTAGGATAATATTTTATAGTTCCAACCATTTGCCTAAGAATTTCATGAATTGATGGTTTTAATTGCAGAGTAGTATACAATTGTGTAAATATATCACATCTTCTGAATCCATTCCTCCGTTGAGGGACATCTGGGTTCTTTCGAGCTTCTGGCAATTACAAATAAGGCTGAACATTTCTTTAGGTGTTTCTCCACCATTCAATATTCTTCAGGTGAAAATTCTTTGTTTAGCTCTGTACCCAATATTTTCATAGGGTTATTTGGCTCTCTGGAGTCTAATTTCTTGAGTTCTTTGTATATAATGGATGTCAGTCATCTGTTGGATGTAGGATTGGTAAAGATATTTTCCAAGTTGGATGGTTGCTGTTTTGTCCTATTGACAGTGTTCTTTGCCTTTCAGAAAACTTACAATTTTATGAGGTCCCATTTGTCAATTCTTCATCTTAGAGCATAAGCTATTGGTGTTCTGATCAGGAAATTTTCTTCTGTGCCCATGTGCTCAAGACATACATATGTTTCACTTGTTTGTTAGAGTCACACCAAGATACTTTATATTGTTTGTGGCTATTGTGAAGTGTGTCATTTCCCTAATTTCTTTCTCAGCCTGCTTATCCTTTGAGTTCAGGAAGGCTACTGATTTACTTCAGTTGGTTTTATGTCTGTCCACTTTGCTGAAGTTATTTATCAGCTGTAGGAGTTCTCTGGTGGAGTTTTTTGGGTCACTTAAGTATACTATCATATCGTCTTCAGAGAGTGATAGTTTGATTTCTTTCTTTCCAATTTGTATTCCTTTGACTTATTTTGCCTAAATGGCTCTAGCTAGAACTTCAAGTACTATATTGAAAAGATATGGAGAGAGAGGGCAGCCTTGTCTAGTCCCTGATTTGAGTGGGGTTGCTTCAAGTTTCTCTCCATTTAGTTTGATGATGGCTATTGTTTTGCTGTATATTGCTTTTACTATGTTTCGATATGGACCTTGAATTCCTGTTCTTTCCAAGCCCTTTAAAATGAAAGGATGCTGAATTTTGTCAAATGCTTTCTCCGCATCTAATGAAATGACCATGTGGTTTTTTTTTTCTTTGTGATTGTTTATGTAGTGGATTACATTGATGGACTTCCTTATATTAAATCATCCCTGCATTCCTGGGATGAAGCCTACTTGATTGTGGTGAATGATCATTTTGATGTGTTCTTGGATTCAGTTGGCAAGGATTTTATTGAGTATTTTTGCATTGATATTCATAAGAGAAATTGGTCTGAAATTCTCTTTCTTTGCCGGATCTTTGTGTTATTTTGGTATCAGCGTAATTTTGGCTTCATAGAATGAGCCGGATCGTGTTCCTTCTGTCTATATTTTGTGGACTAATTTGAAGAAAATTGGTGTTAGGTCTTCTTTGAAGGTCTGATAGAATTCTGCACTAAAACCATCTGGTCCTGTACTTTTTTTGGTTGGAAGACTTCCAATGTCAGCTTCTGTTTCTTCAGGGGTTATTGGACTGTTTAGATGGTCTATTTGATCCTGATTTAATTTTGGTATTTTGGTATCTGTCTAGGAAATTATCCATTTCCTCCAGATTTTCTAGTTGTGTTGAATACAGGCTTTTGTAGTAGGATCTCATGATTTTTCGAATTTCCTCAGTTTCTGTTGTTCTATCTCCCTTTACATTTCTGATTTTGTTAATTTGGATGCTGTCTCTGTGCCCTCTGGCTAGTCTGACTAAGGGCTTATCTATTTTGTTGATTTTCTCAAAGAACCAACTCCTAGTTTTGTTGATTCTTTGTATAGTCCTATTGGTTTATACTTGACTGATTTCAGCTCTGAGTTTAATGATTTCCTGCCTTCTACTCCTCTTGGGTGTATTTGCTTCTTTTTGTTCCAAGGCTAATGTATGCTCTCTCCCATTTCTTTTTGGAGGCACTCAGGGCTATGAATATTCCTCTTAGCACCCCTTTCATTGTGTTCCATAAGTTATTGTATGTTGTTCTTTCATTTTCTTTAAATTCTAAAAAGCCTTTGATTTCTTTTCTTATTTCTTCCTTGACCAAGGTATCATTGAGTAGAGCATTATTCAGCTTCCATGTGTATGTGGGCTCTCTGTTGTTTTTGTTGCCATTGAAGACCACCCTTATTCCATAGTGATCTGATAGGAGGTATGGGATTAGTTTGATCTTCTTATATCTGTTGAGGTCTGTTTTGTGCCCAATAATATGGTTGATTTTGGAGAAGGTACCCTGAGATGCTGAGAAGCAGGTATATTCTTTTGCTTTAAGATGAATTTAATCCATTTGGTCCAGGGTTTCAATTAGTTTTACTGTGTCCCTGTTTAGTTTCTGCTTTCTTGATTGGTCCATTGCAGAGCATGGTGTCTGCTCCTCTGAAGACCCCACAGTCTGAAGGCATCCCAGAAAGTCTGTTACAGCCAGTGCCACAGCCCTCACAGGAGATCGGCAGCAACTCAGGGATACAGAATGCAGGCTCCAGACAGAAGCACTCAAGCCAGTTACCACTATAAATGACCACATAGAAAGAAGCAAGCACAAGACCATAAACAACAGAAACCAATATTCTCTGGCAACATTAGAACCCAGTTCTCCCACTGCAGCATGCTCTGGGTACACCAGCACAGGTGAAAACCAAGATACTGACCTAAAATCATATTTCGTGAAGATAATAGACTACTTTAAGGAGTATATAAATAATTCACTGAAAGAAATAGAGGAAAATACAGGTAAACAGGTAGAAGACCTTAAAGAGAAACAAATAAAACCCTTAAAAATACATGAAAATACAATCAAACAGATGATGGAACTGAAAAAAGTGGTCCTAAACCTAAAAATGGAAGTAGAAACAATAAAAAAACCAAAATGGAGGCAATCCTGGAAATGGTAAACTTAAGAAAGAAGTCAGGAATTACAGACCAACATAATACAAGAGATAGAAAATATAATCTCAGGTGCAGAAGATACCTTAATAGATATTGATACAACAGCCAAAGAAAATTTAAAACAGAAAATACTCCTAACCAAAAACAGCCAGGAAATCCAGGACACAGTGAAAAGACCAAACCAAAGAATAATAGGAGTAGAAGAGAGTGAAGATCCCCAGGTCAAAGGACCTAAGAAGCTCTTCAAAAAATCACAGAAGAAAACTTCCCCAACCAAAAGAAAGAGATTTCCATAATTGTACAAGAAGTCTATAGAACACCAAATAGATTGGAACAGAAAAGAATACATTCTTCACATAATAATCAAAACACCAAATGCCCAAAATAAAGAAAAAATATTAAAAGCTGTAAGGGGAAAGATGAATTAACATATAAATGCAGACCTATGAGAATTACACCAGACTAATCCACAGAGACTCTAAAAGCAGAAGAACCTGGACAGAGGTCATACAGTCCCTAAGGGAACACAAATGCCAACACCACATACTATACTCACCAGAACTCTCAGTCTTTATAAATGGAAAAAAACAAAATATTCCATGACAAAACCAAATTTAAACAATATCTATCTATCCATCCAGTCCTACAGAGGATCCTAGAAGGAAATCTCCAATACAAGAAGAATACACCAAAGAAAAAAACAATATATTAATCATCTCACAAAATCAAAAGGAGAGGACCACATACACAGAATGCCACCTATGATAACAAACACAACAAGGACTAACAATCATCTGTCTTTAGCATCTCTCAATATCATCAGACTCAATTCCCCAATAAAAAGACATAAGCTGATAGCCTGGATACACACGCAGCATCCAGCATTTTGCTGCATACAAGAAACATACCTCAATGACAAAAACAGACACTACCTCAGATATAAAGGCTGGAAAAAATTTTCCTAGGAAAGGATCCCAAGAAACAAGTGGGATTTGCCAAACTAATATTCAATAAAATAGACTTTCAACCAAAATTTATCAAGTGTGATGGGAAAGGACACTTCATATTCATAAAAGGAAAAAATACACCAAGATGCACTCTCAATTCTGAGCATCTATGCCTCAAATGCAAGGGAATTCACATTTGTAAAAGAAATGTTATTAAAGCTCAAAGCACACATTGAACCTTATGCAATAAGAATGGGAGATTTCAACACCCCATTCTCACCAGTAGACAGATTATGGAAATAGAAACTAAAAAGAGATACAGGTAAAATAACAGAAGTTAGGAAACAAATGGATTTAAGAGGTATCTATAGAATACTTCACCCTAAAACAAAAGAATATACCTTCTTCTCAGAACCTCATGATACCTTCTCCAAAATTGGAGATATAATTGGACAAAAAACAAGCCTCAAAAGATATAAGAACATGGAATTTTCCCATGTATACTATCGGGCAAACACTAATTAAGGCTGGTCTTCAACAACAACAAAAATAATTGAAAGCCCATACACATATGGAAGCTGAAGAACTTTATATGCAATGAGAATTTGGTCAAGGAAGAAATAAAGAAACAAATTAAAGACTTTAGAATTCAATGAAATTGATGACACAACATATCCAAACTTTAAGCAATGGTAAGAGAAAAAATTTATATCATTAAGTGTCCTTATAAAGAAATTGGAGAGATCCTACACTAGCAACTTAACAGCATACCTGAAAACCCTAGAAGACAAAGAATGAAACACTCCAAAGATGAATAGAATGCAGGAAATAGTCAAACTCAGGGCAGAAATTAACCAAATAGAAAAAGAACCATAAAATGAATCAACAAAACAAAAAGCTCATTCTTTGAGAAAATCAACAAGTAGATAAATCTCTGGCACAACTAAGGACAGGGCACAGAGAGAGTATCCAAATGAACAAAATCAGAAGTAAAAAGGGAGATGTAACAACAGAAACTGGGAAAATCAAAACAAAAATATCAAAATATCAGATCCTGCTACAAAGGTCTATAGTTAACAAAACTGGAAAAATCTAGGTGAAATGGATGATTTTCTAGATATCTGAATACCAAAGTTAAATCAAAAGCAGGTAAACTCTCTAAACAGGCACATAACCCCTTAGCAAATAGAAGACATCATTGAAAACCTCCCAATCATTGTTTCACTCTGTACCCCATTTTTAATAGGGTTATTTGGCTCTCTGAAGTCTAACTTATTGAGTTATTTGTATATATTGGATATTAGTCCTCTGTCGAATGTAAGGTTGGTAAAGATCTTTTCCCAGTTTGTTGGCTGCCGACTTGTCCTTTTGACAGTGTCCTTTGCCTTACAGAAACTTTGTAATTTTATGAGGTCCCACTTGTCAATTCTTGATCTTAGAGCATAAGCTATTGGAGTTCTGTTCCGGAAATTCTCCTCTGTGCCCATATGTTCAAGGTTCTTCACTAGTTTCCTTTCTATTAGTTTCAGTGTGTCTGGTTTTATGTGGGGGTCCTTGATCCAGGATATTAACCCAGAATCTTGGAATACCCAAGACACAATTCACATATCAATAGATTTCCAAGAAGATGGAAGGAGAAAACCATGGTCCTGGAAAGACTGGATGTAGGAGAATACTAGGACATAGAAGCAAGAGGTGTTTGAATAGGGAACAGAAGGAGGGAAAGGGGCTTATGGGACTTTCAGGGAGGGAGGAAACGGGAAAGGGGAAATCATTTGGCATGTAAATAAAAAATATAGATAATAATAATAATAATAATAATAATAATAATAATAATAATAATAATAATAATAAAGAAAACCTCCCAATCAAACAATGCCCTGGGCCAGATAGCTTTAGTTTAGAATTCCATCAGATCTTCAAAGAAGAGTTAATGCCAACATTCCTCGAACTATTCTATAAAGCAGAAACTCTACCTAATTCATTCTATGATGCCACTATTTCTCCGATACCTAAACTATGCAAAGACCCAACAATGAAAGAGACCTTCAGACCAGCTTTACTCATTAATATGGATAGAAAAATACTCAATAAACTTGCAGCAAATGAAATCCGAGAATATATCAAAAAGATCATCCGCCATGATCATGTAGAATTCATTACAGGGATGCAAACGTGGTCTAATATGTGAAAATCCATTAACATACTCCACTATATAAACAAAGTTAAAGAAAAAAATCACATGATCTTCTCCTTAGAGTTTGAAAAAGCACTTCACAAAATATAATAACTCTTCATGTTAAAAGTAATGGAGAGATTAGGAATTCAAGGCTCATACCTAAACATCATAAAAGAATTTTGCAGCAAATCAGTCCATATGAAATTAAGTGAAGAGATACTTGAAAGAATCTCACTAAAATCAGGGACAAGACAAGGATGCCCACTTTCCACATATCTATTCAATATAATACTCAAAGTTCTAGCTAGAGCACAAAGACAACAAAAAGAGATCAAGGGGATACAAATTGGCAAAGAAGAAGTAAACGTACCACTATTTGCAGATGATGTGATAGCATAAATAAGCAACCCAAAAAATTCTACCAGAGTACGTCTCCAGCTGATAAACAACTTCAGCAAAGTAGCTGGATATAAAATTAAATCAAATAAGTCAGTAGCCTTCCTTTATACAAATGATAAACAGGATGAGAAAGATATTAGGAAACAACACCCTTCATAAGAGCCACAAATAATTAAAAAATATCTTGGGGTAACTGTAAGAAAACAAGTGAAAGATCTGTATGACAATAACTTCAAATCTCTAAAGAAAGAAATCAAAGAGGATTTCAGAAATGGAAAGAGCTCCCATGCTCATGGATTGGCAGAATTAACATAGTAAAACATGTCCATCCTACCAAAGGCATTCTACAGATTCAACACAATCCCCACCAAAATACCAATACAAGTCTTCTTAGACATGGAAAGAGCAATTCACAATTTCATCTGGAAAAGCAAAAAAACTCAGAATAGCAAAAACAATTCTTAACAATAAAAGAACTGCTAGGAGAAATCATCATCCCTTACCTCAAGCTGTACTACAGAGAAATAGTCATAAGAACTGTATGGTATTGATACACAAAAAGACACACTGATCAATGGAGTAGAATTTAAAATTCAGAAATAAAACCATACACAGACAATTGACCTTTGACAAACAAGCCAACAATATACAATGGAAAAAAGAAAGCATTTCCTATAAATGCTACTGGTCTAACTAGAAGTCTGTATGTAGAAAAATGAAAATAGATCCATATTTTTCACCTTCTACAAAGCTCAAAACCAAGTGGATCAAGGACCTTAGCATAAAATGAGACATAGTGAATCTATAAAAGAGAATGTCGGAAAGAGCTGCAAACTCATTGGCACAAGGGGAAATTTCCTACACAGAACTACAATGGCTCAGGCTCTAAGATCAAGAACTGATAACTGAAAGCTCATGAACATAAAATGCTTCTGTATGGCAAAGGAGATAGCCAATAAGACAAATCAGCAACCTACAGATTGGAAAAAAAATCTCCACTGATCCCGCATCTGATATAGGGCTAATATCTAAAATTTACTAAAAATTAGTTAGTTTACTTCTAAAAGAAGCTAACCTGAAAATATCCAAACAACACAATTAAAAAAGTGGGGTGTAGAACTAAACAGAGAATTCACACCAGAGGAATTTTGAATGGCTGAGAAGCACTTAAACATTTGAAATCCGTAGTAATTAGAGAACTGCAAATCAAATCGACCAGAGATTCCACCTTACACCAATCAGAATGGTTAAGATTAAAGCCTCAGGTGATAGCATATGTTGGCAAGGATGAGGAGAACTCTCCTCCATTGCTGTTGGGATTGCAAACTGGTACAACCACTCTGGAAATGAATCTGGAGTTTCCTCAGAAAGTTGGAATTAGATCTACCTAGAGACTCAACTATACCACTTTTAGGCATAAACTCAAAAGATGCCTCACAATGTCACAGGGGCAGGTGTTCCACTATGTTCATAGCAGCCTTATTTATGCTTGCTAGAAGCTGGAAACAACACAGATATCCAACAATGGAAGAATGGATATAGAAAATCTGGTTCATTTATACAATGAAATAATACTCACATGTTTTCAGGCAAAATAGAGGAAATTAAAGAATATCTTCTGGAGTGAGGTAACTCAGATCCAAAAGCACATGCATGGTGCTACTCACTAATAAATGGATATGAGGCAAAAAGACAAAATGCAGAATACCCAGGACACAAACCACAGAACTCTTGATGGTTAATAAGCTGAAGGCTCTAAGTGAGGTTGCCTCAATCTCACTTGGGAGGGAGAAGAAAGCATTCTCAAGATGGGGAGGAGAAAGAAGGTATCTGGGTGGGAAAGGGGACAGGGAGGGGAAGAGAGGAACATAATCAAAAAGGACTGAAGCCCTGTGGGTCAGCTGAATGAATGGAAACAGCCAACCTCAGGAGGTAGTTGAGGGACCCTCTAAAAATGTACAGATATCTAGGAGGTGAGAGATTCTCAGGACTCAAAGGTAGGAACCTTCAATGAAAAACCCAACAGTGTGGAGAGGGAACTTCCAGTAGAAAAGAAGGCATCAAGTGGAGGGATGAGGTTGCCATTCTATAGACAAAAACTCTGATCCAGAATTGTGCCTGTCTGAAAGAACTGCAGGGACAAAATGGAGAATAGCCTGAGGAAAAGGAGGTCCACTAACAGTCCCAAATTGAGATCCAGCTCAAGGGGAGACACCAAGGCCTGACACTATTACTGATGCTACGGTATGCTCACAAAAAGAGGCCTGTAATTATTGATCTCTGAAATGCCTAACAAGCAGATGAAAGTGTCAGATGCAGATATTTACACCTATTTACAATAGGCAGAACCTAGGGATCTCTGTGATTGAATTATATAGAAGGTGGAAGAAACTGAGGAGGAGGACAAACTTATATGAAGATGAGCAACCTCAACTAACCTGGATCTCTGAGATCTCTCAGACACTGAGACATCAACCACGTAGCATACATCAGCTTATATGAAGCCTCCAACATCTATATAGCAGAGGATTGCTGGGTCTGAACTCAGTCAGAAAAGATGCACATAACCCTCAAGAGACTTGAGGCCCCAGGGAGTGGGGAAGTCTGGTGGGTGGGGGTGGAAGGGTGGGGACATCCTCTGGAGACAGTGTGTTGTAAGGATGTATGGGATGTGGAACAGTCAGAGTGTGGAATAATGGACTGTAAAATGATTAAAGAAGAAAGAAAGAAAGAAAGAAAGAAAGAAAGAAACAAACAAACAAACAAACAAACAAACAAACAAAGAGAGAGAGAATATTAAAAGTTGTAAGGGGAAAAGGACAAGTAATATATCAAGGTAGACCTATCAGAATTACACCAGACTTCTCAACAGAGACTTCAAAAACCAGAAGATCCTGGACAGGTGTCATTTAGACTCTAACGGAACATGCATGCCAGGCCACCATATAATACCCTTCAAAACTCTCAATCACTATAGACATGACAAAATAAAATTTAAACGATCTGTATACTAATTGAGCCCAACGGAGGATACTGGAATGAAATCTCCATTAAAAGGAGCATGACTACACCCTAGAAAAGAGAAGAAATCAAACATTTCACACATACCCCAAAGGAAAAAAACATACACACAAAATACCGCCTCCTGCAACAAAACAACAGGTCTTTAATATCTCTCAACATCAATGAACTCAATTCCCCAATAAAAAGATACTGGCTAACAAATTGGATACTTAAACAGGATTCAGCATTTTGCTGCATGCAAGAAACATGACTCAGTGACAAAGCCAGATACTACCTATGAGTAAAAGGCTGGAAAACAGTTTTCCATGCAAATGGCCCCAAGAAAGAAGCTGGAGAGGCCATACTAATATGCAATAAAATAGACTTTCTACCAAGTTATCAAATGAGATGGGGAAGGACATTTCATAATCATCAAAGGAAAAACCCACCAAGAGAAAATTTCAGTTCTGAACATCTATGCTCCAAATACAAGCTGACCCACATTCATAAAAGAAACATTCCTAAAGCTCAAAACATACATTGAACCTCACACAACAATAGTGGGGAACTTCAACACCTCTCTCCCACCAATAGACAGGTCATAGAAACAGAAGCTCAACAGAGACATAATGAATCTAACAGAATTTATGAACCAAATGAATTTAACAGATATCTACAGAACATTTCACCCATAAACAAGGTTATATACCTTCTTTTAGCACCTCATGTAACCTCCAAGACTGACAATATTTGAACATAAAATAAGCCTCAAGTGATACAAGAAGATTGAAATACTTTCATGCAGTCTATCAGATCACCACGGACTATGGCTAAACTTCAATAAGTACAAAAACCAAAAGCCCACTCTGGTCAACGATAATTTCTTTCATGGAAGAAATAAAGAAGAAACCAAAGAATATATTGAATTTAATGAAAATTAAGACACATCATACTAAAACTTGCGAGACACATAAAAACAGTGTTAAGACAAAAATTCATAGCACTAAGTGCCTTCAAAATGAAGTTGGAGAGATCCCATACAAGCAGCTTAACAGTACACCTGAAAGCTCTAGGGAGTAAAGAAGCACATACACCAAAAAGGAGTAGACAGCACAAAACAAATTCAGAGCTGAAATCAACCAGCTAGAAAAAAAAGAGACCTATAAAAAGAATCAACAACACCAAAGACCTGTTTCTTGAGAAAATCAATTAGATAGGTAAACCTTTAGCCAAACTAACTACAGGGCACAGAAACTGTGTCCCAATTTAAAAAATCAAAAATGAAAAGTGAGATTAACAAGGGAAACTGACGAAATTAAAAATATCACCAGAACCTACTATAAAAGCTTATACTCTACAAAACTGGAAAATCAAGGTCATATGGATGATTTTCTAGACTGATAGCAAGGACCAAAGTTAAATCATGATCAGGTAAACTATCTAATTAACTGTACCATAACTGTCTACAGATGATGTCCTGGTTTATACTTTTGGGCTTCTCACTGTAGATTAAAATAATGTATTTTTGTTTGTTTATTTTTGTTTTGATTTTTGTTTTGTATAAACAGCTGCTGTTGTAGCAACCACGACCAGAGGTACTCATAGTATATGCAGAAGTTCCTTTCCTTTTGCCAGAAAAGTCAAATAAACTGTTGTTCCACTTAGTGACCACCAGAGGGCAGAAAAGTCTCATTTTAGTACACACACAATTTCAGGCAAAACAAGATGCACGCAGGTTGTATGTAAAACTACATTGTATTAAAAATGTTATAAAATATTTCCTATTTTGTTTCAGAGAAGGAAAATTATTTAAAAAATATTAGATGAAAGAACATGAACCAGCCTAGGTGGATTTTCCATAGTGAGCAAAAAAACTAGAATGGAAATCTGAGACAAATATTTACACATTGGAGACATCCAATACTAACACAAGTGAAAAAATGTAATTTGGCTTTCTTTCCTCTCTCTCTCTCTCTCTCTCTCTCTCTCTCTCTCTCTCTCTCTCTCTCTCTCTCTCTCTCTCTCTCTCTCCCCCCCTCCGTCCCTCCCTCCCTCCTTCCCTCCCCCCCTCTTTCTCTCAAATTCCAGATTGTATTTCTCTCCCAGACTATTCTCCAATTGTACTACCTCCCATAGCTACTTCCTGGCCCCTGTCTCCATAAGGAGGTCCCACCCCTGCTCCCATCCCACCATACCTCTAAACTCCCTGGGCCTCCAGTTTCTTGAGCTTTAGGTGCACCTTCTCTGACTAAACACACACCTGGCAGTTTTCTGCTATATATGTGTTGGGAGCCTCATATCATCTGGTTTATGCAGCTTGGTTGGCGGTCCACTGTCTGAGAGTTCTCAGGAGTCCACATTAATTGAGAATGCTGGTTCTCCTACAGAATTGCCCTCCTCCTCATCTTCTTCCAGTTTTCCTTATCTCAGTCACTGGGGTCAGTAGCTTCTGTCCATTAGTTGGCTGCAAATATCTGCATCGGACTCTTTCAGCTGCTTATTGGATCTTTCATATGGCAGACATGATACGTCCCTTTTTGTGAGTGTCCCATAGCATTAGTAATAGTATCAGGCCTTGGGGCCTCCCCTTGAGCTGGATCCTACTTTGGGCCTGTCGCTGGACATTCATTTCCTCAGGCTCCTCCCCGTTTCCATCCCTGCAGTCCTGTCAGACAGGAACAATTGTGGGTCAGAGTTGTGACTGTGGGATGGCAAACGCATCATTCACTTGATGCCCTGTCTTTAAGCTGGAGGTGGGCTCTACAAGTTCCCTCTCCCCAATGTAGGGCATTTCATCTAGGGTCCTTTCCTTTGAGTCCTGAGAGTCTCTCACATCCCCCGTATCTGGTATACTCTGAAGGGTTCCCCCAACCTCCAACATCCCAAGGTTACCTGTTTGCATTCTTTCTTCTGGCCCTCAGGGCTTTATTCCTTTTCCCCTACCCAATACCCAATCATGTTCCCCTCTCTTTTCCCATCCACTTTCCCTCCCAGGTACCTCTTTCCCCACTTGTGGTTGTTTTCTTCTCTCTCATAAGTAGGACTGAAGCATCATCATTTGGGCCCTTAAGCTTATTGAACTTTTTTGAGTTCTATGTACTGAATCTTGGGTATTCTGTACTTTTTTGGTTAATATCCACTTATTAGTGAGTACATATCATGCATCTCCTTTTGGGTTTGAGTTACCTCAGTCAGGATGATATTTTCTTTTGTTTGTTTTTTTCTTTTTTCCTTTTATTTTTCTTTTTTTCTTTTTCTGTTTTTTTTTTAATTTTCTAAGTTTTTTTATTTACATTCCAAATGATTTCCCCTTTCCCATTTCCTCACTCCCCTAAAGTCCCATAAGCCCCCTTCCCTACCTCTGTTCCCCATTCAACCCCCTCTTGCTTCTCTGTCCTGGCATTCCCCTACATCCAGTCTTTCCAGGACCAGGGGTCTCTCTTCCATCTTCTTGGAAATCTATTGATATGTGAATTGTGTCTTCGGTATTCTGAGATTCTGGGTTAATATCCCCTTATCAGTGACTGCATATCCTGTGTGTTCTTTTGTGATTGGGTTACCTCACTAAGGATATTTTCCAGCTCTGACCATTTGCCTAGGAATTTCCTGAATTCATTGTTTTAATTGCAGAGTAGAATTCCATTGTGTAAATATACCACATCTTCTGAATTCATTCTGTTGAGGGACATCTAGGTTCTTTCCAAATTCTGGCTATTACAAATAAGGCTGCTATTAACATAGTGGGGCATGTGTCCTTATTGTATGCAGGGGAAGCCTCTGGGTATATGCCCAGGAGTGGTATAGCAGGATCCTCCGGGAGTGTCATGCCCAGTTTTCTGAGGAACCGCCAGACAGCTTTCCAGAGTGGTTGTACCACCTTGCAATCCCACCAGCAGTGGAGGAGTGTTCCTCTTTCTCCACATCCTTGCCAACAACTGCTGTCTCCTGTGTTTTTGATCTTAGCCATTCTGACTGGTGTGAGATGGAATCTCAGGGTTGTTTTGATTTGCATTTCCCTAATGACTAAGGATGTTGAACATTTCTTTAGGTACTTCTCAGACATTAGATATTCTTCAGGTGAGAACTCTTTGTTTAGCTCTGTACCACATTTTTTTATTATTTATTTTATTTTATTTTACTTTTTTAATTTACATTCCAAATCATTTCCCCTTTCCCGTTTCCTCCCTCCCCGAAAGTCCCATAAGCCCCCTTCCCTCCCTCTTTTCTCCATTCAACCCCCTCTCGTTTCTCTGTCCTGGCGTTCCTCTACATCCAGTTTTTCCAGGACCAGGGGTCTCTCCTTCCATCTTCTTAGAAATCTATTGATATGCGGATTGTGTCTAGGGTATTCCGAGATTCTGGGTCAATATCACCTTATCAGTGACTGCATACCATGTGTGTTCTTTTGTGACTGGGTTACCTCACTAAGGATGATATTTTCAAGATCTGACCATTTGTCTAGGAATTTCGTGAATTCATTGTTTTTAATTGCAGAGTAGTATTCCATTGTGTAGATATACCACATCTTCTGAATCCATTCCTCCGTTGAGGGACATCTGGGGGTTACTTGGCTCTCTGGAGTCTAACTTCTTGAGTTCTTTGTATATATTGGATACTAACCCTCTGTCGGATGGAAGGTTGGTAAAGATCATTTCCCAGTTTGTTGGTTGCTGCTTTGTCCTTTTGACAGTGTCCTTTGCCTTGCAGAAACTTTGTAATTTTATGAGGTCCCATTTGTCAATTCTTGATCTTAGAGCATAAGCTATTGGAGTTCTGTTCAGGAAATTCTCCCCTGTGCCCATATGTTCAAGGTTCTTCTCTAGTTTCCTTTCTATTAGTTTCAGTGTGTCTGGTTTTATGTGGAGGTCCTTCATCCATTTGGAATTGAGCTTACTTTTTTTGTTTTTTTGAGACAGAGTTTCTCTGTGTAGTTCTGGCTGTTCTGGAACTCACTATGTAGACCAGGCTGGCCTCAAACTCAGGAATTTGTCTGCCTCTGCCTCCCAAGTGCTGGGATTAAAGGCATGTGCAACCACTGCCCAGAAGGATGATATTTTCTATTTCCATCAATTTGCCTGCAAATCTCAAAATGTTGTCATTCCTAATAGCTGAGTAGTATTCCATTGTGTAAATGAACCACATTTTATGTACCCATTCTTCTGTTGTGGGACCTCTGGCTTGTTTCCCGCTTCTGGGTATCACAAACAAAGCTGCTTTGAACATGCTGGGACATATGCACCTGTGGCATGGTGGAACAGCTTTTGGTTATATTCACAAGAGTGGTATTGCTGGGTCCTCACGTAGTTCCTACAGCTGATAAATAGCTTTTCAAGTGGCTGGATATAAAATTAGCTCAAACAAATCAGTAGCCTTCCTAAACTCAAAGGATATTCAGTCTGAAAAAGAAATTATGGAAATGACCCCATTCACAATAGTCACAGATAATATAAAATACCTTTTTGTGACTCTGTCCAAGCAAGTCGAAGATCTGTATGACAATAACTTCAAGTTTCTAAAGAAAGAAATCAAAAAAGACCTCAAAAGATGGAAAGAACTCCAACGCTCATGGATTTGCAGTAATATTATAATAAAAATGGCCATCTTGCTGAAAGCAATATACAGATTCAATGCAACCCTCATCAAAATTCCAATTCAATTCTTCACAGGCTTAAAAAGAGCAATTCTCAAATTCATTTGGAATAATCAAAATCCAAGGATAGCAAAATCTATCCACAACAATAAGTAAACTTCTGAAGGAATCATCATCCCTGACCTCAAGATGAATTACAGAGCAATAGTGATAAAAACTATGGCTTACCACACACCTATGTGTGGGACCATGTAAGGCAGTCTGTAGCCTGGTTGAGCAAGGCTTACTCTGGAGACCCAATAAAACATTCTACAAGTGACAGAACCTGTGAGCTATGCTCCCAGCTCTGACTCCTCAACTCCATAATCCGGTGGCCATCTGTCATGTATGACCATGACCCAGGCCCCTAGCGTTCTGGCTGAACTCCACCCCTACAGTCACCTGGCTACATCCAGGCTTTGCCTGCCCCACGGTTACCTGCCAGCCTACTATAAAAGAAGGCTTCTTGCCCCTCCTCACTCTCTCTGCCCTCTCTTATCTCTCTCTGCCCCTCTCTGCCCTCTCTTGCCCCTCTTGCACCTCTCCATTCTTTCCCCTTTTTCCACATGGTCATGACCAGCTCTCATCCCTTTATCTTCTTTTTTTCTCTTTATTTCTCTATCTCCTTTTCTCTTCTTACTTTTTATAATAAAGTATTGAAACTATGAACTGTCTCTTCTTATCAAAACCTGCCATGTAAGAACATGGATCAGGCCTCAGCGTTTTCAATCACCAGGAAAGGACCTAGCCTCTTCTCAGTCAAGCTTCTTCTACAGGTACCCGGGGCCAGACAAATGGCCCCACCTTCTGGGTAAAAACCTCACTGCTAGCCAGCAGTCTCTCACTCCACAGATATTTGGGCATCCACTCTCCCTACTCTGGTTCGGTGTGAGGGTCTAGACAGTGTTCCTTATGCCCCTAGGCAGGCTCTGCCTGCCAGAGTTCTCCTGTGCAGGCCCTGCTGCCGCCCCCAATTTTTTTCTCCTACAACTATGGTCATTGGTCTTTGATAAAAAAGTTAAAACCATCCAGTGAACAAAAAGACAGCATTTTCAACAAATGATGCTGTTTCAACTGGAGGTCATCACGTAGAAGAATACAAATCAACCCATTCTTATCTACTCATACAATGCTCAAGTCCAAGTGGATCAAGGATTTCCACATAAAACCAGATACCCAGAAACTAATAGAATAGAAAGTGGGGAAGAGCCTCAGAAAAATGAGCACAAGGGTAAATTTCCTGACCAGAACACCAATGGTTTATGCTCTAAGATCAAGAACTGACAAATGGGGCCTCATAAAATTGTAGATTCTTTAGGGCAAAGGACACTGTCAAAAGAACAAAGCAGCAATCAACAGATTGGGGAAAATCTTTACCAATCCTACGTCTGATAGAGGGATAATATCCAATATGTACAAAAAACTCAAGAAGTTTGACTTCAGAGAATCAAATAACCCTATTAAAAGTGGGGTACAGAGCTAAACGAATAATTCTCAACTGAAGAATATGGAATGGTCAAGAAACACCTAAAGAAATGTTCAACTTCCTTAATCATCAAGGAAATGTAAATCAAAACCCTGAGATTCTACCTCACAGGAGTCAGAATGCATAAGATCAAAGACTCAGGTGACAGCAGATGCTGGTGAGGTTCTGGAGAAATAGGAACACTCCTCCATTTTTGGTGGGATTGCAAGCTGGTATAACCACACTGGAAATCAGTTTAGCATTTTCTCAGAAAATTGGACATAGTACTACCTGAGGACCCAGCTATACAACTTCTGGGCATATACCAAAAAGATGCTCCAACATATAAGAAGCCTACAAGCTCCACTATGTTAATAGCTGCCTTATAATATACAGAAGCTGGAAAGAACCCAGAGGTCCCTCAATAGAGGAATAGATAAAGAAATGGTGGCACATTTTACACAAAGGAGTACTACTCAGCTCTTAAAAATAATGACTTCATGAAAATCACAGGCAAATGGATAGAACTAGAAAATATTGTGAATGAGGTAAACCAGTCACAAAAGAACACACATGGTATGTACTCAATGATAAGTGGATATTAGGCAAAAACCCCAGAATGCCCATGATACAGTTCACAAACCATATGAAGCTCAAGAAGAAGGAAGACCAAAGTGTGGATGCTTCAGAACTGCTTAGAACAGGGAACAAAGTAATCATGGGAGGTAGAGGGTGAGAGAACTTGGAAGCAAGAGAGGATGGGTTGGGGAAAAGGAGAGCCAGAATCAGGTCTGGGAGGGGAAGGAGTGAAGTAGAGAGGGTCAGGTAATTGACTAGCGATGTGTAGCAATGGGGGATGGGAAACTGTTAGCCACCAGAAAATCTCAGAATCCAGAAAAGCAAGAGTATCTCAGGACCCAACAGGGATGTCATTAGTTGAAATAACAAACTTATGGGAGAGAGAACCTGTAGAGAGCATATTCACAGGTTAGGCATGGCCCCAGATTGAAGAATGGGGCCAACCACCCACCTCCAAAATTTTAACTCAGAATTGCTCCTGTCCAAAGATAATACAGGGACATAGAGTGGATCAGAGACTGAAGGAAAGGCCATCAAAAGACTATCATACCAGTCAGAATGCCTAAGATCAAAAACACAGGAGACATCAGTTGTTGGCAAAGATGTGGAGAAAGAGGAACACTCCTCCACTGCTGGTGGGATTGCAAGCTGGTACAACCACTCTGGAAAGCAGTCTGGAGGTTCTTCAGAAAACTGGGCATGACACTCCCAGAGGATCCGGCTATACCACTCCTGGGCATATACCCAGAGGCTTTACCTGCATGCAATAAGGACACATGCTCCACTATGTTCATAGCAGCCTTATTTATAACAGCCAGAAGCTGGAAAGAACACAGATGTCCCTCAACGGAGGAATGGATTCAGAAGATGTGCTATATTTACACAATGGAATACTACTCTGCAATTAAAAACAATGAATTCACGAAATTCCTACGCAAATGGTCAGAACTTGAAAATACCATCCTTAGTGAGGTAACCCAATCACAAAAGAACACACATAGTATGCAGTCACTGATAAGGGGATATTAACCCAGAATTTCGGAATACCCTAGATACAATTCGCATATCAATAGATTTCCAAGAAGATGGAAGTAGAGACCCCTGGTCCTGGAAAGACTGGATGTAGGGGAATGCCGAGACAGAGAAGCGAGAGGGGGTTGAATGGGGAAAAGAGGGAGGGAAGGGGGCTTATGGGACTTTTGGGGAGGGAGGAAACAGGAAAGGGGAAATGATTTTGAATATATATATATATATATATATAAAGACTGTCATACCAGGGGATCCATCCCATATGCAGCCACAAACCCAGACACTATTGCTGATGCTGAGAATTGCTTGCTGATAGGAACTTGATATAGCTGTCTCCTGAGAGGCTCTGCCAGAACCTGACTGATACAGATGCAGATTCTTGCAATCAACCTCCTAACTGTGCATGGAGACCCCAGTGGAGGAGTTAGGGGAAGGAGCTGAGGGGGTTTGCAACTCCATAGGAAGAACAACAATAGCAAACAACTAGACTCCCCCAGGGCTCCCAGGGGATAAACCATCAACTAGAGAGTACTCATGGAGGTGTCAATGGCTACTGTGGCATATTTAGCAGAGGATGTCCTTATCTAGAATCAATGAGGTGGGAGACCCTTGGTCCTCTGAAGTTTCAATGCCACAGTGTAGAGGAATGCTAGGGTGGTGAGGCAGAAGTAGGTAGGTGGGTGTCATAAAAGCATGATTGGATAGGGTGTTTGTGAAGTAGAAACTGGGAAAAGGGTTAACATTTGAAATATAAATAACAAAAATATCCAATAAAATTACATAAAAAGAAAAAAATAAACACACACACATACATACATACACACATACACACACATACATACATACACACATATATTTACATAAAAATACCTCAATCTAAAATGTGTCTTATTTTTGTGAAAAATATATGGTCCCTCTCATCCTTTTCTACACACCACTCTGATGTCAATGAAAAGTTTGCCACAACTGGAACATTTACTATGTCACCCCTCACTGATTCAGAACTGTATCACCTCACCCATACCAACCTGAAAGTGCTGTAATTTAAATTGTCCAGTACCTCCACAGAACCCACATATGTATCATATGTGCAGCTTGGCCTTCATATGGGTTCTGAACAACTTGAATGGAGGATATCCCAAAAGCTGTTGCCTGTATGTGTGGTTTATTCTCCTAGTTGTGCTGCCTCTTCTGTTCTCAATGGGAGAAGAAGCACCCATCCTTTCAAGGGATTGAAGTGCCAGAGCTGGAGTATACCCAGTGGAGTCCCACCCTTCAGAGGAGAAGGAGGAAGGATTTTGGGAAGGGGTGATTGATAGGGGAGCAATGAGCAGGATATAAATTAAATATGTAAAAAAGTAAAATTAAATGAAATACTAATAGCAGAGTCTTTGTAGATATGGCAGTGGCAAAGAGAATGCTGAGTTGTGGAAAGCCCCAAATATTCACAATTTTCTTAATTGCTCTTAAAACCTGAAGAAGCCTCCAAATACCAGTCTTCTTTTTATTTACAAATACTGGGGTATTCTATGAGCTTCTAGAAGGACAAATGCTTCCAATGTGTAGATGGTGTTTAATTAATTGTTGTAAAGTTGTTAAATTTTACCCTGCCATTCTTCAACCCAGACAGAATCTAGTGTGATTCATTCTATGCAGGGAGTAAGGTATTCAACAGCTGCCCTTACAATTGGGGATTCTTTTTATATTTTTAGTTTAGTAATCTTGTATTTGGAGGCATTCTCCCTTTTCTCCACTACTATGGTACATATTTAAGTCTTCTAAGATATCTATACCAAGGAAGTTAATAGTCAGGTCAGTCACTAGGGGTTTGATTAGTCAAGGGTATAAAGGCCAGGTGCTAGACTGGGGAGGCATCAATCAGGCCTATCCCAACGTAGAAGGGTAGTCAAGTGTCTTGGTATAACCACCAGTCTGCAATCAAGTTTCCATCAGTTAAATTTAAGGGTGAGTAGGTGGCCAACACCATCTCCAAAAGGGAGTGTTCTAGGGAGGGATTATTTAAATAGAACTGACAGAAGTCAAGGGGAGATCTATTGAAGTAGAAATGACCAGAGTCATGGGAGGGGATTCAGTGTTTGGAGAGGGATGTTTTATAAAATCATGAAGTGATTCTTCAGGGATCAGGGATTCCTGACTTTAGTTTTTTGGATAGTAAAAGTCATCCCTCTTTGGTGCAGTGGACCATGCCAAAAACCTTGGTAAGGTACCTCCACATGTAGATGAGACATCCCTAATATCTCAGATCAACCCAATAGAAAGCATTTGTTTTTAGACTCCAACCCACCCTAGAATGTATATAAAACCCTGTCCACAAGTAATAAGGTGCAAGAATTATTTCATCAAAGATTGTCTGAGAGCATCTGTCATAAAGAGCTGTAATACTTTGGGGGAACAATAGTTTTCTCTTGAAGCTTTCAATGCTGGAAGATGTTAAAGCCGATTGAGGTCATTTTCCGCTCAGTGGCCCCAACCTTGACTCTTAGTCTATGCACAATATCAACTCTAGAGAAGTGGTGGCTGTAGAAGAGACATGGCAGCTCACCTAGATCCAACTACCCCTCCCTGCTTGCCTGCCACATAGTGTTCCATCACTCCACAGCAGCAGTGCCTTTCCTTCAGAGAGTGTAACTCTTTGGCTTCTCTGGCCAGACCAGAGAAACACAGATCTCTGCAGATAGCTTCTGGTACATTGCACATCCATATATGAGAAGGATGGTAAACCTCTAGATTTATAAGAGGGAAGCCCTCAGCCCCGAAGTAAGAGGAACAGCTATTCTCATAAAAGCCTTGTGGGTCCAGCATCTCAGAAGACTGCCACCCAAAATGAACCATTAAAATAGATAACAGACCATGTAAGTAACTTTTTGATACTGGAGGAGATGAGACAAATTTGAGACAAGAAGAGATCACACATGAGTGGCAACTGATTCTGGGCCCCAGCTTCAAGGCATAGGGGTACCTCTCATACATTTATCACCAAATAGGTTTACAGATGGGAGTACTCTGATGTGACTGCCTCATAGGAATCCTGGTAGCTCAAGTAACCACCAGTCTTCTAGGGAGAGATATCTAATAAGCCCTAGAGGTAGTGTTTACCACCCTTTCAGAAAGAGATAACATCCAAATAGATGACAGTACCTATGAAGAATTATGGAGACCCTAAACACTTTCCTCCAAACCACCAACTATTCTAAGGGACTCTATTAGATCTGATACTCACTGCCTTAATTGGCTCTCCTATGTAGCCATTTGGGTTCCACAGTGGCCTCTATCAACAAGGAGAACCTTGAATCTCTCACACAGCTGGTAGAATAATAGCTTCTACTACAGCACATCTGCGTCTTCTGAATTCTATGGAGCACCCCTGTGCTTGCTATAAAAAAAGAGCTCAGGGGGATAGGGACTACTATTAAGATCTGAGGACAACTAATAAAACAATGCAAGTCTGGTGCTATCCCAAAAGATGGCTGTCTCTCATCTCAGACATTCCTGCCAATGTTCCTCTATTAATAAGACACATAAAAGACTGCTTGATTTACATGCCACTCCATCCAAGAGACTTTGAATGCTTTGTGCTTTCAATACCCCCTATTAACAATTCAGGACAAGCCTCACAATATGAATGGGCAAATGGGCCATTCTCCCTCAGGGAATTGCTAACAGCTCAACTATTTGTCAGGAGGCTGTGGCTAGCTTGCCCCCCAACGCCCACTGCACCACCATCACGCAGTATGGTTTTGGTTGTGGAGGAGCTCTGAATGTCTATGAAGGCAAGGTTTATCGTAAGCAGCAAAAAGGGAATATTTGGGTAAGTATCTAATTGGCAAGGTGCTGTGGTCTTTAACATAATTGGCTGGTGTTAGGATTCCTATCATAAACTTAACTTTTGATACCCTCTGTACTGGTGGTCATTAGGCAACGGGTGGACTTGTAACCTGGGGTGCAGGTTTGTTGGGGGAATAACCTGGAGACACTGGTCATGTTGGGGGTGTAACTTGGGATTTCTGCTCTTGATGGGGATTAACATAGAGACTGGAGCTAGGCTCAGGTTTTGTTGGGGGAGGAGCAACTTGGAATCTAATGCTAGATACCAGCCTGTGAGCCTGCCTGAGTTCAAACTTAGGCCAGGTTTTCTAAATTGAAGTGTGGATTTAAAAGATTTAGCCTCTCAGGTTAAATCACCATATGTGTTAGTGAATTATATATCAGCGTTCTCGAGAGTCCCAGAACATATAGAATGTCTTTCTTTTTTTCATGTTTTTTTTATTATTTATTTTATTTTTTTAATTTACATTCCAAATCACTTCCCCTTTCCCATTGCCTCCCTCCCCGAAAGTCCCATAAGCCCCCTTCCCTCCCTCTTTTCTCCATTCAACCCCCTCTCATTACTCTGTCCTGGCGTTCCCCTACATCCAGTCTTTCCAGGACCAAGGGTCTCTCATTCCATCTTCTTAGAAATCTATTGATGTGCGGATTCTGTCTAGGGTATTCCGAGATTCTGGGTCAATATCCCCTTATCAGTGACTGCATACCATGTGTGTTCTTTTGTGATTGGATTACCTCACTAAGGATGATATTTTCAAGATCTGACCATTTGCCTAGGAATTTCGTGAATTCATTGTTTTTAATTGCAGAGTAGTATTCCATTGTGTAGATATACCACATCTTCTGAATCCATTCCTCCGTTGAGGGACATCTGGGTTCTTTCCAGCTTCTGGCTATTATAAATAAGGCTGCTATGAACATAGTGGAGCATGTGTCCTTATTGCATGCAGGTAAAGCTTCTGGGTATATGCCCAGGAGTGGTATAGCTGGATCCTCCGTGAGTGTCATGCCCAGTTTTCTGAGGAACCTCCAGACTGCTTTCCAGAGTGGTTGTACCAGCCTGCAATTCCACCAGCAGTGGAGGAGTGTTCCTCTTTCTGCACATCCTCGCCAACAACTGCTGTCTCCTGTGTTTTTGATCTTAGCCATCCTGACTGGTGTGAGATGGAATCTCAGGGTTGTTTTGATTTGCATTTCCCTAATGACTAAGGATGATGAACATCTCTTTAGGTGCTTCTCAGTCATTAGATATTCTTCAGGTGAGAACTCTTTGTGTAGCTCTGTACCCCATTTTTTAATAGGGTTACCTGCCTCTCTGGAGTTTAACTTCTTGAGTTCTTTGTATATATTGGATATTAGTCCTCTGTCGGATGTAAGGTTGGTAAAGATCATTTCCCAGTTAGTTGGTTGCCGCTTTCTATTTTTTTTTGTTTTTTTTTATTTTTTTGTTTCTCGAGACAGGGTTTCTCTGTGTAGCCCTGGCTGTCCTGGAACTCACTTTGTAGACCAGGCTGGCCTCGAACTCAGAAATCCTACTGCCTCTGCCTCCCAAATGCTGTGATAAAAGGCGTGCGCCACCACCGCCCGGCTCGCTTTGTCTTTTTGACAGTGTCTTTTGCCTTGCAAAAAGTTTGTAATTTAATGAGGTCCCATTTGTCTATTCTTGATCTTAGAGTATAAGCTATTGGAGTTCTGTTCAGGAAATTCTCCCCTGTGCCCATATGTTCAAGGTTCGTCCCTAGTTTCCCTTCTATTAGTTTCAGTGTGTCTGGTTTTATGTGGAGATCTTTGATCCACTTAGAATTGAGCTTAGTGCAAGGAGATAAGAATAGGCCAATTTACATTCTTCTGCATGTTGACCTCCAGCTGAGCCAGCACCATTTGTTGAAAAGGCTATCTTTTTTCCACTGGATGGTTTTAGCTCCTTTGTCAAAGATCAAGTGACCATAGGAGTGTGGATTCATTTCTGGGTCTTCAATTCTGTTCCATTGATCTACATGTCTGTTACTGTACCAATACCATGCGTTTTTTAACACTATTGCTCTGTAGTACAGCTTGAGGTCCGGGATACTGATTCCCCCAGAGGTTCTTTTGCTCTTGAGAATAGTTTTAGCTATTCTGGGTTTTCTGTTATTCCAGATGAATTTTTGAATTGCTCTTTCTAACTCTATGAAGAATTGAGTTGGGATTTTCATGGGGATTGCATTGAATCTGTGTATTACTTTTGGTAAGATGCTCATTTTTACTATATTAATCCTGCCAATCCATGAGCATGGCAGATTTTTCCATCTTCTGAGGTCTTCTTCAATTTCTTTCTTCAGAGACTTGAAGTTCTTGTCATACAGATCTTTCACTTGTTTGGTTAGAGTCACGCCAAGATACTTAATATGGTTTGTGGCTATCGCGAAGGGCATTATTTCTCTTACTTCTTTCTCAGCCTGCTTATCCTTTGAGTATAGGAAGGCTTCTGACTTGCTTGAGTTGATTTTATATCCGGCCACTTTGCTGAAGTCATTTATCAGCTGTAGGAGTTCTCTGGGACGTTTATGTATACTATCATATCGTCTGCAAATAGTGATAGTTTGACTTCTTCCTTTCCAATTTGTATCCCTTTGACCTCCTTTTCTTGTCTAATTGCTCTAGCTAGAACTTCAAGTACTATATTGAAAAGATATGGAGAGAGAGGGCAGCCTTGTCTAGTCCCTGATTTTAGTGGGATTGCTTCAAGTTTCTCTCCATTTAGATTGATGCTGGCTACCGGTTTGCTGTAAATTGCTTTTACTATGTTTAGATATGGGCCTTGAATTCCTGATCTTTCCAAGACCTTTAGCATGAAAGGATGCTGAATTTTGTCAAATGCTTTCTCAGCATCTAATGAGATGACCATGTGGTTTTTTTCTTTGAGATTGTTTATGTAGTGGATTACATTGATGGATTTCCTTATATTGAACCATCCCTGCATCCCTGGGATGAAGCCTACTTGATCGTGGTGAATGATCGTTTTGATGTGTTCTTGGATTCGGTTGGCAAGAATTTTATTGAGTATTTTTGCATCGAAATTCATAAGAGAGATTGGCCTGAGATTCTCTTTCTTTGTCGGATCTTTGTGTGCTTTTGGTATTAGTGTAATTGTGGCTTCATAGAACAAGTTGGGCACTGTTCCTTCTGTTTCTATTTTGTGGAACAGTTTGAAGAATATTGGTGTTAGGTCTTCTTTGAAGGTCTGATAGAATTCTGCAGTAAAACCATCTGGACCTGTGCTTTTTTTGGTTGGAAGACTTCCAATGACAACTTCTATTTCTTCAGGGGTTATAGGACGGTTTAGATGGTCTATTTGATCCTGATTTAATTTTGGTACTTGGTATCTGTCAAGGAAATTGTCCATTTCCTCAAGATTTTCTAGTTGTGTTGAATACAGGTTTTTGTAGTAGGATCTGATGATTTTTTGAATTTCCTCAGTTTCTGTTGTTATCTCTCCCTTTTCGTTTCTGATTTTATTAATTTGGATACTATCTCTGTGCCCTCTGGTTAGTCTGGCTAAGGGCTTATCTATCTTGGTGATTTTCCCAAAGAACCAACTCCTCGTTTTGTTGATTCTTTGTATGGTTTTATTTGTTTCTACTTGATTGATTTCAGCCCTGAGTTTGATGATTTCCTGTCTTCTACTCCTCTTTGGTGTATTTGCTTCTTTTTGTTCCAGGGCTTTCAGGTGTGCCATTAAGCTGTTAGTGTATGCTGTCTCACGTTTCTTTTTGGCGGCACTCAGGGCTATGAATTTTCCTGTTAGCACTGCTTTCGTTGTGTCCCATAAATTAGGGTATGTTGTGCCTTCATTTTCATTAAGTTTCAAAAAGTCTTTGATTTCCTTCTTTATTTCCACCTTGACCAAGTTATCATTGAGTAGAGCATTGTTCAGCCTCCATGTGTACGTGGGTTTTCTTTTGTTTTTGTTGCCATTGAAGACCACCCTTATTCCATAGTGATCTGATAGGAGGAATGGGATTATTTCTATCTTCTTGTATCTGTTGAGGTCTGATTTGTGACCAATTATATGGTCAATTTTGGAGAAGGTACCATGAGGAACTGAGAAGAAGGTGTATTCTTTAGCTCAAGATGAAATGTTCCATATATATCAGTTAGTTCCATTTGGTCCAAGGCTTCAATTAGATTCACTGTGTCCCTGTTTAATTTCTGCTTTCCTGAACGATCCATTTCAGAGAGCGGGGTGTTGAAGTCACCCACTATTATTGTGTGTGGTGCAATGTGTGCTTTGAGTTTTAGTAAAGTTTCTTTTACGAATGAAGGTGCCCTTGCATTTGGAGCATAGATTTCAGAATTGAGAGTTCTTGATGGTGGATTTTTCCCTTGATCAGTATGTAGTGTCCTTCTGTGTCTTTTTTGATGACTTTAGGTTGAAAATCAATTTTATCCGATATTAGGATGGCTACTCCACCTCGTTTCTTGGGGCCATTTGCTTGTAAAATTGTTTTCCAGCCTTTGACTCTGAGGTAGTGTTTGTCTTTGACACTGAGGTGCGTTTCCTGCATGCAGCAAAATGCTGGGTCCTGTTTACGTATCCAGTCTGCTAGTCTATGTCTTTTAATTGGGGAATTGAGACCATTGATATTAAGAGAGATTAAGGCATAGTGATTATTGCCATCTGCCATTCTTGACGCTATCTTTATGTTTGAGTGGTTATCTACTTTTGGGTTTGATTCAAGAAGGATATTATCTCATTTTTTCCAGGGTGTTGTTTCTCTCCCTGTATTGGAGGTTTCCACCTATTATCCGTTGCAGGGCTGGATTTGTGGAAAGATATTGTGAAAATTTGGTTTTATCATGGAATATCTTGGTCTCTCCATCTATGGCGATTGAGAGTTTTGCTGGGTATAGTAGTCTAGGCTGGCTTTTGTGCTGTCTTAGTGTCTGCATGAGATCTGCCCAGGATCTTCTGGCTTTCATAGTCTCTGGTGAGAAGTCTGATGTGATTCGGATAGGTCTTCCTTTGTATGTTACTTGGCCCTTTTCTCTTACTGCTTTTAGTATTCTTTCTTTCTTTAGAACATTCGTTGTTTTGATTATTATGTGATGGGAGGTATTTCTGTTCTGGACCAGTCTGTTTGGAGTTCTGTAGGCTTCTTGTACGTTCATCGGCATCTCTCTCTTTAAGTTAGGGAAGTTTTCCTCCATAACTTTGTTGAAGATGTTTACTGGCCCTTTAAGTTGCAAATCATCACTCTCATCTATACCTATGATCCTTAGGTTTGGTCTTCTCATTGTGTTCTGGATTTCCTGGATGTTTTGGGTTACACGTTTTTTGCATTTTGCATTTTCTTTGACTGTTGAGTCGATGCTTTCTATGGAGTCTTCAGCACCTGAGATTCTTTCTTCCATGTCTTGTATTCTATTGTTTATGTTTGCATCTATGACTCCTGATTTCTTCCCAAGGTTTTCTATCTCCAAAGTTGTCTCCCTTTGTGATTTCTTAGTTGTTTCTACTTCCTTTTTTAGTTCCTGGATGGATTTGCTGAGATCCTTCACTTGTTTGTTTGTATTTTCCTGTATTTCTTTAAGGTATTTTTGCATTTCCTCTTTCAGGATTTCTTCCTGATGACCCACACTCTCCTGCATTTCTCTGAGTGATTTTTGTGTTTCCTCCTCATGGGAATCCATCTGTTGATCCATTGTCTCCTGCATTTCTTTAAGCAGTTCTAGTGTTTCCTTTGTAAGGGCATCTAACCGTTGATTCATTTCTTTAAGCAATTTTTGTGTTGCCTCCTTATGGGCATCCGTCTGTTGACCCATATTCTTCTGCATTTCTTTATGCAAATTTTGTGATTCCTTTGTGAGTGCATCTACCCGTTGATTCATCTCGTCAAGCAATTTTTGTGTTGTCTCCTTGTGCGCCTCCATCTTTTGATCCATGTTCTCCCACATTTCTCTAAGCGATTTTTGTGTTTCCTTTGTAAGGGCTTCTAACCGTTGATTCCTGGTCTCCTGTAACTCTTTATGAGATTTATTTGTGTCCTTCTTGTGGTCCTCTAATAGCATCATGAGAAGTGATTTTAAATCCAGATCTTGTCTTTCGGGTGTGGTGGGGTATCCAGGATTTGCTGCTGTTGGATAGTTGGGTTCGGATGGTCCCACATTACTTTGATTTCTGTTAGTAACATTCCTACGTTTGCCTTTTGCCATCTGGATACCTCTGATGTTAGTTGGTCCTGCTGCCTCTGGCTGTTGGTTGGACCTCCTGTGAGCCTGCAAAGCTATTTCTGGCCCCCTGGATTACCAGGATTCCCCTGGCACCGATTTCTGGGGCCTGCCTGCTCCTGAGTGACTTTGGAGCCCTAATGTGCCTTGCCCCAAGTGATCTTATATTGGGGAGGCCTTGCACATCCAAAGGCTCAGCCTAGTGGATTCCTGGAGCAGAGGTCGCCAAAGGGAGGCTGGTAGGCTCCTGCCCTGTGCAGGGGTGTGTGATCTCTCCTGGGGGGGAGGGGGCGTCCCTCTGCCAGGCAGAAGTCCCACAGCTGAGCTGGCGCGCTGGTTACTGCAGATCAGCCCAGCACTTGGGAGCTGCACACACACAAGCCGCCCGAGACCCAAGCGATATTAAGCCTGTCTGTCTCAGAACCTGGCTGTCCCAACTTCCCAGTCACTGGAGCAAAGATGGCGGAGTGCAATCTGCACACTCTCCGTGGCGCTGCTCACCCTGCAGACGCGATGGCCTGCCGATCTGGCACCCAGTCGACCACAGCGCTGACCCGTTCTCGGGCGCAGACGGAAGCCCCAACAGGCCGTGTCCCAAGTGATGTTATATTGGGGAGAGAGAGCCTGGGGTACCTGTCTCTTCAGTGCAGTCTGCGGGAACAGAGGTCGCAGAAGGAAAGCTGGTAGGCTCCCGCCCAGTGTGGGGTCCCTCTGCCAGGCAGAAGTCCCACAGCAGAGCTGGCAAGCTGGTTACTGCAGATCAGCCCAGCACTTGGGAGCCGCACACACACAAGCAGCCCGAGACCCAAGTGATATTAAGCCTGTCTGTCTCAGAACCTGGCTGTCCCAACTTCCCAGTCATTGGAGCAAAGATGGCGGACTGCAATCTGCACACTCTCCGTGGCGCCGCTCCTAGAATGTCTTTCTATATTGAAGGAATTTATGATGATTTACAGTCTTTAGCCCAACTCCGCAATGGTCAGGTGTGAATTGGAAGTCCAAGAATCTAATAGTTGCTCAGTCCCACAAGGCTAGATGTTTCAGTTGGTCTTTTGTAGAATTAGATTCCAACAGATGTGCTGACAAAGAAATGCAAGTGGTGAAGAAGAGCAAATCTTCCTTCTTCAAATGACTTTATGTAGGTCTCAAGTGAGGGACTGTAAGCGTTATCTAGTCCCACACACTGCTAATAGATTCCCCCTCACACCTGTGGTGAAGGCTAGACCAAATTCCATTCTCCACCCACAGGAACATTCTTGAGTAAAACATTCTCAGAATGTACTCACTGAGAGAAACCTAATCTTCTGGATAGGCCCAGGTAGAGTTTAAATGGGTGTCATGCTTGCTTGACAATAGATTTAAAGGTCAATATGCTTAGCCAGTAAGTTTGAACTGTAACCTTGCTGATGTAACCTATGCCCCTAAAAAGTATAAAAACTGCTAATAAGAGCCATTTGGGGTCGCCTTCTTTGTCACTTGCTTTGACGGACTAATTGGAGGTGGAACCCGACACACCAGAAAATAAACCTCTTGCTTTGGCATCAATCTGTGTCTCAGTGTCTCACTTGGGAGCATCTCAAAGTAAGTACCACTGACAAAGGGTCAGGGTACGACACCAGCAGAAGGTGTGTCCACCACACTTGGATCTAGGACTAGTTTTGTCCCAGGCTGACCTTGAACTCTTAGATCTCCTTACCTCAATCTCCAGGGATTAAAGGTGTGTACTACCTTGTGTGGGCCTAAATTTTTCATAGCCACTATGCTTCAGGATGTTCATGACAAGATTCAGGTCAGAAACTTGTGTATTTGATCCTCAAGATCTGGATCACAGAGGAGCCCTTGAATTCTGGATGGTAGTTCATTCCAGATATAGTCAAGGTGACAACCAGGAATAGCAATTGCACCTTATGCTCTCCACCTTTGCCATCACAGACGTTACTCAACATATTTTTTTCTTTTTTCTTTTATTTTATTTTCTAAGTTTTTTTTATTTACATTCAAAATCATTTCCCCTTTCCTGTTTCCTCCCTCCCCGAAAGTCCCATAAGCCCCCTTCCCTCCCTCTTTTCCCCATTCAACACCCTCTCGCTTCTCTGTCCTGACATTCCCCTACATCCAGTCTTTCCAGGACCAGGGGCCTCTCCTTCCATCTTCTTGGAAATATATTGATATGTGAATTGTGTCTAGGGTATTCCGAGATTCTGGGTTAATATCCCCTTATCAGTGACTGCATACATGTGTGTTCTTTTGTGATTGGGTTACCTCACTAAGGATGATATTTTCAAGTTCTGACCATTTGCCTAGGAATTTCGTGAATTCATTGTTTTTAATTGCAGAGTAGTATTCCATTGTGTAGATATACCACATCTTCTGAATCCATTCCTCCGTTGAGGGACATCTGGGTCCTTTCCAGCTTCTGGGTATTATAAATAAGGCTGCTATGAACATAGTGGAGCATGTGTCCTTATTGCATGCAGGTAAAGCCTCTGGGTATATGCCCAGGAGTGGTATAGAGGGATCCTCCGGGAGTGTCATGCCCAGTTTTCTGAGGAACCGCCAGACAGCTTTTCAGAGTGGTTGTACCAGCTTGAAATCCCACCAGCAGTGGAGGAGTGTTCCTCTTTCTGCACATCCTCGCCAGCAACTGCTGTCTCCTGTGTTTTGGATCTTAGCCATTCTGACTGGTGTGAGATGGAATCTCAGGGTTGTTTTGATTTACATTTACCTAATGACTAAGGATGATGAACATCTCTTTAGGTGCTTCTCAGTCATTAGATATTCTTCAGGTGAGAACTATTTGTTTAGCTCTGTACCACATTTTCTTATAGGGTTACTTGTCTCTCTGGAGTTTAACTTCTTGAGTTCTTTGTATATATTGGATATTAGCCCTCTGTCGGATGTAGGGTTGGTAAAGATCATTTCCCAGTTAGTTGGTTGCCTCCTTGTCTTTTTGACAGTGTCTTTTGCTTTGCAAAAATTTTGTAATTTAATGAGGTCCCATTTGTCAATTCTTGATCTTAGAGCATAAGCTATTGGAGTTCTATTCAGGAAATTCTCCCCTGTGCCTATATGTTCAAGGTTCTTCTCTAGTTTCCTTTCTATTAGTTTCAGTGTGTCTGGTTTTACATGGAGGTCCTTGATCCACTTGGAATTGAGCTTAGTGCAAGGAGATAAGAATGGGTCAATTTGTGTTCTTCTGCATGTTGACCTACAGTTGAACCAGCACCATTTGTTGAAAAGGCTATCTTTTTTCCACTGGATGGTTTTAGCTCCTTTGTCAAATATCAAGTGACCATAGGAGTGTGGATTCATTTCTGGATCTTCAATTCTGTTCCATTGATCTACATGACTGTCACTGTACAAATACCATGCAGTTTTTAACACTATTGCTCTGTAGTACAGCTTGAGTCCAGGATACTGATTCCCCCAGAGGTTCTTTTACTCTTGAGAATAGTTTTAGCTATTCTGGTTTCTCTGTTATTCCAGATGAATTTTTGAATTGCTCTTTCTAACTCTATGTAGAATTGAGTTGGGATTTTGATGGGGATTGCATAGAATCTGTGTATTGCTTTCGGCAAGATGGTCATTTTTACTATATTAATCCTGCCAATCCACGAGCATGGCAGATTTTTCCATCTTTTGAGGTCTTCTTCAATTTCTTTCTTCAGAGACTTGAAATTCTTGTCATACAGATCTTTCACTTGTTTGGTTAGAGTCACGCCAAGATACTTAATATGGTTTGTGGCTATCGTGAAGGGTATCATTTCTCTTACTTCTTTCTCAGCCTAATTATCCTTTGAGTATAGGAAGGCTTCTGATGTGCTTGAATTGATTTTATATCCGGCCACTTTGCTGAAGTCGTTTATCAGCTGTAGGAGTTCTCTGGTGGAGTTCTTTGGGTCGCTTATGTATACTATCATATCGTCTGCAAATAGTGATAGTTTGACTTCTTCCTTTCCAATTTGTGTCCCTTTGACCTCCTTTTCTTGTCTAATTGCTCTAGCTAGAACTTCAAGTACTATATTGAAAAGATATGGAGAGAGAGGGCAGCCTTGTCTAGTCCCTGATTTTAGTGGGATTGCTTCAAGTTTCTCTCCATTCAGATTGATGTTGGCTACCGGTTTGCTGTAAATTGCTTTTACTATGTTTAGATATGGGCCTTGAATTCCTGATCTTTCCAAGACCTTTAGAATGAAAGGATGCTGAATTTTGTCAAATGCTTTCTCAGCATCTAAAGAAATGACCATGTGGTTTTTTTCTTTGAGATTGTTTATATAGTGGATTACATTGATGAATTTCCTTATATTGAACCATCCCTGCATCCCTGGGATGAAGCCTAGTTGATCGTGGTGAATGATCGTTTTGATGTGTTCTCGGATTCGGTTGGCAAGAATTTTATTGAGTATTTTTGCATCGATAATCATAAGAGAGATTGGCCTGTGATTCTCTTTCTTTGTTGGATCTTTGTGTGCTTTTGGTATTAGTGTAATTATGGCTTCATAGAACGAGTTGGGTAGTGTTCCTTCTGTTTCTAATTTGTGGAACAGTTTGAAGAGTGTTGTTAGGTATTCTTTGAAGGTCTGATAGAATTCTGCACTAAAAACATCTGGACCTGTGCTTTTTTGGTTGGAAGACGTCCAATGACGACTTCTATTTCTTAAGGGGTTAAAGTTTAGATGATTTAATTTTGGTATTTGGTATTTGGTATCTGTCAAGGAAATTGTCCATTTCCTCGAGATTTTCTAGTTGTGTTGAATACAGGCTTTTGTAGCAGGATCTGATGATTTTTTGAATTTCCTCAGTTTCTGTTGTTATCTCTCCCTTTTCGTTTCTGATTTTATTAATTTGGATACTATCTCTGTGCTTTCTGGTTAGTCTGGCTAAGGGCTTATCTATCTTGTTGATTTTCTCAAAGAACCAACTCCTCGTTTTGTTGATTCTTTGTATGGTTTTATTTGTTTCTACTTGATTGATTTCAGCCCTGAGTTTGATGATTTCCTGCCTTCTACTCCTCTTTGGTGTATTTGCTTCTTTTTGTTCCAGGGCTTTCAGGTGTTCCATTAAGCTGTTAGTGTATGCTTTCTTCCTTTTCTTTTTGTCGGCACTCAGGTCTATGAATTTTCCTCTTAGCACTGCTTTCATTGTGTCCCATAATTTAGGGTATGTTGTGCCTTCATTTTCATTAAATTTCAAGAAGTCTTTGATTTCTTTCTTTATTTCCACCTTGACCAAGCAATCATTGAGTAGAGTATTGTTCAGCCTCCATGTGTATGTGGGTTTTCTGTTGTTTTTGTTGCCATAGAAGACCACCCTTATTCCATAGTGATCTGATAGGAGGCATGGGATTAGCTTGATCTTCTTATATCTGTTGAGGTCTGATTTGTGACCAATTATATGGTCGATTTTGAAGAAGGTACCATGAGGTGCTGAGAAGAAGGTGTATTCTTTACCTCTAGGATGAAATGTTCTATATATATCTGTTAGTTCCATTTGGTCCAAGGCTTCTATTAGATTCACTGTGTCCCTGTTTAGTTTCTGCTTTCCTGAACGATCCATTTCAGAGAGCAGGTTATGGAAGTCACCCACTATTATTGTGTGAGGTGCGATGTGTGATTTGAGCTTTAGTAAAGTTTCTTTTATGAATCAGGGTGCCCTTGAATTTGGAGCATATATATTCAGAATTGAGAGTTCTTGATGGTGGATTTTTCCCTTGGTCAGTATGTAGTGTCCTTCTGTGTCTTTTTTGATGACTTTAGGTTGAAAATCAATTTTATCTGATATTAGGATGGCTACTCTGGCTCGTTTCTTGGGACCATTTGCTTATAAAATTGTTTTACAGTCTTTATTCTGAGGTAGTGTTTGTCTTTGACACTGAGGTGCGTTTCCTGCTTGCAGCAAAATGCTGGGTCATGTTTACGTATCCAGTCTGTTAGTCTATGTCTTTTTATTGGGGAATAGAGACCTTTGATATTAAGAGAGATTAAGGTATAGTGATTATTTCCACCTGCCATTCTTGACGCTATCTTTATGTTTGAGTGGTTATCTACTTTTGGGTTTGAAGCAAGAAGGTTACTATCTCATTTTTTCCAGGGTGTTGTTTCTCTGCCTGTATTGGTGGTTTCCACCTAATATCCTTTGCAGGGCTGGGTTTGTGGAAAGATATTGTGAAAATTTGGTTTTATCATGGAATATCTTGGTCTCTCCATCTATGGTGATTGAGAGTTTTGCTGGGTATAGTAGTCTAGGCTGGCATTTGTGCTTTCTTAGTGTCTGCATGAGATCTGCCCAGGATCTTCTGGCTTTCATAGTCTCTGGTGAGAAGTCTGATGTGATTCGGATAGATCTTTCTTTGTATGTTACTTGGCCATTTTCTCTTACTGCTTTTAATATTCTTTCTTTGTTTAATACATTTGATTTTTTGATTTTTATGTGACAGGAGGTATTTCTGTTCTGGTCCAGTCTGTTTGGAGTTCTGTAGGCTTCTTGTACTTTCATTGGCATCTCTCTCTTTAGGTTAGGGAAGTTTTCCTCCATAATTTTGTTGAAGATGTTTACTGGCCCTTTAAGTTGCAAATCTTCACTCTCATCTATACCTATAATCCTTAGGTTTGGTCTTCTCATTGTGTCCTGGATTTCCTGGATGTTTTGGGTTACACGTTTTTTGCATTTTGCATTTTCTTTGACTGTTGAGTCGATGCTTTCTATGGAATCTTCAGCACCTGAGATTCTTTCTTCCATCTCTTGTATTCTACTGTTGATGTTTGCATCTATGACTCCTGATTTCTTCCCAAGGTTTTCTATCTCCAAAGTTGTCTCCCTTTGTGATTTCTTAGTTGTTTCTACTTCCTTTTTTAGATCCTGGATGGATTTGCTGAGATCCTTCACTTGTTTGTTTGTATTTTCCTGTATTTCTTTAAGGTATTTTTGCATTTCCTCTTTCAGGATTTCTGCCTGTTGACCCAAGTTCTCCTGTATTTCTCTAAGCGATTTTTGTGTTTCCTCCTCATGGTTTTCCATCTGTTGATCCTTCGCCTCCTGCATTTCTTTAAGCAGTCCTCGTGTTTCCTTTCTGTGGGCATCTATCCATTGATTCATTTCTTTAAGCACTCTTTGTGTTGCCTCCCTATTGGCATCCATCTGTTGTCCCATATTCTTCTGCATTTCTTTATGCAATTTTTGTGAGTCCTTTGAAAGTGCATCTAACCGTTGATTCATTTCCTTAAGCGATTTTTGTGTTGTCTACTTGTGGGCCTCCATCTGTTGATCCATGTTCTCCTGCATTTCTCTAAGCGATTTTTGTGTTTCCTTTGTAAGAGTTTCTAACCGTTGATTCATGGTCTCCTGTAATTCTTTATTAGATTTATTTGTGTCCTTCTTGTGATCCTCTAATAGCATCATGAGAAGTGATTTTAAATCCAGATCTTGTCTTTCGGTTGTGGTGGGGTATCCAGGACTTGCTGCTGTTGGAGAGTTGGGTTTGGATGGTGCCATATTACTTTGATTTCTGTTAATAATTTTCCTATGTTTGCCTTTTGCCATCTGGTTACCTCTGGTGTTAGTTGGTCCTGCTGTCACTGGCTGTTAGTTGGACCTCCTGTGAGACTGCAAAGCTATTTCTGGACCCCCTGAATTACCAGGATTCCCCTGTCACCAATTTCTGGGGCCTTCCCTGCTCCTGAGTGACTTTGGAGCCCTGATGTGCCTTGCCCCAAGTGATGTTATATTGGGGAGTCCCTGCACATCCAAAGGCTCAGCATAGTGGATTCCTAGAGCAGACGTCACCAAAGGGAGGCTGGGAGGCTACCGCCCTGTGCAGGGGTTTGTGATCTCTCGGGGGGGGGGTGGCTGGGAGGTGTCCCTCTACAGGGCAGAAGTCCCACAGCACGGCTGGCGCATCGATTACTGCAGACCTGCCCAGCTCTTGGAGCAGGTTACACACAAGCTGCCGGAGGTCCAAGCGATATTATGCCTGTCTGTCTCTGAGCCTGGCGGTCCAAACTACCTGGACACTGGAGCGAAGATGGCGGAGTGCACTCTTCACTCTCTCGCCGGCGCAGGTCACCCTGCAGGGGGGATGGCCCACAGCAGAGCTGGCGCCCAGACGACCACAGCGCTGTCCAGTTCTTGGGAGCAGATGAAAGCCCCAACAGGCCGTGACCCAAGCGATGTTATATTGGGGAGAACCTGGGTACCTGTCTCCTCATTGTGGTAGATCCCAGAACAGAGGTCGCCAAAGGGAAGCTGGTAAGTTCCTCAACATATTAAAACTGATAATGAACCTGCCTTCATTAGGTCTCAATTCAAAACCGTCTATACACACTGGGGAATTGCTCACCAAACAGGCATCCCCCACAACCCTCAAGGCCAAGGAATAGTAGAAAAAACACACCAAACTCTAAAGTTCTAACAATTAATGATAGCTCTGATTACACTAAACATAATAATCATCTTTAAAACTTCAAACACCCCCCATTTCCCTCCATTGGTACACACCAAAATTACCCTTCCCCCCAATCCTAGTATGATGGTGTGACCCTTTGGATGGAATTTAGAAAGGATTAGACCCATTCCTTACAACTGGGAAGAGTTTTGCTTGTGTTTTCCAACAGGATCAGCCTAAGCCTATCTGGGTTCCTGCCAGAAATGTCAAATACCACTGCACCAAGCAAGAAGATACCCTGACTCTCAATGCCAGACCGAGGCCAGAGAAGGAGAAGGAATGGAGGAGGAGGAGGAGGAGGAAGAGGAGGAGGAGGAGGAGGAGGAGGAGGAGGAGGAGGAGGAGGAGGAAACAGAGAAAGCACCACTCCCAAAGGAATAATAAAATCTCAGGGAAGGACATCCATGACCTGGTGACTGCTACTAGATTGTGGAGGCCATGTGCCCTCCACAATCTCCCCTCTCTTCTATTCTCTTCATTGTTTTTGTCATTCTTCGTACTAACTCTGCTATTGCCCATTCTCTCTAGGCTTCAGAATACCAACCACTGTAGACCTACAATGGTCACAACATAATCATAGGAACTGAGGATTTCCCACTTGAAGAATGTTGGGCCAGGATTAAGATCCCCCGTAAGAGTATTCCATCTCCACTACCCCCAGCACTTTCCTCTGCTTTCCTTACCAAAACATAGGCGAATGTCTTCAAGAGTTCTGCACAAATAAAGATTGCAGATATTGCAAATGCAGAATTGAATCTACCAGCCTTGGTGGCACCATTCTCACTGTACTGGCTGGTTTTGTGTGTTAACTTGACACAAGATGGTGGTAGCACAAAGAAAGGAGCCTCCCTAGAGGAAATGCTTCCATGAAGTCCAGCTATAAAGCATTTTCTCTATTAGTCATCAAGGGTAGGAAGACCCATTGTGGGTGGTACCATGCCTGGGCTGATGCTCTTGCAAGCTGAGCAACCCAGGGGAGGCAAGCCAGTAAGTAGCATCCCCCTAATAGCCTCTGCATTTCCTCCTGCTTCTTGAACTGCTTGAGTTTCAGTCCTGACTTCCTTTGATGATGAACAACAATGTGGAAATATAAGCTGAATAAATCCTTTCCTCACTAACTTGCTTCTTGGTCATGATGTTTGTGCAGGAATAGAAACCCTGACTAAGAAAGTCACCCAACTTAATAAGTCATCTTCAGTTTTTTATCAGTGTTTCTTGAGATGAATGTTTGTGAACAGGAGTATGGGTAAACTCTACTCTAATGTCTATGCCAAATACGCTATAGCTGACCTACGTGTCTCCCATGTACTTCTTCCCACTTTCCCCACCCATATTAATATTCTTCAACAGGAATGTCAGTCTCAAAGGGAACTATAGGCTACCCTCTCTTGGCTACAATATAATCAATATACAGATGACCTCCCTCCCTTAACCATAAACCCCAACTCCTCTCTATGCTTTTTCTGTACTTCTCTCTCCTGACCTAGTCGCTGTTTCCATTAACATTTCCCTTCATTAACTGCATGGACCTTACCCACACAGAAAGCACAAGACATCCTTCTCTTCAACCTACTGTCCCACTTTTTGCCTTGTAGGGCCCTCCTCAAAACCCCATAATACATGTGCTCATGGCACCACAATCACCAAATCAATATGGGTTAACATTTCTGCCCTCCTCATGTGCAGAGGCACTACAGGTTCCTGTACTAACCCCTTTCAAGGTTCTTGTCCCCCATGATAACTGTCCTTCAGTTTTATCTCTATGAACCTGAAGAAATTGCCTTGTAGATGGGAAGAAGCTGAAAGGGGAGATAGATCTTCATCCCATTGCTCACTGGACTGTGTCTCACTGTCTCAGTGGTTGTGACAGGAATTGTTGGAACAGTCTTTTTCCATACAAAACATCTGGCCAGCAACTTCCAGGACAAGTTTGACCATGCAATAGCCTTCACTGTAGACAGCCTTGAGTCTCTTCATTGCCAGATAACCTCTTTTGTAAGAGTTGTTCTTCAAAACTGGAGGGCCCTGGACTTACAGACTGTTGAACATAGAGGAACTTGCATTTTTCTGGGGGAGCAATGTTGCTTCTATGTCAATGAATCTCGGCTGGTAGAACAAAATGTAGAAATCCTCAAAGAACTCTGAAGAGATCTCTGGGCACACTGTGTTCCCAAAACCCCTACCACTTGGTACTCAAACCCTTAGTAGATTAGCTTCTTCTCCCCCTTTCTCCCACATTATTCATTGCAGCCTTTCCTCTTTGTCTCCTTTCCTCACCTCATCCAATTTCTAAAGCAGAAGATTAGTGGCATTGCAAAGATAACTACTAATCAGGGTTTGGCTCAGTATCAAACAGTTACCAACATAGGAGACAGTTATTCTGATGACACTTGGTCCATCGACCATGCCAGAAAACTTGGTAAAGTCTACTTGATGCAAAAATCCCAGTACTCTCATATCTGAGATTGATAGGTGTTTCATCTACTCATGGACAGGTTCATGTCCTGGAACACAAGACTATGACACACCATGGAGAGGACAGTGACAATGAGCCATGTAGGGCAGCACCCAAAGTCCTTTAACATGAAGTTGAGGCATCCCTAACATCTCAGTCTGAGCCAATTAAAAGCATCTGCTGTTAGACCCCAACCCACCCCAAAATGTTTATAAGACCCTGTCCACAAGGAATAAATGTGTGAGAGTTATTGAATCAAAGATCATCTGAGAGCATCCATAACAAAGAGCTCTAATACTTTGGGGAAGAGTAGTTCTCTCCTAAAGATTTCAGTGCTGGAAGCTGCTTAAGCCTACTAAGATCACTTCCTGCTCAGGGGGCTGGGGTGAACCTTGTCTCCTAGCCACCATACCACACTGACTTTGGAGCAGGTGGCTGAGGTATGGATCTGGCAATATGCCTATATCCAACTCACACACCCCCACTGCTCATATCTGACCACTGCAAAGCATCTCTCAGTTTTAGGGCAACAGTAGTAGTGCAAGGTCAACTCCCCCTCCCCTTCAGAGAGTGCAACTCTTTGGCTCCTCTGTCCAGGCCAGAGCCCTGCAGATCTTCTCAGCTAGCTACTGGTACACAGACCAAATTCCCTTGATCTTGGTCTTCTTTGTATAGGTGGAACCCCCAGAAAAGTCCAGAATCCCACACCTGTAATGCTTGTGACTGTGTCCAGGGATTTATCTCAATGCAGATTAGGTTACAGGTAGGAGGATGGTGGCATAAAGCATCATAGGAAATAGGCTAATATAAGGATTATTGATTACTCTCCAAACTGGAGCCCAAGTCTCACATCCCCAGAAGAGACAACAGAATTAACTCTGGTTACTGCAGGCTCAAGAAGAAGCTGCAAGAGAAATGTAATAATTTTTCCCTTGGCATAGTCACCCTAAGATTTTTTATTCTGACAGTGCCCTGTTCCCATCTGAGAAGGAACATGATAGCCCATGTATATCAAACATTTTGAAGCCTTCCCATAAGCTGTACTTGTTATTGGATGTACACATATTGGAATATCTGTTTTTCAGCATCCCAACCACTGATAAAGACATAAAGAGCAAACAGATCTGTCTTAAAAAATAAGCTGAGCCTGGCTCCTTCTAAATAGAGCTCAGAGATGGCATAACCTGTCCAAGTGAGAGTCAGCCTCCAGTAGTAGGTCATATCAGGCCTACACAGGCTATATGACCCCGGAGGCAGTAGGAATGGAAGGATTAAGAAAAGGAGGGCCCAGTGGAGTGCTGATGTTTGAGTCTTATCTCTTTCCAGGTCTCCCATATGGAAAGCCCCTATCCCATTCCCTCTCCCCCTCCCTCTATGAGGGTGCTCCCACACCCATCCACCCACAAACACCAACCTTCCAGCCCTGGCATTCCCCTACACTGGGGCATCAAACCCCCTCAGACCAAAGGACCACTTATCACACTGATGTCCAACAAAGCCATCCTCTGCCACATATATGCAGGTGGAGCCATGTGTCCCTCCATTTGTACTCTTTGGATGGTGGTCCAGTTCCTGGGAGCTCCAAGGTTATCTGGTCAGTTGAGACTGTTACTCCCCACATGGGGCTGAAAAACCCCCTCAGCTCCTTCAATCCCTTCTCTAATTTTGACATCTCAGACCCCACCTTCAATTCAATGTTTAGCTGCAAGCATCCAGCTCTGTATTTGTCAGGTTCTGGTAGAGCCTCTCAGGAGACAACCATATCAGGTTCCTATCAGCAAGCACTTCCTGGAATCTGCAATAGTGTCTGTGTTTGGTAACTGTATATAGGATGGATCCCCAGGTGGAGCAGTCATTGAATAGACTTTGCTTCAGTCTCTGCTCCACACCTTGTCTCCATATTTCCTCCTGTGAATATTTTGTTATCCCTTCTAAGAAGAATTGAAGCATCCAAATATTGGTCTTCTTTCTTGAGTTTCATGTGGACTGTGAATTGTATCTTGGGTATTCCAAGGTTTTGGGCAAATATGCACTTATCAATGAGTGCATAACATCTGTCTTCTTTTGTGACTGAGATACCTCACTCAGGGTGATATTTTCTAATTCTACCCATTTGCCTAAGAATTTCATTAGTACTTCATTGTGTAAATGTACCACATTTTCTGTATCCATTCCTCTGTTGAGGGACAACTGGGTTCTTTCCAGCTTCTGGATATTATAAATAAGGCTGTTATGAACATAGTGGAGCATATGTCCTTGTTATACATTGGACCATCTTTTGGATATATGTCCAGGAGTGGTAAAGCTGGGACCTCAGGTAGCACTATGGTCAGTATTCTGAGGAACTGCCAGACAGATTTCCAGAGTGGTTGTACCAGTTTGCAATCCCATCAGCAATGGAGGGGTGTTCCTCTTTCTCAATATCCTTGCCAGCATCTACTGGTACCTGAGTTTTTGATCTTAACTATTCTGACTCATTGATGTGGAATCTTAGCATTGTTTTTATTTGCATTTCCCTGATTGCTGGGAACAGCATACAATGACAGGGACTGCCTGCAGTAGGCCTGGATGGAGACATCTCAGAATCCTACAGCAACTCCTTGTAGAAAAGGATGTTATCTGGGACCCTGAGAAGCAGGAGACACATCCCTCCCACTGTTCCCCAATCAAACCCTTCCTGTTTCACTGTCCTGGTATTCCCCTACACTGTTGCATTGAGCCTTTCCAGGACAAGGGGCCTCTCCTTCTTTCTTGTTGGGCATCATTTGATATGTTAATTGTTTCTTTGGTATTCTGAGCTTCTGGGCTAATATTCGCATATCAGTGAGTGCATACCACAGGTATTCTTTTGTGACTGGGTCACCTCACTCAGGATGACATTCTCTAGTTCCACCCACTTGCCGAAGAATTTTATAAATTCATCATTTTTAATAGCTGAGTAGTATTCCGTAGTGTAAATATACCACATATTCTGTATCAATTCCTCCGTTGAGGGATATCTTGATTCTTTCCAGATTCTGGCTATTATAAATAGGGTTGATATGAACATACTGAAGCATGTGCCCTTATTACAGGATGGGGAATCCTCTGGGTAGATGACCAGGAGTGGTATAGCAGGGTCCACTGGTAGTATTATGCTGAGTTTTCTGAGGAACTGCCAGGAAGATTTACAGAGTGGTTGTACCAATTGCAATCCCACCAGCAGTGGAGGAGTGTTCTTTCACCACATCCTCACAAGCACCTATTGTATCCTGAGTTTTTGATCTTAGCCATTCTGATTGGTGTGAAGTGAAATTTCAGGGTTGTTTTGATTAGCATTCAGCTAATAACTAAGGATGTTGATTATTTCTTTAGGAGCTTCTCAGTCATTCGATATTCCTCAGGTGAATATTCTTTGTTTGGTTCTGTACCCCATTTTTTAATAGGGTTATTTGTCTCTCTAGAGTCTATCTTCTTGAGTTCTTTGTATATCTCAGATATTAGCCCTCTGTCAGATGTAGAGTTGGTAAAGATCATTTCCCAATTTGTTGGCTATTGTTTTGTCCTTTTGACAGTGTCCTTTGCATTACTGAAACTTTATAATTTTATGAGGTCCGATTTGTCAATTCTTCATCTTAGAGCATAAGCTATTGGTGTTCTGTTCAGGAAATGTTCCCCTGTGCCCATGTGCTCAAGACCCTTCCTCAGTTTCTTTTCTGTTAGTTTCAGTGTGTCTGGTTTTATTTGGAGGTCTTTAATCTACTTGGAATTGAGCTTAGTACAAGGAGGTAAGAGTGGATCGATTTGCATTGTTAAGCATGCTGACCTCCAGTTGAACCAGCGCCATTTGTTGAAAAGGTTATCTATTTTTCCACTGGATGGTTTTAGCTCCTTTGTCAAAGATCAAGTGACCATAGGAGTGTGGGTTTATTTCTGGGTCTTCAATTCTATCACATTGATCTACATGCCTGTCACTGTACCAATACCATGAAGCTTTTAACACTATTACGCTGTAGTACTACTTGAGGTTGTGGATACTGATTCCCCCAGAAGTTCTTTTACTGTTGAGAATAGTTTTAATTATCCTGGGTTTTTTGTTATTCCAGATGAATTTGAGAATTGCTCTAACTCTATGAAGAATTGAGATGGGATTTTGATGGGGATTGCATTGAATCTGTAGATTACTTTTGACAAAATGGCCATTTTTACCATATTAATCTTGCCAATCCATGAGCATGGAAGATTTTTCCATATTTTGATGTTTTCTTCAATTTCTTTCTTCAGACACTTGAAGTTCCTGTCATAAGGATCATTTACTTGTATGGTTAGAATCACAGCAAGATATGTTATTTTGTTTGTGGCTATTATGAAGGGTGTCATTTCCCTAAATTCTTTTTCAGCCTGTTTATCCTTTGAGTATAGGAAGGCTCCTGATTTGCTTGAGCTAATTTAATATCCACTTTGCTGAAGTTGTTCATCAGCTGTACGTGTTCTCTGGTAGTTTTTTGGGTTGCTTAAGTATACTATCACATCATGTGCAAATAGTGATAGCTTGACTTCTCTCTTTCCAATTTGATCCTTTTGACCTCCTTTTGTTGTCTAATTGCTCTAGCTCGAACTTCAAGTACTCTGTTGAATAAATATGGAGAGAGAGGCAGCCTTGTCTAGTCTCTGATTTTAGTGGAATTCTTTGAAGTTTCTCTCCAACTTAGATTGATGTTGGCTACTGGTTTGCTGTATATTGCTTTGGCTAGGTTTAGGTATGGGCCTTGAATTCCTGTTCTGTCCAAGATGTCTAACATGAATGTATGCTGAATTTTGTCAAATGCTTTTTCAACATCTAATGAAATGACCATGTGTTTTTTTTCTTTGAGTTTGTTTATGTAGTGGATTACATTGATGGATTTCCATATATTGAACCATCCTTGCATCCCTGGGATGAAGCCTACTTGATCATGGTGAATGATTGTTTTGATATGTTCTTGGATTCAGTTGGCAAGAATTTTATTGAGTATTTTTGCATCAATATTCATAAGAGAAATTAGTCTGAAGTTCTCTTTCTTTGTTGATATTTTTGTGGTTTTGGTATCAGCATAATTGTGGCTTCATAGAACAAGTTGGGTAGCAAGCAGTCCTTCTGTTTCTATTTTGTGGAATATTTTGAAGAGTATTGGTGTTAGGTCTTCTTTGAAGGTCTGATAGAATTCTGCACTATAACCATCTGGTCATGTGGGTTTTTTTTGTTTGGGAGACTGTCACTGGCGACTTCTATTTCTTTAGAGGTTATGGGACCATTTAGATGGTATATTTGATATTCATTTAACTTTGGAAGTCGTTATCTATCTAGGACATGGTCCATTTCATCCAGATTTTCCAGTTGTGTTGAGTATACACTTTTGTAGTAGGATCTGATGATTTTTTTTTAAATTTCCTCATTTTCTGTTGTTATTTCTCCATTTTCATTTCTGTTTTTTGTTAATTTGGATACTGTCTCTGTGCCCTCTGATTAGTCTGGCTAAAGGTTTATCTATATTGCTGATTTTCTCAAAGAACCAGCTCCTGGTTTTGTTGATTCTTTGAATAGTTCTTTTGTGTCTACTTGGTTGATTTCAGCCCTGAGTTTGATGATTTTGTTGTGATGTGTTGTGATGTGTGCTTTAAGCTTTAGTAAAGTTTCTTTTATGAATGAGGATGCCCTTGCTTTTGGAGCATAGTTTTTCAGAATTGAGAGTTCTTCTTGTTTAATTTTTTCATTTAATGAATATAAAGTTTCCTTCTATGTGTTTTTTTGATGACTTTTAGTTGTAAGTCTATTTTATTGGATATTAGAATGACTACTCCAGCTTGTTTCCTGGGGCCATTTGCTTTGAAAACTGTTTTCCAGTCTTTTACTCTGAGGTAGTTTTGTCTTTGACACTGAGATACATTTCCTCTATGCAGCAAAATGTCCTGTTTATGTATCCAGATTGTTAGTCCATATCTTTTGATTGGGGAATTGAGTCCATTGATGTTAAGAGATATTAAGAAAAAGTGATTGTTGCTTCCTGCTATTTTTGATGTAATTTTTATGTTTGTGTGGTTATCTTCTTTTGGATTTGTTGAAAGAAGATTAATTTCTTGTTTTTTTTTTCTAGTCTGTAGTTTCCCTCCTTTTGTTGGTGTTTTCCATTCATTATTCATTGAAGACTGGATTTGTGGACAGATATTGTGTAAATTTGTTTTTGTCATGAAATATCTTGGTTTTTCCATCTATAGTAACTGAGAGATTTGCTGGATATAACATTCTGGATTGGTATGTATGTTTCCTTAGGGTCTTTAGTTCATCTGTCCAGGCTCTTCTGGCTTTCATAGGCTCTGATGAGAAGTCCAGTGTAATTCTGATAGGTCTACCTTTATATGTTGCTTGACATTTTTCCCTTACTGTTTTTAATATTCTTTCTTTGTTTAGTACATTTGGTGTTTTAATTATTATATGATGGGAGGAATTTCTTTTCTGGTCAAATCTATTTGGAGTTCTGTAGCCTTCTTGTACGTTCATGGGAATCTCTTTCTTTAGGTTAGGGAAGTTTTCTTCTATAATTTTGTTGAAGACATTTACTGGCCCTTTAAGTTGGAAATCTTCACTCTTTTCTATACCTATAATCCTTTTGTTTGATCTCATTTTGTCCTGGATGTTTTGGGTCAAGAGCTTTTTGCATTTTCTTTGATTTGTTGTATCAGTGTATGGTATCTTCTGCATCTGTGTTTCTCTCTTCTATCTCTTGTATTCTGTTGTGGATACTTGGATCCATGACTTCTGACTTCTTTCCTAGGTTTTCTATGTCCTGAGTTGTTTCCCTTTGTGATTTCTTTATTGTTTCTATCTCCATTTTTACATCCTAGATGGCTTTGTTCAAATCCTTCACCTGTTTTGTTGTGTTTTCCCTTAGTTCTTCAAGGGCTTCTCCTTGTTTACTTGTGTTCTCCTGTATTTAATTAAGGGATTTTTTTATGTTCTTCTTGTAACTACAGTTGTTCCTCTTTCTACTAACCTTAGTCCTGACAACAGTTGTATAGATTCCATTTGTGCATGACAATTTTTCAGTTGGACTTGGTGTGCATAATTATTCTATTATATTTGACTTTTGGACTTCTTTCTCCCTCTGCTCTTGCAAATTCTGTGAAACTAGATGATCCCTGATGTAATGATACTTAAACAAAACTGAGACATGGGGCACAGCACAGCACAGTCCTAATGACCCAGGGACATGTTGTGTGTCCTCATCTTAGAAGCAGTGTAATAACTGCACACTGTTAGTTCCAGATTAATGCTTGACTTGCAAAGAAAGTTTGATGAAATAATAAGAAAATGAATTAGGGTCAACATTAGGACTCCAAAGAAAGAAAAAAATTATTAAAATTTTGAAATAAGTTTTGCACATTGAGTGTGGTTCCTGGATAAGCAAGTATAGAATATGTAAAGTCTTATATTAGTAAAACTAAATCAAAACACTGGTACTCTTAGGAGAGTCATTGTGTGAAATATGTAGAAGTGGAAAGCGAGGGGTACTACCAAGTTAAAGGTAAACTTGATTCTTTCTGGCCACTGCCTGGCAGCTTTGCCCATGTAATTTATCATTAGAGCTTCACAAGAAAATGCAAGAAACTGGTCTTGGAGCACTGAGCTCTGAAGTATAATAGCTAAAGTTAAAGCTTAAATAATGATAAGTTTGCAATTATTATTATTTTGACTATAGACCTGGGAATAGAGAAGCTTGAAGCTTTCTGGAACAATTGTAACTCTTGATTTTTTGAGGGACGTGGTTATTCTTTTGAATTTGATTTGGCACCAATTATACAATGTCTTTTTTATCTGCTTTTGCAATATCAGTAAAAGACTGGGGCAAGAAGAAGGCAAGGAGAAGAGCATGTTGAGAGTTAGTAGTGAGCATGTGAAGAGCAAGTGAGAGAGCGAATGCAGAGAGCATGAGAAGAGCTTGTGAAAGAGTGAAGAGAGAATGTGAGGTGTGTGTGAGAGTGAAAGGAGAGTGCATGCAGTATGTGTGTGAGATGTGTGTGAAGAGTGTGTGTGAGAGTGAAAGGTGAGTGTGTTTGGCATGTGTGTGATATGTGTGTGAAGAGTGTGTGTGTGAGTGAAAGGGGGAAAAGACGGAGGTATGTATGAGCCTGAGAGTGCAAGAAAAGATAAGTGCATAGAAGCCAGGTGGTGGTGGCACACACCTTTAATCCCAGCACTTGGGAGGCAGAGGCAGGTGGATTTCTGAGTTCGAGGCCAGCCTGGTCTACAGAATGAGTTCCAGGACAGCCAGGGCTACACAGAAAAACCCTGCCTCGAAAAACCAAAAAAAAAAAAAAAAAAAAAAACAGAAAAAAGAAAAGAAAAGCAGAGTGCACAGGAGCATGCAGAGTGTATGCAGCCTCAAGCTGTGAGTGAATGAGCAAGAGAGAAAGATAGCAGAGAATGAGAGAAAAGAGAAACTTTAAGCCTTGAAAAATTGCTTGTAAGTTTGTACCCAAAAGGTAGTCTGTGTATATTTATTATGCGCCTTCTTCCCTGCTTCCAGTTGAGAACTCTGATCCTGTGTTGAGGCTGGACCCCAATACCTGATGACTAAGGATGTTGAACATTTCTTTAGGTACTTCTCAACCATTGCATATTCCTCAGTTGAGTATTCTTTATTTATCTCTGTACCCCATTTTAATAGGGTTACTTTCTTCTCTGACATCTTACTTCTTGAGTTCTTTGTATATGTTGGATATTAGCACTCTATTGGATGTAGTATTGGTAAAGATCTTTCCTCAATCTGTTGGTTGCCAATTTGTCCTATTGACAGTGTCCTTTACTTTAAAAAACCTTATAATATAAATTTCCCCTGTGCCCATGTGTTTGAGACTCTTCCTCACTTTCTCTTCTATTAGTTTCAGTGTATCTGGTTTTATGTGGAGTTCATTGATCCACTTGGACATGAGCTTTGGACAAGGAGATAAGAATATATTGATTTGCATTCTTCTACCTGCTGACCACCAGTTGAACCAACATCATTTGTTGAAAATGCTGTCTTTTTTCCAGCATTTTCAACAAAATTGGATGATTGTAGCTCTTTTGTCAAAGATTACTTGACCATGGGTGTGTGACTTAATTACTGGGTAATGATTCCTATTCCATTGACCTACCTGCCCATCAGTGTACCAATACCATGAAGTTCTTCATCACGATTGCTCTGTAGTACAGTTTCAGGTCAGGGATGGTGAGTTCCCCAGAATTTCTTTTATGGTTGAGAATAGTTTTTGTTCTCCTTGTTTTTTGTGCTTTTTAGCCATTTGATATTCCTCTGCTGAAAATTCTCTTTTTAACTCTACATTCCATTTCTTAATAAGAGTGTTTCAGTTGTAGTTGTTGTCTAACTTTTTGAGTTCTTTATTTAGCTTGAATATTAGCCTTCTGTCAGATGTAGGGCAGGGGAAGATCTTGACATAATCTGTAGGCTGTCGTTTTGTCCTATTGGTGGTGTTATTAGACTTACGGAGGTTTTCAGTTTCATGAGGTCCTATTCATTAATTGTCAACCTTAGAGTCTGGGCCTTTAGTGTTCTGTTCAGGCAGTTGTCTCCTGTACCAACAAGTTCAAAACTATTTCCAACTTTCTGTTCCATTAAATTTAGTGTATCTGGTTTATGTTGAAATCTTTAATGCATTTAATCTTGAGATTTCTACAAGGTTATTAATATGGATCTACTTGTATTTCTCTACATGCAGGCATCAGGTTAGACTAGTACCACTTGTTGAAAATACTCTCTTTCCCATTGTATGTTTTTTGCTTGGTCTTCAAAAAGCTAAGTGTTTTTAGGTATTTGTTTGTTTATTTCTGGGTATTTGATTTGATTTCACTGATCAATCTTTCACAATCAATATTGTGCAGTTTTAATAACTATTTCTCTGTAGCAAAGCTTGAATTCAGGGATTTGATACCTCCAGAAGTTCCTTTATTGTTCAATATTGTTTTATCTACTTTTTTTCTTATTTTTACATATGAAGTTAAGATTTTTTTTCTTTCAAGATCTGTAAAGAATTGTTTTAGAATTTTGGTTGGGATTGTATTGAATTTGTATATTGATTTAGGTAAGATGGTCATTTTCAATATCTTAATCCTACTAATCAATAAGTGTGGGAGATCTTTCCATTTTCTGATATCTTTCTCAAATTCTTTCCTCAGAGAATTGAAGTCCTTGTTATACAGATCTTTTACCTTGCTCTGTTAGAGTTACACAAAGATACTTTATATCACTTGTGAGTATTGTGAAAGGTAGTGACTTCCTAACTTCTTTCAATCCAGTTTATCACTTATACACAGGGCTACTGATTTCTTGAGTTAATTTTGTATCTATCGACTATGTGGAAGGTGTATGTCAGGTGTTTGAGTTCTCTGGTAGAATTTTGGGAGTCATCTGTGTATACTAACATACCTGTGTATAGTAATAATTTGACTCTTTCAAATTTGTTTTCCATTAATTTCCTTTAGTTCTGTTATTGCTCTAGTTAGAGCACCAAGTATTATTTTGAAGAGATAGGGAGAGATTGGGCAGTCTTGTCTTTTCTCCAACTTTTCATGGAATTGCTTTAAGTTTCTCTCAATTTAATTTGATGTTAGCTATTGACTTCCTGTATATTGCCTTTATTATGTCTATGCTTTGCACCTAGTATACTATATCTCTGCAAGTATCTTAGCCTGAGGGGTATTGGATTTTGTCAAATGCTTTTGTTGGCATCTAGTGCAATGATCATGTGGTTTTTTTCTTTTGGTTTATTATCTGATTGATTACCTTGATGGATTTTGATACATTGAATCATCCTTTCATCTCTGGGATGAAGTCTATTGAACGTGATGGATGGTGTTTTAATGTGTTCTTCAATTTTATGCATATTTTATTGACTATTTTTGCATTAATGTTCATAAGGGAAATTGGTCTGAAACTCTTTTTCTATGTTGAATCTTTTTGACTTGGGTGTCAGGGTAACTGTGGCCTCAGAATGAGTTTGGCAGTGTTCCTTCTATTTCTAGTTTTTGTAATAGATAATATGAGGAATATTGACATTAACTCTTTATGAAAGTATGGTCAAACTGTGCACCAAAACCATCTTGCCTTGGGCTTTTTGGTGGGAATGGTAGGTTTTTAATGACGGCATCTACTTCCATAGGGATTGTAGGAGTATTAAGGTAGCTTTCCTGTTCTTGATTTAGCTTTGATAATTGGTATCTATTTAGAAAATCATCCATTTCATTTAGATTTTCCAAATTTTTTGAGCACAGGCCTTTGAAGTTTGTCCTGATCATTCTTTCAATTTCCTCATTATCTGTTGCTATGTTTCTCTTTTCATTTCTGATTTTGGTAATTTGAGTACTGTCTCTCTGCCTTTAATTTAGTTTGCCTAAGGGTTTGACTATCTTGCTTAATATCTCAAAGGAACAGGTATTGGTTTGTTATTTTTTGTATTGTTCTCTTTGTTTCTAATTGAATGAATTCAGTTCTGAGTTTGATTCTATCCTGCCTGCTACCCTGGCTGTGTTTGTTTGCTTCATTTTTCCTACATTTAATTCATTAGTATGAAAATATTACAACTTCATTCTAAGAGCACTTAGTGCTATGAAATTTCCTCTTATCACTGCTTTCATAGTGTCCTATAGGTTTGGCCATGTTATTCCATCATTTTCTTTTTTTTCTTCGTTTTTTTTTTTTGTTTGTTTTCTAAGTTTTTTAATTTACATTCCAAATCATTTCCCCTTTCCTGTTTCCTCCTTCCCGGAAAGTCCCATAAGTCCCATTCCCTCCCTCTTTTCCCCATTCAACCCCCTCTCGCTACTCTATCCTGGCATTCCACTACATCCAGTCTTTCCAAGACCAGGGAACTCTCCTTCCATCTTCTTGGAAATCTATTGATATGCGAATTGTGACGAGGGTATCCCTAGATTCTGGGCTAATATCCCTTATAAGTAACTGCATACCATGTGTGTCCTTTTGTGAATGGGTTACCTCATTAAGGATGATATTTTGAAGTTCTGGACATTTCCCTAGGAATTTCGTGAGTTCGTTGTTTTTAATTGCAGAGTAGTATTCCATGGTGTATATATACCACATCTTCTGAATCCATTCTTCCATTGAGGGATATTTGGGGTCTTTCTAGCTTCTGTCTATTATAAATAAGGCTGCTATGACCATAGTGGAGCATGTGTCTTTTACTGCATGCAGGTAAAGCCTCTGGGTATATGCCCAGGACTAGTATAGGAGGATCCTCCGGGGGTGTCATGCCCAGTTTTCTGAGGAACTGCTTTCTTGAATGGTTGTATAACCTTGCAATCCCACCAGCAGTGGAGGAGTGTTCCTCTTTCTCCACATCCTCGCCAACAACTGCTGTCTCCTGTGTTTTTGATTTTAGTCATTCTGACTGGTGTGAGATGGAATCTCAGGGTTGTTTTGATTTGCATTTCCCTAATGAATAAGGATGATGAACATCTCTTTAGGTGCTTCTCAGCCATTAGATATTCTTCAAGTGAGCACTCTTTGTTTAGCTCTGTACCCCATTTTTAATAGGGTTACGTGGCCCTCTGGAGTCTAACTTCTTGAGTTCTTTGTATATATTGGATATTAGCCCTCTGTCAGATGTAGGGTTGGTAAAGATCATTTCCCAGTTAGTTGGTTGCCTCCTTGTCTTTTTGACAGTGTCTTTTGCCTTACAGAAACTTAGTAATTTTATGAGGTCCCATTTGTCAATTCTTGATCTTAGACCATAAGATATTGGAGTTCTGTTCAGGAAATTCTCCCCTGTACCCATATGTTCATGGTTCTTCCCTAGTTTCCTTTCTATTAGTTTCAGTGTGTCTGGTTTTATGTGAAGGTCCTTGATCCACTTGGAATTGAGCTTAGTGCAAAGAGATAAGAATGGGTCAGTTTGCATTCTTCTGCATGTTGACCTCCAGTTGAACCAGCACCATTTGTTGAAAAGGCTATCTTTTTTCCACTGGATGGTTTTAGCTCCTTTGTCAAAGATCAAGTGACCATAGGAGTGTGGATTCATTTCTGTGCCTTCAATTCTGTTCCATTGATCTACATGCTTGTCACTGTACCAATGCCATGTAGTTTTTAACACTATTGCTATGTCCCATTAACCTATTGCTTGAGGTCTGGGATATTGATTTCCCCAGAAGTTCTTTTACTCTTGAAAATAGTTTTAGCTGTCCTGTGTTTTCTGTTATTCCAGATGAATTTTTGAATTGTTCTTTCTGACTCTATGAAGAATTGAGTTGGGATTTGGTTGGGGATTGCATTGAATCTGTATATTGCTTTTGGCAAGATGATCATTTTTACTATATTAATCCTGCCAATCCATGAGCATGGCAGATTTTTCCATCTTCTGAAGTCTTCTTCAATTTCTTTCTTCAGAGACTTGAAGTTCTTGTCATACAGATCTTTCACATGTTTGGTTAGAGTCACACCAAGATACTTTATATAGTTTGTAGCTACTGTGAATGGTATCATTTCTCTTGCTTCGTTCTCAGCCTGCTTATCCTTTGAGTATAGGAAGGCTACTACTTGCTTGAGTGGATTTTATATCCGGCCACATTGCTGAAGTTGTTTATCAGCTGTAGGAATTCTCTGGTGGAGTTCATTGGGTCACTAAAGTATAGTAACATATCATCTGCAGATAGTGATAGTTTGACTTTTTCCTTTCCAATTTGTATCCCTTTGATGTGCTTTTGTTGTCTAATTGCTCTAGCCAGAACTTCAAGTACTGTATTGAAAAGATACGGAGAGTATCTTGTGTAGTCCCTGATTTTAGTGTGATCACTTCAAGTTTCTCTCCATTTAGTTTGATGTTGGCTATTGGTTTGATGTAAATTGCTTTAACTATGTTTAGATATTGACCTCGAATTCCTTATCTTTCCAATACCTTTAACATGAAAGGATGCTGAATTTTGTCAAATGCTTTCTCAGCATCTAATGAAATGACTATGTGGTTTTTTTGTTTGAGATTGTTTATGTAGTGGATTACATTGATGGACTTCCTTATATTTAACCTTCCCTGCATCCCTGGGATGAAGCCTAGTTGATTGTGGTGAATTATCGTTTTGATGTGTTCTTGGATTCGGTTGGCCCGAATTTTATTATTTTTGCATCGATATTCATAAGAGAGATTGGCTGAGATTCTCTTTCTTTGTCGGATCTTTGTGTGCTTTTGGTATTATCATAATTGTGGCTTCATAGAACGAGTTGGATAGTGTTTCTTCTGTTTCTATTTTGTGGAATAGTTTGAAGAGTATTGGAGTTAGGTCTTCTTTGAAGGTCTGATAGAATTCTGCACTAAAGTCATCTGGACCTGTGCTCTTTTTGGTTGGAGGACTTCCAATGACGACTTCTATTTCTTCAGGGGTTATAGGACGGTTTAGATGATCTATTCGATCCTGATTTAATTTTGGTATTTGGTATCTGTCAAGAAAATTGTCCATTTCCTCCAGATTTTCTAGTTATGTTGAATACAGGCTTTTGCAATAGGATCTGATGATTTTTTTGAATTTCCTCAGTTTCTGTTGTTATCTCTCCCTTTTCGTTTCTGAATTTGTTAATTTGGGTACTCCTCTGTGCCCTCTGGCTAAGGGCTTATTTATCTTGTTGATTTTCTCAAAGAACCAACTCCTAGTTTTGTTGATTCTTTGTATGGTTTTATTTCTTTCTACTTGATTGATTTCAGCCCTGAATTTTATGATTTCCTGCCTTCTACTCTTCTTGGGTGTATTTGCTTCTTTCTGTTCCTGGGCTTTCAGGTGTGCCGTCAAGCTGCTAGTGTATGCTGTCTCCCATTTCTTTTTGGTGGCACTCAGGGCTATGAATTTTCCTCTTAGCACAGCTTTCATTATGTCTCATAAATTAGGGTATGTTTTGCCCTCGTTTTCATTAAATTTTAAAAGGTCTTTCATTTCTTTCTTTCTTTCCTCCATGACCAGATTATTATTGAGTAGAGCATTGTTCAGGCTACATGTGTATGTGGGCTTTTGTTGTTTTTGTTACCATTGGAGACCACCCTTATTCCATAGTGATCTGATAGGAGGCATGGGATTAGCTTGATCTTCTTATATCTGTTGAGGTCTGATTTGTGACCAATTATATGGTCGATTTTGGAGAAGGCACCATGTGGTGCTGAGAAGAAGGTGTATTCTTTTGCTTTAGGATGAAATGTTATATATATATATATATATATATATATATATATATATATATATATATATATATATCTGTTTGTTTCATTTGGTCCATGGCTTTAATTAGATTCACTGTGTTCCTATTAATTTCTACTTTCCTGAATGATCCATTTCAGAGAGCGGGGTGTTGATGTCACCCACTATTATTGTGTGAGATGCCATGTGTACTTTGAGCTTTAGTAAAGTTTCTTTTATGAATGAGGGTGTCCTTTCATTTGTAGCATAGATATTCAGAATTGAGAGTTCTTGGTGTATTTTTCCTTTGCTCAGTATGTAGTGTCCTTCTGTGTCTTTTTTGATGACTTTTGGTTGAAAATGAATTTTATCTGATATTAGGATGGCTACTCTGGCTCGTTTCCTGGGACCATTTGTTTGTAAAATTGTTTTCCAGCCTTTTACTCTGAGGTAGTGTTTGTCTTTGACACTGAGGTGCATTTCCTGCATGCAGCAAAATGCTGGGTCCTGTTTATGTATCCAGTCTATTAGTCTATGACTTTTTATTGGGGAATTGAGACCATTGATATTAAGAGAGATTAAGGAGTAGTGATTATTGCCACCTGCTATTCTTGACGCTATCTTTATGTTTGAGTGGTTATGTACTTTTGGGTTTGATTCAAGAAGGTTACTATCTCGTTTTTTCCAGAGTGTTGTTTCTCTCCTTGTATTGGCGGTTTCCACCTATTATCCTTTGCAGGGCTGGGTTTCTGGGAAGATATTATGAAAATTTGGTTTTATCATGGAATATCTTGGTCTCTCCATTTATGGTGATTGAGAGTTTTGCTGGGTATAGTATTCTAGGCTGGCATTTGTATTCTCTTAGTGTCTGCATGAGAACTGCCCAGGATCTTCTGGCTTTCATAGTCTCTTGTGAGAAGTCTGATGTGATTCGGATAGGTCTTCCTTTATATGTTACTTGGCCTTTTTCTCTTACTGCTTCTAATATCTTTCTTTGTTTAGTACATTTGGTGTTATTATGTGACAGGAGGTATTTCTGTTCTGGTCCAGTCTGTTTGGAGTTCTGTAGGCTTCTTGTATGTTCATTGGCATCTTTCTCTTTAGGTTAGGGAAGTTTTACTCCATAATTTTCTTGAAGATATTTACTGGCACTTTAAGTTGCAAATCTTCACTCTCATCTATACCCATAATCCTTAGGTTTGGTCTTTTCTTTGTGTTCTGGATTTCCTGGATGTTTTGGGTTACACGTTTTTTGCATTTTGCATTTTCTTTGACTGTTGAGTCGATGCTTTCTATGGAATCTTCAGCACCTGAGATTCTTTCTTCCATCTCTTGTATTCTATTGTTTATGTTTGCATCTATGACTCCTGATTTCTTCCCAAGGTTTTCTATCTCCAAAGTTGTCTCCCTTTTTTGATTTCTTAGTTGTTTCTACTTCCTTTTTTAGTTCCTGGATGGATTTGCTGAGATCCTTCACTTGTTTGTTTGTATTTTCCTGTATGTCTTGAAGATATTCTGCCTTTTCTCTTTCAGGATTTCTGCCTGTTGACCCAAGTTTTCCTGTATTTCTCTAAGCGATTTTTGTGTTTCCTCCTCATGGGCTTCCATCTGTTGATCCATAGTCTCCTGCATATCTTTAAGCAATTCTTGTGTTTCCTTTATAAGGGCATCTACCTGTTGATTCACTTCTTTAAGCGATTTTTGTGTTACCCCCTTATGGGCCTCCATCTGCTGACCCATGTTCTCCTGCATTTCTCTAAGCAATTTTTTGTTTCCTTTGTAAGGGCTTCTACCCGTTGATTCATGTTCTCCTGTAATTCTTTATGAGATTTGTGTCCTTCTTGAAATCCTCTAATAGCAGCATGAGAAGTGATTTTAAATCCAGATATTGTCTTTTGGGTGTGATGGGGTATCCAAGACTTGCTGCTGTTTTAGAGCTGGGTTCGGATGGTGCCATATTACTTTGATTTCTGTTAGTAATGTTCCTACGCTTGCCTTTTGCCATCTGGTTACCTCTGGTGTTAGTTGATCCTGCTGTCACTGGCTCTTGGTTGGACCTCCTGTGAGCCTGCAGGGCTATTTCTGACCCCCTTGGTTTACCGGGATTCTCCTGGTACCGATATCTGGGACCTGCCCTGCTCCTGAGTTTCTTTGGAGCCCTGATGTGCCTTGCCCCAAGTGATGATATATTGGGGAATCCCTGTACTTCCAAAGGCTCAGCGTATTGAATTACCAGAGCAGAGTTTGCCAAGGGGAGACTGTTACGCTCCTGCACTGTGGGTGTGCGCTCTCTCCCAGAGCTGTGGGGTTGCGGGGGAGTGGGTCCCTCTGCAGGGCAGAAGTCCCTCAGCAGAACTGGTGTGTAGGTGACCGCACACCTGCCCAGCTCTTGGGAGCAGGGAGCACACAAGCTGCCTGAGACCCAAGCGATATTATGGTTGATTGTCTCTGTGTCTCGAAGTTCAAGGTGCCCTGTTGCTGGAGCAAAGATGGACGAGTGCACTCTGCACTCTCTAGGCACAGGTCACTCTGCAGGGCAGATGGCCCGCAGCAGAGCTGGCGCCCAGAGGACTGCAGAGCTGCTCCGCTCTTGGGCGCAGATGGAAGCCCAACAGGCTGTGTCCCAAGCAATGTTATATTGGGGGGGTTCCTGGGTACCTGTATCCTCAGTGCAGTCCATCCCCTGAACAGAGGTCGCCAAAGGGAGGCTGGTAGGCTCCAGGCCTGTGTGGGTGTGATCTCTCCCAGAGAGGGTGGTTCCTCTGCAGGGCAGAAATCCCACAGCAGAGCTGGTGTGTAGGTGACTGCAGACCTGCCCAGCTCTTGGGAGCAGGGAGCACACAAGCTGGCTGAGATCCAAGCAATATTATGCTTGATTGTCTCTGTGTCTGGAGGTTCGAGTTGCCCTGTTGCCAGAGCTGTTCCATCATTTTCATTGAATTCTAGAAAGTCTTTCATTTATTTCTTTATTTCTTCCCTGTACCAGTGATCACTGAGTAGAGGATTGTTCAGTTTCTGTGAAATTCTTGTTTCTGATGCTGTTGAAACTTATCTTTAATCTATGATGTTATAATAAGACGCATGTGATTATTTTATTTTTCTTGTGTCTGCTGAGGCTTGCCTTGTGATTGATTAAATAGTCAATTTTGGAGAAGGTTCCATGAAGGGCAGAGGAAAAGGTATACTCATTTGTGGTTGGGTGAAATGTTCTATAGATATCTGTTAGGTTCATTTGTATCCTTACCTCTCTTAGTTTTGTCATTTCTCTGATTAGTTTCTGGTTCTATGATCTGCCTATTGATGAGAGTGGGTTGCTGAAGTCTACCACTATTACTGTGTAATGGTCAATGTGTAATTTAAACTTCATTAAAGTTTATTTTGTGAATGTGTGTGTGTGTGTGTGTGTGTGTGTGTGTGTGTGTGTGTGCCATTTCATTTGGGGCATATACTTGCACAATTGTGATGTATTCTTGTTGGAGTTTTCCTTTAATGAATATTGACTTTCCCCATCTCTTTAGATTACTTTTGGTTGAAATTCTGTTTTATTAGATATTACGTCTGCACCAGCTTATTTCTGAAGTCCATTTGCTTAGAAAAATACCTTTCTAACCTTTATTCTGAGATAATATCTATCTTTGTTGTTGAGTCCTGTTTCTTGCATAACCGAATTCTATTTAAGCATGCAGTTTTTAGCATATATCCTTTTACTGAGAATTTGAGTCAGTTGATATTAAAAGATATTAATTATGATCGTTACTTCCTGTTATTTGGTGTTGGTAGTGTGTGTGTGTGTATGTGTGTGTGTGTGCATGTGTGCATGTGTGTATCTTCTATTGGTTTTATTGGCAAGATTTCCTTTTTTTGGTTTAATTATTTTGGTGTTTTGAAACCTTGTACATGTATAGCCATCTCTATCTTTAGGTTACAGATTTTTTTCTCAGACATGTTAAAGATATTTTTGGGGCCTTCAAGCTGGGAATCTTCTCCTTCCTCTCTTCTTATTGTTAGGTTTAAACTATTCATAATATCTCAAATTTGCTGATGTTCTGTGTCATGAAGCATTTTGATTTTGCATTTTCTGTGATTGGTATATTGATTTCTTCTATTGTACCTTCTATGCCTGGTATTCTTTTCCCATCTCCTGCATTTTGTTAGTGAGGTTCATGTCTGTATTTCCTGTAATCTTTCCTAGGCTTTCCATCTCCTGGACTTCTTGACTTTGTGTTTTCTTTATTAATTCTTTTTCTCTTTTCGGGTATTGGACAAACTTATTCATATCCTTTATCTGTTTGATTGTGTTTTCCTGTATTTCTTTTAGGGATTTTTTTTCACTTCTTCTTTAAAGGTCTCTATCATCTCTTTAAGACAGGATTCAGAATCTTCTTGTGCTTCAGTTTTATTAGGGTATCCAGGGTTTGCTGTAACGCAATATCTAGGCTCTGTTGGTGCCTTATGTTGTGGGAAATATTTGAAAAAAAAATAAACAACCCTTCCCCCTCTCTATTCTAAGGAAAAAAAACCTTTTTCTCATTATAAAGCACAACTATTACCATTTTATAACTTATAAGGCATAGATAAACCTAACACCCAGTCTATCAACTTTGCCATTAAGAGAGAACATTGTCATCTATCCTAAAGTAAAAGACTCATCATTCTACACTAACTCATGTCCTGGCTTTAGAATGTATGTTATCTGAAAACCATTCCATCAAATCTGTTCCTCTCAAAGTACATAGCCTGGGTTGGCTATGAGACCATAAGTCTTCAAGCCTATCAGAAATTCAAGAATGACTGATATTAACAGAAAATATATAGAAAGCCTAACACAGCTTCCAAAACTTAGCCAATTTACAGAGACCATTGATCACCTGGAAAGTCCCTTACTTCAAAACATTGGAGAATCAGTCTTCAGCCTTCTGGAAAGGATCATCTGACAGACCTCAAGAAACAGGATATTAAGGACTAGCCTATTCTGTCTCCACAGAATCAAGCTGTCCTAAACTTGTAATTGTGTCCTTTCTGTGGAGAGTATTATATCTGTAGATGAAAAGAGGCAATTCTTACCTAGTGGCTCTCTGGCCACACCTGGAGTAATTCATAGATAATGAATTTCTTCTTTGAATTAAGACAGGGAAAGCTGACAGGAGCAGACTAGTCTCCACAATAGGTGACTAAATAACATTTAATGTCACATTCTGTGGATTTCTGATGTTTTTAAAAACAAATTATCTATGTAAAGTAATCTGGACTGTTTTCTATTAACTACTCTCAGCTATTTCTAATTAAAATCTTGACAATACCCTAACAATAACCTCAGAGCCATGAATTTTCTATTTGGCTCTAACGTCACAGGCTTAAATATCTCAGATCAGATTAGAATAAAAGTTATAGGAGGACTGGGTCTAATCATTGTACTTACAAAATTTTGTATCAATAGAAGACATTTATACCAATGAAACCCTTTATTTTGCATCAAAATAATTTATGTACCATTTAAGAAATTATGACTTCAGCTTAGTAATAATTAAAGAGATATCTACCAGATGAGATTATGGCTATGCAATCAATTCTAGCTATTCATCCCTGTTCCAATATTACTATTTCTACATTCCTTAGAAAGACAACCCATTAATAACCTTCTCCAGCCACAAAGCCCAGGGAACTGGGTCAACGACTCTTCATAACTTCTTCAAGCTGAATATGGGCATTGAAATATTATGAAGAGGGGGAATAGTAGGAAAAATAGGATTTATTCATCTCTGATGTCTGTGTCTTGACTGGATATTTCTGAAAGTCCAGGTCATCAGGAGTTCAAGCAGGTCAGTTCAACATGTCTGATGAGGAAATTTATCAAGGCTCTATATACTGTAATATATAAATCTCAATACAAAATTTTAATATCATCAAGATAATCCTTTTGTTTGATTCTCTGCAATCTAGTTCTCTGGGGGGTCTCCCTCTATCAAATCTGCTCCATATTTCTCTGGAAGGTGTATAGACACTAATTACCTTTTCCAAAAACACAAAGACAAAACTGTTTTTCAAAATCAGCATATCCTTGAGCCAGTAATCAGAAAACCCATTATTTAGGCCTCTCTTTCAGAAGAATAATATAACCACAAAACTGAAAATCACACCCATTTTGAAACTCAAAACAATATAAAATAAATGAAGTAAACTAAGATACTCTATGTGCCTATACTAGGCCTTTCCTATCTTGCCAAGCCGGAAAAGGCACTCAAGCTTCCTGTGGAGCCCACGTTAACAGAATATGAGCTTCCCGTGACTGGTCAGACAATCTACACCATCTTTCCATTTGGTTCTCTGCCCAGAGCCACAGACATATTATATTAATATCTGTATAATATCTGTCTGTTGAACTCTCTACCTGGAGCCACAGACATAGATAATACGTGTTCAAGGCAGGCAAGGATTATCACTGCACTCTCCACTGTAGAGTAAGTGACTAATATTCCCTATCCTAGTTCAAATTAAAACAGTCCAAAAAATGAAGTAAATTACAATACTATATGTGCCTATACTTAGGCCTTTCCTATGTTGCCCAGAGGATATAAAACCCAATATGTCCATGGAGCCCACATTAGGCAGACTATGAGTATCCTGTGAGGCAAGTAAAGCAATCTTATACCATTTTATGGTTCAGCTCTCTGCCTAGAGCAGCCAACTTGTTAGACCATCTACCTGCTTGGCTTTCTGCCTGGAGCCACAGATTTAGTTTTTTAATAACTGTCCACTGTCTTCTCTACTTGAAGTAACTGACTAATTTTCCCTATCCTAGTTCTGAACCACAGACGCAATTCCCCACATGATTCAGACAAAATCTGTATGTCAATCTATTCTAAAAGCAAATAATCCCAATTTTATAAATTCGCAGTTCAATCAACCTCTGCCCCAAGAAGAAGGCAACTCCATTGTACAGCTCTCTTACTCAGAATAGTCTACATTCCCCACAGCATGGGACCTCAGAGTCTGCTTTCTATGTTTCAATTCCCATGCTTGAGTCCCTGTATCTCATCTCAGTGCTACCCAGCTACTCACTTAAAAAAAAGAAAAAATAAATAAAATAAAACTCTAACTCTCAGGCTAATAATCTTAAATTTCTAGTGGATTCTTGCCCAACATTTTGGTTCACTATCTATTGTGAGAAATATTAAAAAAAAAGATAGAAATATCTCTTTCCCACGCTTGTGCCTCTGCCCGGCAGCCTGGCCTGCCATGCACTGGTGGGCAATTGCTGACCTGCTTTTATCTCATGGAAACTCTCTGGCCTGGAGTTCCTGAAATGTCTCCACCTAGCTCACTAGGTTCCCACAGCTGGGTCACTACAACACCAAACCTGTTCTTCATATCCCACAGACTTTGTGGTGCACATCAGGCAAACCCACACTTGGCTTCCTTAGTACCTTTCTCTCTTGATCCCAGATGAGATGCTGTGTGAAGAAAAGTGCAACACAAACTTAGTTCAGAAACAATGGTAACTCAATCTCTGAGCACAACAGCTAAAACCTAGTCTTGTATTCCTTATTAAAATCTGATTCCTCCAGTGGCAAATCCTTGCAGATCTGCCATGATACTGGAAAACTTTAGCAGCTATATCTTATCCATATGCTTTCCCCATTCTTAAAGGCCCTCTCTCCTGCTTCTTCTCTTCATCCAAACCAGAAGTCCTGACTACTCACTCAGTGATTGACTCCTTTATTCATAAGGTGATTGGTCCACAAGAAGCCACCTGAGTATGTGACTCATTCCTTATTCCAGACAACATCTACTGGGAGATCAGATTTAACATAAATACAAGCAGCACAGAGCCGTCCACGATAGCCCTACTGTGTTCCCTTGATTGTGTTCTTGGGCTATCAATTAGGCATCTGGTTTTATCTGATCTTGGCTGAATGTTTCTTATGGCAGCAGGAAATAATAGGAAGATGGGGACAGCCATGGACTAGACAATGTAGGTTAGAGTTCCTGACTCTTCTGACTGTGCCACAAGTGAGACAATTTGCAAGATATTTCTAGAGCAATGTTCCAAAATGCTGGTTCCTGTGAATTCTATAGGCCTCCACAGAGAAGCAGGGTGCTCTTGTGTTCCCACAAGCTTCCCTGGGAGTAAATAGTAAGGCATGAGCTAGTCAGAGATCAGGGGACCGTGTACAACTAAACTCTACCTGTAGTGTCCCAGGAAGTCCCAACTACACTGGGATTGAATAACTAGCAGGATTCCAAGCTGGCTAGTCTTGCTGTCCAGGTTTCCACAGGAAAGCAGGATATTCTTGGTATCCATAAAAGCTCCTTGTTACTGAAGAGTAGGTCCAGAGCTAATTCACTGTTGTTAAGGAGACTGGGTGCATATCACCTCTGACTGTTAAGTCCCATGAGTCCAGCGCAGATCTGATAAGGTTGTGATGGATGGAGGAAAGATCCAAGTCTTGGTGCTTGAAAAGTTTCCACAGAGAAATGGGATGCTTTTGGTGTCCTGCTAGGCTCCTCATGGCTGAAGAGTGAGCCTAGAGCTAGACGATGGAATTCAGGTGACCATACAACTCACCTCTCTCTGTCTGTCATGGGCAAAGATGATTGAGATGGAATTGATCAAGCAGAGTTCTAAGTTCGTTAGTCTTGGGGCTCCTAAAGTTTCCACAAGGAAACACAATGCTCTTAGAATCATGCAGGGCTGCTTGGAACTGAAGAACTAGCCCATACCTATACAATGGAGTTCAGAAAATCACATGCAATTTGTCTCTGACTGATATGTCCTTTCCTATATTTATCAGATTAATTCAGTTCCTCGTTAATGTACTTTCATCTTTATAAGATTAGATTTAAGGTTATTTTGTGTGTATGCTTCAGTTGTTAGGATATCTAGGGCTTGGTGTGGTTGAATAGCTGTGTACTGGTGGTGCCACATTGCTCAGGCTTTTGTTTATTGTATAATTAGGCTGGCCTTTAGCCATCTAGTTGTCCCTGGTAGTGACTGGTCTGGTAGTACATGAAGGCAGCAAGCATCTAGGTTGCCTGAGGAATGGAGTGAAGATTTTGGATAGCAGGTAGAGTTGTGGAACAAGATAGACTTCAGATCAAGAGAAAAGGCATCATCGCTGCTGGGCCTGCAGCGTGACCCAGGGAATAGAGAATTGCATCTGTATGTTAATCTGTATCTATATTTGTATGTGTATGAAAATTAAAAGAAACAAACTTGAATATGTAAAAAATCTACAAAGCCAACACAAACTGAAAGAAAACCACACACACACACACACACACACACACACACAAACGTTAAATATGTTTTGTGTTTGACAATGTGGCCTGTTCTCATGTTTAGATGATATATCAGTGGTACACCATTTGAGAAAATGAATTTTTAAGTAAACTGTAGCTATCTTCAGACACACCAGAAGAGGGCATCAGATCTTATTATGGATGGTTGTGAGCCACCATGTGGTTGCTGGCATTTGAACTCAGGGTCTTCGGAAGGGCAGTCAGTGCTCTTAACCACTGAGCCATCTCTCCAGTTCCAAGAAAATTAAATTTTTATTTTCCCACAAGCAGTTCACTGAAAATTTCTTTTGGATTACCTGTGGAAATTACTGAACACTTCTCTTATACTTGCTAGGATCATCTCTGATTGAACTCCTGAAGGTCTTGTTGATGCTACCCCAGTCTCTGTAAATTCATATAAGTTTCAGCTCTGATGCATGTGGGAGATGCTGCTTCCTTGGTATGATTCATCATCTCTGGCTCTTCGTATTCTTTGATCTACTTTTCTTTTTAAATATTTGATCCTTTAGGAAAGAGAATTTATAAATATAATACATTTAGAGCTGAAAGCTCAAATTTTCATAATCTCTGCATACACAGAAAACATATTAGAGTTATTTCTAGGACTACATATAGGCAATCTAATATGTTCATATTTATTGCATATTTCCCCTTAGAACATTTTTACATGTCTCTTTTATATGTCTATCTCCCAACCTCTTATCTGTATTTTTTATCATTCCGTGTGTCCATTCATTCTATTCATTGATATTAAGCTGTCCACATGTTTGAGGCCATTCACAAGAGCACAGAATCCTATCAGGGACTACTTCCTCAAAGAGAATGATTAATTCTATGCTAATAACTATGTACAATGCATAGATCATTGGTATGGTGTCAGGCTTGGATAATATTTACTCAAAATATGTAAAGAGTTTGGCTTTATTTTGTGAACAGATATTAAAGGATACCTACAGGTATAATCGCTATGACATATCTAGATGACAATATATCACACCATTTCCTAATATCACTTGATTCTTACAATACTTTTTCACATGTTACTTGATATTTTCTAAGCCTTTTGGTGGGGAACTTAATCAGATATCCAGTTTAAGACTCAATGTTAATTATGTAATTCTCAATATTTTGGGCAATTAGGCATTACAACATTGACTACAGGCCCCTACACAAATCATTACCTGACTAAGCTTGAAAGTCTGCCATTTCTCTGGGTATAAACAGAAATATATAGAAGGCAAATTGCAGCAGGACCACATAACAATATACCATTATACTGGGATACTATGGGATGTATGACGTCACTAGAAGGCATGAGCTACCATTCTGTGGAGTGTACTTTAATGAAAGCAAATATAAAAGCAATTTGTCTTCCCAAAACAACATTAATTGTAGTATCTCAAATATTCAGCTGTATCACTTTCAATTAATAAAGTTAATCATTCCTCTGTAGCTTTCTTTGCAATCTCAGACCGATTTAGATGATTCCTGATTCAATGGTCATCGGTATACTCTCCATATGTCAACACTTTCCTTGAATGAAACAATAATTGATAATTTATACTGCTAAATTAATAGTGGAATTGTTCCTTTATAAAGAACAGTGCCAATTCCCAGATACTATTCTAATCATAATTTAATGAGGGCTTAGGACTAAATGGGACATTTCTACAGGCCCACCACTATAAAAGGCTTATGAAATATAAAGGAAGAAGTGGAAGAGAAATGTAAGAGCCAGATTATGGCAAAAAATGTGCTGCAATATGTTGTCTTTTAGCCATAGAATGGCTATTACAGATATGTTTGTATTTGAATGTCTTCACAGGATCAATCCAACTAAACTCCTGGTATCCTTTGAATAAACTCTCATAGCCAGAAACCATACTAGAGCTATTTGGTATAAATTATTCTTAGGATACAATTCAGAAATTTCTATGAGGGCCTGATTCCTGATAATATTTCTTTACTCATTGAATGGAATACAACATTATACAAAATAGATGCAAAAAAATTGGGACAGGCAAATTTTGAAACACAATGTTGAAGACTTTGAAAAAATTATAATTGGAAAGAGGAAACAAACATGATCATGTTACATTGATTAATTATATAAAATCCTTGAAACAATTATAAAATGTTATTTGTATCTGCAGACAGTAAGAAATGGATTATCTTTATAAAATCTCTTCTCTAAAAGCTCACATACTTAAGAATAAAATTAGATATAAATGTTAAAAGCAAAAGGTGATGAGCCAATCCAAGAAAATACCATCTTCTAGACACAGCAGGCCTGAAACTTTAGTAAACTCACAGAGACTGGCATAGCCAACACAAGACTTCACAAGTTCAAACTAGAGATAATTGTAGCATTTGGAAGGGGAAATGAGCATAAATTTCTACACATAATCAATAAATATTTGCCATAGAAAGCTTCCTGGAAACAGATATCAGTTCTCTTGAAAGGCTTGTCACTAGATATATTGACCAATCTCCAGGGCAGACCACAAACTCAGAAGAAATTGACCAACATAAACCAGAATCAATGTATTTTGTATGGATTGTCTTTTGTTTGTGTTGCTGAAGACCCAAGAGTTTGAAGGCCTCCCAAAATATCTGACACAAGGCAACAGAAAAGTGACTCTCCCAAATAATCACAGCAGCTGAGAACCCTGAGAAGTCCAACAGACATAGGACCTACACTCATCCCTTCCAACACTTGAACCCCAACCATTTTTCTTCCTGTAATTTTCACTGGGAGAGATCATTAAGTGATCTGCTCCTCTGAAGATCTCACAGTCTGAAGGCCTCCCAGTATACAGGGCAACAGATCAGCACCTTGTCAGCCTTTCTGAAGGCACCATAGTCTGAAGGACTCCCAGGAGGTCTGGTACAGCCAGGGCCACAGGGCTCCCAGGAGACCTACAACAAATCAGGGACATAGGAGGCATGCTCCAGACAAGAGACAGCCAGGAAAACTGACAACAGCAATAATCAAAAGACTAGAGGCAAGCACAAGACTATAGGCAACAGAAGTCAACATACTTTGTCATCATCAGAACCCAGTTCTCCCCATCAGATCAAGTACTGTATATACCAAAACTTCTGAAAACAAGGATCCTGACCTAAAATACTTTCTCATGAAGATAATAGAGTCTTTTAGGAGGATATAAATAACTCACTGGAAGAAGTACAGAAAAATACAGGTAAACAGGTAGAAGCCCTTAAAGGGGAAACAAATAAATCTCTTAAAGAAATACAGGAAAACACAAACAGATCAAGGAAATTAATAAAGCAATCAAAGACCTAAAGGGGAAAGTAGAAATAATAAAGATTAAACAAATAAAGTGAACCCTTGAAATGAAAAACCTAGGAAAGAGGTCAGGAATCACAGATATAAGTACCAGCAATAGAATAATACAAAAGAGCAGAGAGAATCTCAGGCATGGAAGATACATTAGAAGCACTGACAAAGGATGTCAAAGGGATACAAATTGGAAAGGAAGAAGTCAAACGATCACTATTTGCAGACTACATGATAGTATACTTAAGTGACCCAAAGAACTCTACCAGAGAACTCCTAGAGCTGGTAAACAATTTCAGCAAAGTGGGCAGATATAAAATCAACTCAAGCAAATCAGTAGCCTTCCTATACTCAAAGGATAAGCAGACTGGGAAAGAAATAAGAGAAACGATACCCTTCACGATAGCCACAAACAATATAAAGTATCTTGGTGTGACTCTAACCAATCAAGTGAAAGATCTGTGTGACAAGAACTTCAAGTCTCTGAAGAAAGAAATTGAAGAAGACCTCAGAAGATGGAAAAATCTTCCATGCTCATGGATTGGCAGGATTAATAGAGTAAAAATGACCATCTTGACAAAAGCAATATACAGATTCAATGCAAGCCCCATCAAAATCCCAACTCAATTCTTCATAGAGTTACAAAGAACAATTCGCAAATTCAGCTGGAATAACAGAAAACCCAGGATAGTTAAAACTATTCTCAAGAGTAAAAGAACTTCTGGGGGAATCAGTATCCTGGACCTCAAGCTGTACTACAGAGCAATAGTGTTAAAAACTGCATGGTATTGCTACAGTGACAGGCATGTATATCAGTAGAACAGAATTGAAGACCCAGAAATGAATCCACACTCCTATGGTCACTTGATCTTTGACAAAGAGCTAAAACCATCCAGTGGAAAAAAGATAGCCTTTTCAACAAATGGTGCTGGTTCAACTGGAGATCAACATGCAGAAGAATGCAAATTGATCCATTCTTATCTCCTTGCACTAAGCTCAATTCCAAGTGGATCAAGGACCTCCATATAAAACCAGACACCCTGAAACTAATAGAAAGGAAACTAGGGAAGAACCTTGAACACATGGGCACAGGGGAAAATTTCCTGAACAGAACACCAATAGCTTATGCTCTAAGGTCAAGAATTGACAAATGGGACCTCATAAAATTACAAAGTTTCTTTAAGGCAGAGGACACTGTCAAAAGGACAAAGTGGCAACCAACAAACTAGGAAATGATCTTTACCAACCCTACATCCGACAGAGGGCTAATATCCAATATATATAAAGAACTCAAGAAGTTAGACTCCAGAGAGCCATATAACCCTATTAAAAAATGGGGTACAGAGATAAAGAGTTCTCACTTGAAGAATAACGAATGACTGAGAAGCACCTAAAGAAATGTTCAACATCCTTAGTCATCAGGGAAATGTAAATCAAAACAACCCTGAGATTCCACCTCACACCAGTCAGAATGGCTAAAATCAAAAAAACAGGATACAGCAGTTGTTGGCAAGGATGTGGAGAAAGAGGAACAGTCCTCCACTGCTAGTAGGATTTTAAGTTGGTACAACCATTCTGGAAAGCAGTCTGGCAGTTCCTCAGAAAACTGGGCATGACACTCCCAGAGGATCCTGTTATACTACATCTGGGCATATACCCAGAGGCTTCCCCTACATGCAATAAGGACACATGCTCCACTATGCTCATAGCAGCCTTATTTATAATAGCCAGAAGCTAGAAAGAACCCAGATGTCCCTCAACGGAAGAATGAATTCAGAAGATGTGGTATATTTACACAATGGAATACTTGTCTTCAATTAAAAACAATGAATTCACGAAATTCTTAGGCAAATGTTCAGAACTGGAAAATACCATCCTTAGTGAGGTAACCCAATCACAAAAGAACACACATGTTATGCAGTCACTGGTAAGGGGATATTAACCCAGAAACTCAGAATACCCAAGACACAATTCACACATCAATAGATTTCCAAGAAGATGGAAAGGGAGACCCCTGGTCCTGGAAAGACTGGATGTAGGAGAATACTGGGACAGAGAAGTGAGAGTGGGTTGAATGGGGAACAGGGGATTGGAAGAGGGCTTATGGGACTTTCGGGGAGGGAGGAACCCGGAAAGAGGAAATCATTCAGAATATAAATAAAATAATATAGAAAAAAAAGAACTTCAAGTCTTTCAAGAAAGAAATCAAAGAACTCAGAAAATGAAGAAATCCACCATGTTCATGGACTGGTAGGATTAACATAGAAAAATGTCAATCCTCAGTGGGCAGTGGTGGCACGCTTCTTTAATCCCAGTACTTGGGAGGCAGAGGCAGGTGGATTTCTGAGTTCGAGTCCAGCCTGGTCTACAGAGTGAGTTCCAGGACAGCCAGGACTACACAGAGAAACCCTGTCACGAAAAATTAAAACTAAAAAAATGACCATCATACCAAAATGATCTAATTATTCAACACAATTCCCATCAAAATTCCATGACAATTCTTCACAGACATTGGGAGAATAATTCTCAATTTCATAGGGAAAAGCATAAAACTCAGGATAGCAAAAGCAATTCTTGTGGATGCCAACAAGTGCTTACTGATAATAACCTGATATAGCTGTCCAAAGGAAAAAGTGAGTCAAAAAATAGAATAGAGATTAAAGGAAAGACAATCCAGAGATCTCTCCACCTACAGATCCATCCCATGTGCAGACACCAAAGACCCATACTATTGCTGATGGCAAAAAACACTTGCTGACAGGAACATGATATGGCTATTCCCTGAGAGGTACTATCAGCATCTAACCAATAGAGGTGCAGAAACTCACAGCCAACTATTGAACTGAGCTATGAACTCCAATGGAAGAGTTAGGAGAAGGACTGAAGTGACTGAAGGGGATTGCAACCACATAAGAAGAACAATACCGCCTAACTGGACCACCCAGATCTCCCATACCATAGATGGAGAAACCAATATATTTCATGACAAAAACAAATTTACACAGTATCTTTCCAGAAATCCAGCCCTTAAAAGGATAAGGAATGGAAAACACCAACAAAGGGAGAGAAACTATACACTAGAAAAAGCAAGAAATTAGTCCTATTCCAACAAACCCAACAAAAGTTAACCACACAAACATAAAAATTACATCAAAAATAGCAGGAAGCAACAGTCACTTTTCCTTAATATCTCTTAACATCAATGGGCTCAATTTCCCAAGAAAAAGACATAGACTAACAGACTGGATATGTAAAAAAGACCCAACATTTTTCTGCGTACAGGAAATGCATCTCAGTGTCAAAGACAAACACTACCTCAGAGTAAAAGGCTGGAAAACAGTTTTCCGAGCAAATGGTCTCAGGAAACAAGCTGGAGTAGACATTCTAATATCTGACAAAATAGTCTTTCAACCAAAAGTCATCAAAAACGACACAAAAGGACACTTTATACTCATAAAAGGAAAAAATCTACCAGGAAGAACGCTCAATTCTGAACATCTATGCTCCAAATACAAGGACACCATCATTCATAAACCTTACTAAAGTTTAAAGTACACATCATGCCCCATACAATAATTGTGGGTGATTCAACACCCCACTCTCCTTAATGGACAGTCCAGGAAACACAAACTAGACAGAGACACAGAAAAACTAACAGAAGTTTTGGGCCAAATGGATTTAATAGATATCTATAGAACATTTCATCCTAAATCAAAAGAATATAACTTCTTCTCAGCACCTTCTCCAAAACTGACCATATAATTGATCACAAGACAGATCTCAACAGATATAAAAATCATCGAACTAATCTCTTGACTCCTATCAGATAATGATGGAGTAAGGGTGATATTCAACAGCAACAAAAACAACAGAAAGCCCACATACACATGGAAGCTGAATAATGCCCTACTCAATGATAACTTGGTCAAGGTAGAAATAAGGAAAGAAATCAAAACCTTTTTATAGTTTAATGAAAATGAAGGCACAACATACACAAATTTATGGAACACATTGAGAGCAGTGCTAAGAGGAAAACTCATAGTTCTGAGTGCCTCCAAAAAGAAGCTGGAGAGAGCATACCCTAGCAGCTTAACAGCACACCTGAAAGCTTTAGAACAGAAAGAAGCTAATACACACAAAAGGAGCAGAAGGCAGGAAATCATCAAACTCGGGGCTGAAATTAACCAAGTAGAAACAAAAAGAACTATTCAAAGAATCAAGAAAGCCAGGAGTTGGTTCTTTGAGAAAATCAACAAGATAGATAAACCTTTAGCCACACTAACCAGAGGGCACAGGGACAGTATCCAAATTAACAAAATCAGAAATGAAAAGGTGGAAATAACAACAGAAACTGAGGAAATTCAAAAAATCATCAGATACTACTACAAAAGTGTATACTCAACACAACTGGAAAATCTGGAGGAAATGGACAATTTCCCAGACATATACTAACCACCAAAGTTTTATCAGGATCAGATAGACCATCTAAAGGGTCTCATAACCTCTAACGAAATAGAAGTGGTCGTTGAAAGTCTTCCAACGAATAAAAGCAGAGGACCAGATGGTTTTAGTGCAGAATTCTATCAGACCTTCAAAGAAGCCCAAACACCAGTACTCTTCAAACTATTCCACAAAACAGAAACAGAAGGAATTCTACCCAACTCGTTCTATGAAGCCACAATTTCGCTGCTGCCAAAACCACACGAAGATCCAACAAAGAAAGAGAACTTCAGACCAATTTCCATTATGAATATCGATGCAAAAATATTCAATAAAATTCTTGCCAACTGAATCCAAGAACACATCAAAATAATCATTCACCATGATCAAGTAGGCTTCATTTCAGGAATGCAGGGATAGTTCAATACAAGGAAATCCATCAATGTAATCGACTACATAAACAATCAAAGAAAAAAGCCATATGGCCATTTCATTAGATGCTGAAAAAGCACTTGACAAAATTCAAAATCCTGTCATGTTAAAGGTCTTGGAAAGAACAGGAATGCAAGGGCCATACGTAATCATAGTAAAAGCAATATACAGCAAACCAGTAGCCAACATCAAACTAAATGGAGAGAAACTTGAAGCAGTCCCACTAAAATCAGGCACTAGACAAGGCTGCCCTCTCTCTCCATATTTATTCAATATAGTATTTGAAGTTCTAGTTAGAGCAATTAGACAACAAAAGGAGGTCAAAGGGATACAAATTGGAAAGGAAGAAGTCAAAGTATCACTATTTGCAGATGATATGATGGTATACTTAAGTGACCCCCCAAAAAATAACTCCACCAGAGAATTCCTACAGCTGATAAACAACTTCAGCAAAGTGGCCAGATATAAAATCAACTCAAGCAAATCAGTAGCCTTCCTATACTCAAAGGAAAAACAGGCTGAGAAAGAAATTAAGGAAATGACACCCTTCACAATAGTCACAAACAATATAAAGTATCTTGGTCTGAGTCTAACCAAACAAGTGAAAGATATGTTTGACAAGAACTTCAAGTCTCTGAAGAAAGAAATCGAAGAAGACCTCAGAAGATAGAAAGATCTTCCATGCTCATGGATTGGCAGGATTAATATATTTAAAATGGTTATCCTGCCCAAAGCAATACACAGATTCAATGCAATCCCCATCAATATCCCAATTCCATTCTTCATAGATTTAGAAAGAGCAATTCTCAAGTTCATCTGGAATAATAAAAAACCCAAGATAGGTAAAACTATTCTCAACAGTAAAAGAACTTCTGGAGGAATCAGTATCCCTGACCTCAAGCAGTACTACAGACCAATAGTTTTAAAAACTACATGGTATTCGTACAGTGATAGGCATGTAGATCAACGGAACAGAATTGAAGACCCAGAAATGGACCCACACACCTATGGTCACTTGATCTTTGACAAGGGAGCTAAAACCATCCAGTGGAAAAAAGATAGCCTTTTCAACAAATGGTGCTGACTCAACTGGAGGTCAGCATGCAGAAGTATGTAAATTGATCCATTCTTTTCTCTTTGTACTAAGCTCAAGTCCAAGTGGATCAAGGACCTCCACATAACTCAGACACACTGAAACTAATAGAAAAGAAACTGGGGAAGAGCCTTGAGCACATGGGCACCGGAAAAAATTTCTTGTACAGAACACCAAGAGCTTATGCTCTTAAGATCAAGAACTGACAAATGGGACCTCATAAAATTACAAAGTTTCTGTAAGGCAAAGGACACTGTCAAAAAGACAAAATGGCAACCAACTAATTGGGAAATATCTTTACCAAATCTACATCCAACAGAGGGCTAATATCCAAGATATACAAAGAACTCAAGAAGGTAGATTCTAGAGAGCCAAATAACCCTATTAAAAATGGGGTACAGAACTAAAAAATGAATTTTCACCTGAGGAATATCGAATGGCTGAGAAACACCTAAAGAAATGTTCAGCATCCTTAGTCATCAGGGAAATGCAAATCAAAACAACCCTGAGATTTCACCTCACACCAGTCAGAATGGCTAAGATAAAAATCTCAGGAGACAGTAGGTGCTGGTGAGGATGTGGAGAAAGAGGAACACTCTTCCATTGCTGGTGGGATTGCAAGCTGTTAACATCATTGTGGAAATCAGTTCGGTATTTCCTCAGAAAACTCGGCATAATACTACTAGAGGACCCAGCTATACCACTCCTGGGCATATACCTAGAGAAATCTCCAACATGCAATAAGGACACATGCTCCACTATGTTCATAGCAGACATTTTATAATAGCCAGAAGCTGGAAAGGACCCAGATGTCCCTCAACGGAGGAATGGATGCAGAAAATGTGGTGTACTTACACTATGGAATAGTACTCAGCTATTTAAAACAATGAATTCTTGAAATTCTTGGAAAGTGGGTGGAACTGGTCATCCTAAGTGAGGTGACCCATTCACAAAAAATCACACATGATATGCACTCACTGATTAGCAGATATTAGCCCAGAAGCTTGGAATACCGAAGGAACAATTCACATATCAAAGGATACCCAAAAAGAAGGAAGGAGAAGGGCCTGGCCCTGGAAGGGCTCAATGTGGCCGTATAGGGGAATACCAGGAAGGGAGGCAGGATTGGGTTGTTTGGGGAGCAGGGGGAAGGAACAGGGCGTATAGGAGTTTTGTGGAGGGGGATACCAGTAAAATGGAAATCATTTGAAAGGTAAATAAACTATATACCTAATAAAAAAATTAAAAAGAGGAAAACTTCAAACCATTTCCTTTATAAACATTGATGCAAAAATACTCAACACACAATTCTTGCAAACTGAATCCAATAAACCACAATAAAGTAGACTTCACCACAGGGATGCAGTGATGGTTCAATATATGGAAATTCATCAACATTATCCACTACATTAACCAACTATAGAACAAAAATAAAAACACATGATCATTTCATGAGAAGGTCAAAAAGCGTTTGACAAAATTCAGTACCCTTTCATGTTAAAAGTCTTGGAAAGATCAGGAATTCATGGTCCATACCTAAAAATAGTAAAAACATTATACACCAAACCAGTGGTCAACATCAAACTAAATGGAGAGAAACTTGAAGCAATCCCACTAAAATCAGTGACCAGACAAAGTTGTGCTCTCTCCCTGTATTTACTCAGTATAGTACTTGAAATTCTAACTAGAGCAATTAGTCAACAAAAGGAAGTCAAATGGATACAAACTGTAAAGGAAAAATTCAAACTATCACTATTTGCAGATGATATGATAGTATACTTAAGTGACCCCAAGAATTCCACCAGAGTACCCCTAAGCCTGATAAAAAAAAAAACTTCAGCAAAGTGGCAAGACATAAAAATATCTCAGACAAATAAGTAGCCTTCCTCTACTCAGAAGATGAACAGGCTGACAAAAAATTAGGGAAATGACACCCTTCACAATAGTCACAAATGATGTAAAATACTGTGGGGTGACTCTATCCAAGCAAGTTAAAAATCTGTATGATAAGAGCGTCAAGTCTCTGAAGAAAGAAATTGAAGAAGCGATGTGGAGAAAGAGGAACACTCCTCCACTGCTGGTGGAATTGCAGGCTGGTACAACCACTCTGGAAAGCAGTCTGGCGGCTCCTCAGAAAACTGGGCATGACACTTCCGGAGGATCCGGCTATACCACTCCTGGGCATATACCCAGAGGCTTTACCTGCATGCAATAAGGACACATGCTCCACTATATTCATAGCAGCCTTATTTATAATAGCCAGAAGCTGGAAAGAACCCAGATGTCCCTCAATGGAGGAATGGATTCAGAAGATGTGGTATATTTACACAATGGAATACTACTCTGCAATTAAAAACAATGAATTCACGAAATTCCTAGGCAAATGGTCAGAACTTGAAAATATCATCCTTAGTGAGGTAACCCAATCACAAAAGATCACACATGGTATGCAGTCACTGATAAGGGGATATTGACCCAGAATCTCAGAATACCCTAGACACAATCAGCATATCAATAGATTTCTAAAAAGATGGAAGGAGAGACCCCTGGTCCTGGAAAGACTGGATGTAGGGGAACGCCAGGACAGAGTAATGAGAGGGGGTTGAACGGAGAAAAGAGGGAGGGAAGGGGGCTTATGGGACTTTCGGGGAGGGAGGAAACGGGAAAGGGGAAGTGATTTGGAATGTAAATTAAAAAAATAAAATAAAATAATAAAAAAATAAAAAAAAATAAGATGGAAAGATCTTACATGCTCATGTATTGGCAGGGTTAATACAGTAAAAATTGCCATCTTGTGAAAAGCAATGTACAGATTCAATGCAATCTCCTTGAAAATTCTAACTCAATTCTTCATAGAATTAGAAAGAGAATTTGCAAATTCATCTGGAATATCAGAAAAACCAGGATTGTGAAAACTATTCTCAAAAATAAAAGATCTTCTGGGGAATCACCATCACTGACCTCATGTAGGATTACAGAGCAATAGTTATGAAAACTACATGGTATTGGTACAGAGACAAGCAGGTAGATTAATGAAATAGAATTGAAGACCCAGAAATGAACCCATACACTTATGGTCACTTGATCTTTGACAAAGGAGCTAAAACCATCCAGTGGGAAAAAAGACAGCATTTTCAACAAACGGTGCTGGTTTAACTGGAGGTCAGAATGTAGAAAATTGCAAATCAACCCATTCTTATCTCCTTGTACAATGCTCTAGTACAAGTGGATCAAGGACCTCCACATAAAACCAGATTCACTAAAACTAATCGAGGAGAAAATGGGAAAGAGACTAAAACACATGGGCACAGGTGAATTTTCTGAACAGAATAATGGCTTATGCTCTAAGATCAAGAACTGACAAATGAGACCTCATAAAATTGCAAAGCTTCTGTAAGGCAAAGGATGCTGTCAATAGAACAAAATGACAACCAACAGACTGGGAAAAGATCTTTACCAGTTCTACATCTGAAGGAAGGCTAATATTCAATATATACAAATAACTCAAGAAATTAGACGTCAGACAATAAAATAATGCTATTAAAAATGGGCTACAGTGCTAAACAAAGAATTTTCTACTGAGGAATATCAAATGGCTGAGAAGCACCTAAAGAAATGTTCAACATTCTTAGTCATCAGGAAAATACAATTCAAAATAACACTGTGTTTCCTCTTCACACCACTCAGAATGACAAAGTTAAAAAACACAGGTGACAGAAGATGCTGGTGAGAATGTTGAGAAAGAGGAACACTCCTTCATTGCTGGTGGGATTACAACCAGGTACAACCACTCTTGAAATGAGTCTGGCCATTCCTCAGAAAATTGGTCATAGTATTACCGTAAGATGTAACTATACCCCTCCTTGGCATATGCCCAAAAGATGCTCCAACATAAAACAAGAATACATAATCCACTATGGTCATAGCAGCCTTATTTATAATAGCTAGAAACTGGAAAAGAATCCAGATGTCCCTTAGCAGAGGAAATGGGTACCGAAAATGTGGTACGTTTACACAACGGAATACAAATCATTTATTAAAAACAATGACTTCGTGGAATTCTTAGGTAAATGGATGGGACTATAAAATATAGTTTTATGTATTTCTGCCTTACACCAATCAGAATGGCTAAGATAAAAAAAACTCAAGCGACAACACATCCTGTGAAGGATGTGGAAAAAGAGGAACACTTGATCCATTGCTGGTGGGATTGCAAGCTAGTATAACTGCTCTGTAATTAATCTGGTGGTTCCTCAGAAAATTTGAAATGTTTCTAACTGAAGACCCAGCTACAGGGATTCCTCAGTTGAAAATGAGTGTGGCAAACCAATCACAAAAGAACACACATGGTATGCATTAACTATTAACCCAAAAGCTTGGAATACTCAAGATACTATCCACAGACCACCTGAAGCTTGAGAATAAGCAAGACCAAAATATGGAAGCTTTGGTCCTTCTTAGAAGGGCGGTCAAAATACCCATGGAGGAGATACAAAAACAAAGTGTGGAGCAGAGACTGAAGAAAAGGCCATTCAGAGACTGCTCCACCTGGGGATCCATCCCATAAACAGTTACCAAACCAAGACACTATTGTGGATATCAAGAAGTGTAGGCTGTGAGGAGCCTGATACAACTGTCTTCTGAGAGGCTCTGCCAGAGCCTGACATATACTGAGGTGGATGTTTGCAACCAACCATTGAACTGATCATGAAGTCCCCAATGGAGCAGTTAGAGAAAGTACTGAAGCAGCTGAAGGGGTTTACAACCCCATAGGAAGAAACATAATATCAATAAACTATAGCTCCCAGTGTCTAAACCACCAACCAAGGAGTACACAAACGTACCCATGACTCCAGACATATATGTAACAGAGGTTGGACTTGTCTGTCATCAATGTGAGAAGAGCCCTTGGTCCTGTGAAGGCTTTATGCCCCAGTGTATGGGAATGTAAGGGCATAGAGGCAGGAGTAGGTGGGTGGATGTGGGCACACCCTCACAGAAGCAAGAGGAGGGGGGATTGGATGGGGGTTTCTGGAGGGGAAATCATGAAAGAGGATAACATTTGAAATGCAAATAAATAAAATATCCAGTTAACAAAAAGAAAAAAATGTCTCAACAGAACAAAATAACCCTATTAAAAATGGGGTACAGAGCTAAACAAAGAATTTTTAGCCAAGGAATACCAAATGTCTGAGAAGCACTGAAAGAAATGTTCAATATCCTTAGTCATCAGGGAAATGCAAATCAAAATGACCTTGATTTCTGCCTTACACCAATCAGAATGGCTAAGATAAAAAAACTCAAGTGACAGTACATCCTGTGAAGGATGTGGAAAAAGAGGAACACTTGATCCATTGCTGGTGGGATTGCAAACTAGTATAACTGCTCTGTAAATAATATGGTGGTTCCTCAGAAAATTTGAAATATTTCTACCTGAAGACCCAGCTACAGGGCTCCTGGGTATGTACCCAAAAGGTATTCCACCACACTACAAAGGCATGTACATAGCAGCCTTATTCATAATATCCAGAAACTGGAAGCAACTTCGATGTCACTCAACTGAAGAATGGATACAGAAAAATGTGGTTCCTTTACACAATGGAATAGTATTCAGTTATTAAAATGAGGTCATTGTGAATTTTTCAGGCATTAGGATGGAATTAGAAAATATCATTCTGAATGAAGTAACTCAGACCCAAATGGACATGCATGGTATGTACTCACTGATAAGTGGATATTAGTCAAAAAGTTCAGAATATCCCTGATAAAATTCACAGAACATTTTAAGTTTTACAAAAAGGAAGTTGCAAGTTTGGATGCTTTGATTCCACTTAGAACGGGGAACAGAATAATCACAAGATGAAGAGGGAGGGTGGGACCTGGGTGGAAAAGGGGAGTAGAATGGAAAAAGGGGGCCAGATTCAGGTTTGGGGGGAAACAGGAGAGAATCCCAGAGAGACAGAAGAGTGAATGGAAATTCGCATCTCTTGGGGTGGTGGGAAGTACTAGAAAAATCTCAGAGACTTGGGATTGTGAGGGTCCCCGGACTCCATATAGATAACCTTAGCCCAAATGCCTAACAGTGGGCATATGGAACCTGAAATGTCCACCTTAAATAGATGACAGAACCCCCAGTATCAGGATAGGAATATCAAACCACTTGCAAATCTTTTGCTCCAAAATTTCTCCTGTCCAAAAGAAATGTAAGAATGGAAAAAATGAGCAGAAATGAAGGAATGGCATAAAAATGAAAACCCCAAATTGGGATTCATCCCATGGGTGAGTACCAGCCTCTGAGACTATTACTGATGTTCTTATATTTGTAGATAGGAACCTAGCATATCCATTCTATGAAATGCCCTACCTAGTAACTGAATAAGACAGATGCAGATACCCACAGTCAAACATTAGATTGATATAGGAGACCCCTGTAATGGTATGGCCTGTATAAAGTTGAATAGTCCTCTGAGGAGTAAGGATGCTCATATAAAAGAAAGAAAAGAAGACCCAGAGAAGTCAGAATGGCTGTCCTATGAATACTTCAACAGCCTTGAGTTTAATTCTTATAGATTTTATATACTTTGCAGTATTGTGGGAACCAAACTCACAAATTATCAGAGACAAATGGTGGATGTATATTTGATATCTCTGTCCATCAAGAAGTCTCCCTATTCCTGCATGTTCCATCCTCCACAACTAACAGAATATTCAGCCCCTCACCTTGAGCTTCAAGTATATCCCATCTTATCATTCCATGCATCAGCAGGCCAGGGAATCTGCCAGTGGACCCTGGACTGACATGACTCTGCCTGACAGGACAAATTTTGCAGCAAGCAAAAATGGCTCTCGACAGACCCCAAAGGAAGAGTAAGAGGAAATAACGAAGGAACAAAAGGGTATAGCAAATCCATAGGAAGACCAATAGTGTTAACAATTCAGGACCCCTTGGAGCTCCCAAATAATGATCCACCAAAGAGCATACATAGGATGCTGCTAGACCCCCAGCACTTATGTAGAAGAGTTCTACCTTGTCTGGCCTCAGTGGGAGAAGATGCACCTAAACATGTAAAGAGGTGATGAAGGAGATATGGGTGACACCTCTCAGAGACTAAGAGGAGGGGATTGGGGAGAACTCTGGGAATGGGATAGGAAGCAGGCAACATTTGGGATGTAAATAAATTATAAAGCAACAATGAAAGAACTGGAGAAATAACAACCCCTGACCTCAAGCTGTACTATGGAGCAATTAGAAACCACATAACATTGGTGAAGAGTCAGAAAGGTTGATCAACAGAATAGAATTGAAAACTCTGAAATAAACCCACACATCTATGTAAATCATAGCTTTAACCAGGAAAGCTATTACAGAAACTTAAAGTTAAAACTTTAAGTTTAATAAAGCATTATATACTTTTATCTTTCATGTGTGCTATCCTATTTTATTTATATGACTATGTAATTGGTCCCGTTTATTTATTTCATTTTATATAAAAATATATTTAGTATTAGACACAGAGTAAAATTCACATTTCAAACCTACCAAGTCCTTCAAAGCAGAGGGAGCCCGCCAGCTTCCCTTCCGCGACCTCTGTTCCCGCGGACTGCGCTGGAGAGACCGGTACCCAGGCTCTCCCCCCGATATAACATCACTTGGGACACGGCCTGTTGGGGCTTCCATCTGTGCCCGAGGGCGGGTTGGCGCTGTAGTCGTCTGGGCGCCAGATCGGCGGGCCATCGTGACCACAGGGTGAGCGGCGCCACGGAGACTGCCCTCCGCCATCTTTGCTCCAGTGACCAGGTAGTTGGGACCGCCAGGCTCAGAGACAGACAGGCATAATATCGCTTCGGTTTCAGGCAGCTTGGGTGTAACCTGCTCCCAGGTGCTGGGCTGATCTGCAGTAACCAGCGCGCCAGTTCCGCGGTGGGACCTTCTGCCTGCTGGAGGGACCCCGCGCAGGGAGGGAGCCCGCCAGCTTCCCTTCCGCGACCTCTGTTCCCGCGGACTGCGCTGGAGAGACCGGTACCCAGGCTCTCCCCCCGATATAACATCACTTGGGACACGGCCTGTTGGGGCTTCCATCTGTGCCCGAGGGCGGGTTGGCGCTGTAGTCGTCTGGGCGCCAGATCGGCGGGCCATCGTGACCACAGGGTGAGCGGCGCCACGGAGACTGCCCTCCGCCATCTTTGCTCCAGTGACCAGGTAGTTGGGACCGCCAGGCTCAGAGACAGACAGGCATAATATCGCTTCGGTTTCAGGCAGCTTGGGTGTAACCTGCTCCCAGGTGCTGGGCTGATCTGCAGTAACCAGCGCGCCAGTTCCGCGGTGGGACCTTCTGCCTGCTGGAGGGACCCCGCGCAGGGAGGGAGCCCGCCAGCTTCCCTTCCGCGACCTCTGTTCCCGCGGACTGCGCTGGAGAGACCGGTACCCAGGCTCTCCCCCCCGATATAACATCACTTGGGACACGGCCTGTTGGGGCTTCCATCTGTGCCCGAGGGCGGGTTGGCGCTGTAGTCGTCTGGGCGCCAGATCGGCGGGCCATCGTGACCACAGGGTGAGCGGCGCCACGGAGACTGCCCTCCGCCATCTTTGCTCCAGTGACCAGGTAGTTGGGACCGCCAGGCTCAGAGACAGACAGGCATAATATCGCTTCAGTTTCAGGCAGCTTGGGTGTAACCTGCTCCCAGGTGCTGGGCTGATCTGCAGTAACCAGCGCGCCAGTTCCGCGGTGGGACCTTCTGCCTGGTGGAGGGACCCTGCGCAGGGAGGGAGCCCGCCAGCTTCCCTTCCGCGACCTCTGTTCCCGCGGACTGCGCTGGAGAGACCGGTACCCAGGCTCTCCCCCCAATATAACATCACTTGGGACACGGCCTGTTGGGGCTTCCTTCTGTGCCCGAGGGCGGGTTGGCGCTGTGGTCGTCTGGGTGCCAGATCGGCGGGCCATCGTGACCACAGGGTGAGCGGCGCCACGGAGAGTGCCCTCCGCCATCTTTGCTCCAGTGACCAGGTAGTTGGGACCACCAGGCTCAGAGACAGACAGGCATAATATCGCTTCGGGTTCAGGCAGCTTGTGTGTAACCTGCTCCCAGGTGCTGGGCTGATCTGCAGTGACCAGCGCGCCAGATCTGCTGTGGGACTTCTGCCTGGCAGAGGGACGCCCCCTCCCCCCCCCAGGAGAGATCACACACCCCTGCACAGGGCAGGAGCCTGCCAGCCTCCCTTTGGCGACCTCTGCTCCAGGAATCCACTAGGCTGAGCCTTTAGATGTGCAAGGCCTCCCCAATATAAGATCACTTGGGGCAAAGCACATTAGGGCTCCAAAGTCACTCAGGAGCAGGCAGGCCCCAGAAATCGGTGCCAGGGGAATCCTGGTAATCCAGGGGGGGGGGCAGAAATAGCTTTGCAGGCTCACAGGAGGTCCAACCAACAGCCAGTGGCAGCAGGACCAACTAACACCAGAGGTATCCAGATGGCAAAAGGCAAACGTAGGAATGTTACTAACAGTAATCAAAGTAATGTAGGACCATCCGAACCCAACTCTCCAACAGCAGCAAGTCCTGGATACCCCACCACACCCGAAAGACAAGATCTGGATTTAAAATCACTTCTCATGATGCTATTAGAGGATCACAAGAAGGACACAAATAAATCTCATAAAGAGTTACAGGAGACCATGAATCAACGGTTAGAAGCCCTTACAAAGGAAACACAAAAATCGCTTAGAGAAATGCGGGAGAACATGGATCAAAAGATGGAGGCGCACAAGGAGACAACACAAAAATCGCTTAACGAGATGAATCAACGGGTAGATGCACTCACAAAGGAATCACAAAATTTGCATAAAGAAATGCAGAAGAATATGGGTCAACAGACGGATGCCCATAAGGAGGCAACACAAAAATTGCTTAAAGAAATGAATCAACGGTTAGATGCCCTTACAAAGGAAACACGAGAACTGCTTAAAGAAATGCAGGAGACGATGGATCAACAGATGGAATCCCATGAGGAGGAAACACAAAAATCGCTCAGAGAAATGCAGGAGAACGTGGGTCATCAGGAAGAAATCCTGAAAGAGGTAATGCAAAATTACCTTAAAGAAATACAGGAAAATACAAACAAACAAGTGAAGGATCTCAGCAAATCCATCCAGGAACTAAAAAAGGAAGTAGAAACAACTAAGAAATCACAAAGGGAGACAACTTTGGAGATAGAAAACCTTGGGAAGAAATCAGGAGTCATAGATGCAAACATCAACAATAGAATACAAGAGATGGAAGAAAGAATCTCAGGTGCTGAAGATTCCATAGAAAGCATCGACTCAACAGTCAAAGAAAATGCAAAATGCAAAAAACGCGTAACCCAAAACATCCAGGAAATCCAGGACACAATGAGAAGACCAAACCTAAGGATTATAGGTATAGATGAGAGTGAAGATTTGCAACTTAAAGGGCCAGTAAACATCTTCAACAAAATTATGGAGGAAAACTTCCCTAACTTAAAGAGAGAGATGCCGATGAACATACAAGAAGCCTACAGAACTCCAAACAGACTGGACCAGAACAGAAATACCTCCCGTCACATAATAATCAAAACACCGAATGTTCTAAACAAAGAAAGAATACTAAATGCAGTAAGAGAAAAGGGCCAAGTAACATACAAAGGAAGACCTATCCGAATCACATCAGACTTCTCACCAGAGACTATGAAAGCCAGAAGATCCTGGGCAGATCTCATGCAGACACTAAGACAGCACAAATGCCAGCCTAGACTACTATACCCAGCAAAACTCTCAATCACCATAGATGGAGAGACCAAGATATTCCATGATAAAACCAAATTTTCACAATATCTTTCCACAAATCCAGCCCTGCAACGGATAATAGGTGGAAACCTCCAATACAGGGAGAGAAACAACACCCTGGAAAAAATGAGATAATAACCTTCTTGAATCAAACCCAAAAGTAGAGAACCACTCAAACATAAAGATAGCGTCAAGAATGGCAGATGGCAATAATCACTATGCCTTAATCTCTCTTAATATCAATGGTCTCAATTCCCCAATTAAAAGACATAGACTAGCAGACTGGATACGTAAACAGGACCCAGCTTTTTGCTGCATGCAGGAAACGCACCTCAGTGTCAAAGACAAACACTACCTCAGAGTAAAAGGCTGGAAAACAATTTTACAAGCAAATGGCCCCAAGAAACGAGGTGGAGTAGCCATCCTAATATCGGATAAAATTGATTTTCAACCCAAAGTCATCAAAAAAGACACAGAAGGACACTACATACTGATCAAGGGAAAAATCCACCATCAAGAACTCTCAATCCTGAATATCTATGCTCCAAATGCAAGGGCACCCTCATTCGTAAAAGAAACTTTACTAAAACTCAAAGCACACATCGCACCGCACACAATAATAGTGGGTGACTTCAACACCCCGCTCTCTGAAATGGATCGTTCAGGAAAGCAGAAACTAAACAGGGACACAGTGAATCTAATTGAAGCCTTGGACCAAATGGAACTAACTGATATATATAGAACATTTCATCCTAGAGCTAAAGAATACACCTTCTTCTCAGCTCCTCATGGTACCTTCTCCAAAATTGACCATATAATTGGTCACAAATCAGACCTCAACAGATACAAGAAGATAGAAATAATCCCATGCCTCCTATCAGATCACTATGGAATAAGGGTGGTCTTCAATGGCAACAAAAACAAAAGAAAACCCACGTACACATGGAGGCTGAACAATGCTCTACTCAATGATAACTTGGTCAAGGTGGAAATAAAGAAAGAAATCAAAGACTTTTTGAAAGTTAATGAAAATGAAGGCACAACATACCCTAACTTATGGGACACAATGAAAGCAGTGCTAAGAGGAAAATTCATAGCCCTGAGTGCCGCCAAAAAGAAACGGGAGACAGCATACACTAACAGCTTAATGGCACACCTGAAAGCCCTGGAACAAAAAGAAGCAAATACACCAAAGAGGAGTAGAAGGCAGGAAATCATCAAACTCAGGGCTGAAATCAATCAAGTAGAAACAAATAAAACCATACAAAGAATCAACAAAACGAGGAGTTGGTTCTTTGAGAAAATCAACAAGATAGATAAGCCCTTAGCCAGACTAACCAGAGGGCACAGAGATAGTATCCAAATTAATAAAATCAGAAACGAAAAGGGAGAGATAACAACAGAAACTGAGGAAATTCAAAAAATCATCAGATCCTACTACAAAAACCTGTATTCAACACAACTAGAAAATCTTGAGGAAATGGACAATTTCCTTGACAGATACCAAGTACCAAAATTAAATCAGGATCAAATAGACCATCTAAACCGTCCTATAACCCCTGAAGAAATAGAAGTTGTCATTGGAAGTCTTCCAACCAAAAAAAGCACAGGTCCAGATGGTTTTAGTGCAGAATTCTATCAGACCTTCAAAGAAGACCTAACACCAATACTCTTCAAACTGTTCCACAAAATAGAAACAGAAGGAACACTACCCAACTCGTTCTATGAAGCCACAATTACACTAATACCAAAAGCACACAAAGATCCGACAAAGAAAGAGAATCTCAGGCCAATCTCTCTTATGAATATCGATGCAAAAATACTCAATAAAATTCTTGCCAACCGAATCCAAGAACACATCAAAACGATCATTCACCACGATCAAGTAGGCTTCATCCCAGGGATGCAGGGATGGTTCAATATAAGGAAATCCATCAATGTAATCCACTACATAAACAATCTCAAAGAAAAAAACCACATGGTCATCTCATTAGATGCTGAGAAAGCATTTGACAAAATTCAGCATCCCTTCATGCTAAAGGTCTTGGAAAGATCAGGAATTCAAGGCCCATATCTAAACATAGTAAAAGCAATTTACAGCAAACCAGTAGCCAGCATCAATCTAAACGGAGAGAAACTTGAAGCAATCCCACTAAAATCAGGGACTAGACAAGGCTGCCCTCTCTCTCCATATCTTTTCAATATAGTACTTGAAGTTCTAGCTAGAGCAATTAGACAAGAAAAAGAGGTCAAAGGGATACAAATTGGAAAGGAAGAAGTCAAACTATCACTATTTGCAGACGATATGATAGTATACATAAGCGACCCAAAGAACTCCACCAGAGAACTCCTACAGCTGATAAACGACTTCAGCAAAGTGGCCGGATATAAAATCAACTCAAGCAAGTCAGAAGCCTTCCTATACTCAAAGGATAAGCAGGCTGAGAAAGAAGTAAGAGAAATAATACCCTTTACGATAGCCACAAACCATATTAAGTATCTTGGCGTGACGCTAACCAAACAAGTGAAAGATCTGTATGACAAGAACTTCAAGTCTCTGAAGAAAGAAATTGAAGAAGACCTCGGAAGATGGAAAAATCTGCCATGCTCATGGATTGGCAGGATTAATATAGTAAAAATGAGCATCTTACCAAAAGTAATACACAGATTCAATGCAATCCCCATCAAAATCCCAACTCAATTCTTCATAGAGTTAGAAAGAGCAATTCAAAAATTCATCTGGAATAACAGAAAACCCAGAATAGCTAAAACTATTCTCAAGAGTAAAAGAACCTCTGGGGGAATCAGTATCCCGGACCTCAAGCTGTACTACAGAGCAATAGTGTTAAAAACTGCATGGTATTGGTACAGTAACAGACATGTAGATCAATGGAACAGAATTGAAGACCCAGAAATGAATCCACACTCCTATGGTCACTTGATCTTTGACAAAGGAGCTAAAACCATCCAGTGGAAAAAAGATAGCCTTTTCAACAAATGGTGCTGGCTCAGCTGGAGGTCAACATGCAGAAGAATGCAAATTGACCCATCCTTATCTCCTTGCACTAAGCTCAATTCTAAGTGGATCAAAGATCTCCACATAAAACCAGACACACTGAAACTAATAGAAGGGAAACTAGGGAAGAACCTTGAACATATGGGCACAGGGGAGAATTTCCTGAACAGAACTCCAATAGCTTATACTCTAAGATCAAGAATAGACAAATGGGACCTCATTAAATTACAAAGTTTTTGCAAGGCAAAAGACACCGTCAAAAAGACAAAGCGGCAACCAACTAACTGGGAAATGATCTTTACCAACCTTACATCCGACAGAGGGCTAATATCCAAGATATACAAAGAACTCAAGAAGTTAAACTCCAGAGAGGCAAGTAACCCTATTAAAAAATGGGGTACAGAGCTCCACAAAGAGTTCTCACCTGAAGAATATCTAATGGCTGAGAAGCACCTAAAGAGATGTTCATCATCCTTAGTCATTAGGGAAATGCAAATCAAAACAACCCTGAGATTCCATCTCACACCAGTCAGGATGGCTAAGATCAAAAACACAGGAGACAGCAGTTGTTGGCGAGGATGTGGAGAAAGAGGAACACTCCTCCACTGCTGGTGGAATTGCAGGCTGGTACAACCACTCTGGAAAGCAGTCTGGCGGCTCCTCAGAAAACTGGGCATGACACTTCCGGAGGATCCGGCTATACCACTCCTGGGCATATACCCAGAGACTTTACCTGCATGCAATAAGGACACATGCTCCACTATATTCATAGCAGCCTTATTTATAATAGCCAGAAGCTGGAAAGAACCCAGATGTCCCTCAACGGAGGAATGGATTCAGAAGATGTGGTATATTTACACAATGGAATACTACTCTGCAATTAAAAACAATGAATTCACGAAATTCCTAGGCAAATGGTCAGAACTTGAAAATATCATCCTTAGTGAGGTAACCCAATCACAAAAGATCACACATGGTATGAAGTCACTGATAAGGGGATATTGACCCAGAATCTCAGAATACCCTAGACACAATCAGCATATCAATAGATTTCTAAAAAGATGGAAGGAGAGACCCCTGGTCCTGGAAAGACTGGATGTAGGGGAACGCCAGGACAGAGTAATGAGAGGGGGTTGAACGGAGAAAAGAGGGAGGGAAGGGGGCTTATGGGACTTTCGGGGAGGGAGGAAACGGGAAAGGGGAAGTGATTTGGAATGTAAATTAAAAAAATAAAATAAAATTAAATTAAAAAAAAAAAAAAAAAAAAAAAAAAAAAAAATAGACTTCAAAGCAAAAAAAAAAAAAAAAAAAACCTACCAAGTCCCCAATCATTTTAAATGCTTCTACTGAAACATAAAACGCAATCAAAACAGGGAAAGGAGGAAAGATCCTAATTACCAAGCTATAATATCCTCTCCAAGAATTATTAATCACATTTTAAAACCTCCAAAGAGAATGACATGGATGAACTTCAGGACGACAGATTCCAAAGAATGGCTATAACTATATCTAAGCAATTCTATGAAAATAAAAATCAGAGCTGAAAGCAATAAAATATAAATTTTAAAAATATTGCAAAATAAACTGCAAATTTCATTCTTTGTAAGATAAATAAGACTGGTAAATCAATATCCAAATGAGAGGGGAGGAAAAAATTAGAAAAGTAGGAAATGAAAAAGGAGGCATGACAAGAAATTGCAGTGAATTTCAGGAATCACAAACACATTTTTAAAAGACTACTACATTCCATGTAATTTCAAAATCTAAAAGAAATGTATGTATTTCTAAATTTATACTACATAACAAAATTAAATGAAGAAGATGCAGATGATTTCAGTGTATCTATAATAACTATCAAGATTAAAGAACTACAAAAAGGTTTTCAACTTAAAATTGTCCAGGAACAGATGAATAAGTTTCAGAATTCTACAGAATCTCAAAGATCATTTAACACCATTCCTATTCAGAGTATTTCAGGAAATAGAAAGAGGAAAAGCAAATATTAAATTATTTTTTATAAAGCCAGGAATACCTTGATAATTTGAACAGAGTTGTGTAGCATTGAAAGATGGAGAACTGGGGGTAGCTACCAAAGTCCCAGATGCCACACAGTGACAGGCATGTAGATCAATGGTACAGAATTGAAGACCCAGAAATGAATCCACACTCCTATGGTCACTTGATCTTTGACAAAGAGGCTAAAACCATCCAGTGGAAAAAAGATAGCCTTTTCAACAAATGGTGCTGGATCAACTGGAGGTCATCATGCAGAAGAATGCAAATTGATCCTCTTATCTCCTTGCACTAAGCTCAATTCCAAGTGGATCAAGTACCTCCACATACAACCAGACACCCTGAAACTAATAGAAAGGAAACTAGGGAAGAACCTTGAACATATGGGCACAGGGGAGAATTTCCTGAACAGAACTCTAATAGCTTATGCTCTAAGATCAAGAATTGACAAATGGGACCTCATAAAATTACAAAGTTTCTGTAAGGCAAAAGACACTATCAAAAGGACAAAGCAGCAACCAACTAACTGGGAAATGATCTATACCAACTCTACATCCAACAGAGGGCTAATATCCAATATACTCAAAGAACTCAAGAAGTTAGACTCCAGAGAGCTAAGTAACCCTACTAAAAATGGGGTACAGAGCTAAACAAAAAGTTCTCACCTGAGGAATATCTAATGGCTGAGAAGTACCTAAAGAGATGTTCAACATCCTTAGTCATTAGGGAAATGCAAATCAAAACAACCCTGAGATTCCATCTCACACCAGTCAGAATGGCTAAGATCAAAAACACAGGATCCAGCAGTTGTTGGCGAGGATGTGGAGAAAGAGGAACACTCCTCCACTGCTGGTGGGATTACAAGCTTGTACAACCACTCTGAAAAGCAGTGTGGCGATTCCTCAGAAAACTGGGCATGACACTCCGGGAGGATCCTGCTATACCACACCTAGCCATATACCCATAGGCTTCTCCTGCATGCAATAAGGACACATGCTCCACTATGTTCATAGCAGCCTTATTTATAACAGCCAGAAGCTGGAAAGAACCCAGATGTTCCTCAATGGAGGAATGAATTCAGAAGATGTGGTATATTTACACAATGCAATACTACTCTGCAATTAAAAACAATGAATTCACGGAATTCCCAGGCAAATGGTCAGAACTGGAAAATATCATCCTTAGTGAGGTAACCCAATCACAAAAGAACACACATGGTATGCAAGCACTGATAATTGGATATTAGCCCAGAATCTTGGAATACCCTAGACACAATTTGCATATCAATAGATTTCCAAGAAGATGGAAGGAGATACCCCTGGTCCTGGAAAGACTGGATGTAGGGGAAATGCCAGGACAGAGAAGTGAGAGGGGGTTGAATGGGGAAAAGAGGGAGGGAAGGGGGCTTGTGGGACTTTAGGGGAGGGAGGAAATGGGAAATGGGAAATGATTTGGAATGTAAATAAAAAAACTTAGAAAATTAAAAAAGAAAAATAAAAAAGAAAAAAGAAAAATAAAAAAAAGAAAAAGTCAATCTTTAACAGTCTTAATGGTACTCTGCTATGCTTGCAGATAAGAGCGTAGCATAACTTTCACCTCGGAGCCTTCACTCTACAGCTAATGGAAACAGATGCATAGACCCACAGTCAACACTAGCAGGAGTTTAGAGAAAATTGTGGAAGAGTCGGTAGAAGAAATGAGGGAGTGATAGAGGTCAAGGATATAAGAAGTCCATATACAGAGTCAACTAAACTCGGCCCATGAAGGCTCAGAGAGACTGAACCACTAACCAAAGATTATGCCTGCACTGGACAAAAGCAACCAACATGTAGGTAACCGATGTGCAGCTTAGTTTTTATGTCCCCAACAATTAGAGTCGGGGCTTTCTCTTACTTTGACTCTGCTGCCTGCATTTGGAATCTTCTTTACTAGCTGGAATGCCTTGTCTGGCCTCAGTGAGAAAGAATGCACTTAGCCCTGATGTACCAGGTCAGGTTAATACTCACAGTGTAGGCTTAATCAGAAAAGGAGAGGTGGGTACTAGAAAAGGGTCTGAGAAGGTGGAACTGGGAAGAGAGCAGGAAGGAGGCTGTGAACAAGATGTAAAGTGAATAAATAAATTAATTAATAAAGAAAATCTATATAGGAAAGTATGATATTGGAAATTGCGAAAAATATATTTAGAGGGGCAGTAGAACACAGGAGGCAAGAAATAATGCTGGGAGAATACACTTGGATAAAGTCTAAAGTGGCTTTGAGTGTAGGAGGATAACTGAGAGCAGGGAGTAAGGTTTAGGCAAGCACAAACTGAGGCTTTATAAGGCCACATGGAAACTGCAAGATTGTAAACTAAATTAAGATATGTACTTAGAATGAGATTGCTCAGTTAGGGACTAAACCACCAACCAGAGAGTATACATGGTGGAACCCATGGCTCTAGCTGGATATGTAGCAGATGATCGCCTTATCAGACATCACTGGGAGGGGAGCCCCTCAGTTCTGTGGAGGCTCGATGACCCAGGGAAGGGGAATGCCAGGGTGCTGAGGTAGGAATAGGTGGACTGGTGGGGGCGTACCCTCATAGAAGCAGAGGGAGGTGGAGAGAATAGGGAGCTTGTGGAGGGGAAACTAGGAAGGGGGTTACATTTAAAATGTAAATAAATAACCAATAAAAGTGAAAAAAAAGCGTTTGCTCAGAGGTACCTGTAATGTGTTGCATTCTCTGAAAAGTCATGAAATTTTAGTGAAACTCCAAGAATCAGGGACAGGATACCCCCTTATGTGTTATTAGTCAAGAAGGACTCCATGCCACCCCAAAGAACACAAATTATTTCTATAGATTCTGCTTGGTTTTCATGACTAAATGGTAAGATCTTCTTGCTGAAGGCACACATTCACACATAGTCAGCTGTAATTGGACTCAAATGGGCTACTAATAATTAATTTTTTAAAGAGGACACTAAGCCCAGCCAAAGAATGAGTATCAGAATGAAATGGAAGGAGTTGCTGTTAATATGGAAGTTTCAAAGAATGAATAAAATTATTATTTAGAAAACATTTAAATTTGATGTCTTAATTCTAAAAGATATATAATTTAACCTTACTTGGCCTATAAAACATTATTGTGGAAACAATATAAAGTGTGTGATTTGGGGACTGGAGAGAGAGCTAGTATTTAAGAGCACTGATTGCTCTTCCAGAGGTCGTGAGTTTAATTCCCAAAAAGCACATTGTGGCTCACAATCATCTGTAATGGGATCTGATGCCCTTTTCTGGTGTGTCTGAAGAGAGCAATGGTGTACTCATATACATAAAATAAATAAATCTTTTTAAAAGTGTGTGATTTTAATTTGAATATTTACTTACAAATGACCTCTTGTTTGTTCTAACACTCTTTTGTTGCTCCTCTTCTTCTGTGTTCTGTTTTTTGTCTTCCATGATAGATTCTGTAGGCAAGTGCACACATTTCACTAAGCTAACTACAATGAATATATAAAATAAAAATATGTGCATTGTGACAAATACAAATTAGGCATAACAAAATATTAATTTTAACTTTTCAGAGTAATGTTTTGAATTAAGTTAAAATATTGTGGAAATACATTATTCTTATAAAAGTCCTCCTAAATGAATTCCTTTAAGTCACTTGGTCACATGCTACATGTCAGAATGTTCTATACATTCCAATATGTGGAAGGTAAACACATGCTGCTCTGCCTGTGGTTGGATTAGGTCAGCAGAGGGATAGAATGGGCTCACCATGCAGTCTTCAGTAGGACTCAGATTATGCAAGTCTAATACGTAATTTCAATACGCTTCGACATACACATTTACAATTGTAGTGCAAGGAGACCATTCTATATGTATTTGGAAGCTGAACATGGTAAACATGAGTAAGCTATGTAAAGAGTTTAAAGGAAAGCAAGAAATTTCCTGAATTAACGAGCCTGAATTAAGGGGTTTTCAGAAATACTGATTATGCAAAATGATCACAGCCTTGTGTCCGATGCAGAGTGTTAATAACAATAGATATACATATTTGAAGCTATGTAGAACTAGACTCACATTAATGTAAAATGTACATCACTAACATAAACTCTTTTATGTTGTTTTAGACTGTTCTTTTTCTGTTGCATATTTTCCTATGATGAAAGAACACATTTGGGTACTTTAAGATTTTTTTATTAGATATATTATCTATTTACATTTCAAATTATTTCCCCTTTCCTGGTTCCCCCCTCCCCGAAAGTCCCATAAGCCTTCTTCCTTCTCCCTATTCCCCAAACACCTCCTCCTGCTTCCCTGTCCTGGTATTCCCCTACAATGCTGCATCGAGCCTTTCCATGACCAGGGGCCTCTCTTTCCTTCTTCTTAGGCATCATTTGATATGTGAAGTGACTTGAGTACTCCAAGCTTCTTATCAGGGAGTGCATACCATGTGTGTTCTTTTGTGATTGGGTTACCTCACTAGGATGATATTTTTCCAGTTCCACCCATTTGCCCAAGAATTTCATGAATTCATTGTTTTTCATAGCTGAGTAGTATTCCATAGGGTAAATATAACACAGTTTCTATATCCATTCCTCCGTTGAGGGACATCTCAGTTGTTTCCAGCTTCTGGCTATCATAAATAAGGCTGCTATGAACATAGTGGAGCATGTGTCCTTATTGCATGCTAGGGAATCCTCTGGGTATATGCCCAGGAGTGGTAAAACAGGGTCCTCCAGTAGTATCATGCCCAGTTTTCTATGGAACCGCCAGACTGATTTCCAGAGTGGTTGTGCCAGTTTGCAATCCCACCAGCAGTGGAGGAGTGTTCCTCTTTCTCCACATCCTCGCCAACACCAACTGTCTCCTGAGTATTTGATCTTAATGATTCTGACTGATGTGAGGTGAAATCTCATGGTTGTTTTGATTTGCATTTCCCTAATGACTAAGGATATTGAACATTTCTTTAGGTGCTTCTCAGCCATTAGATATTCTTCAGGTGAGAACTCTTTGTTTAGCTCTCACTTGTTTGGTTAGAGTCAAGCCAAGATACTTAATATGGTTTGTGGCTATCGTGAAGGGTATTATTTCTCTTACTTCTTTCTCAGCCTGCTTATCCTTTGAGTATAGGAAGGCTTCTGACTTGCTTGAGTTGATTTTATATCCGGAGATATATATAGATATAATAGGGTTACTTGCCTCTCTGGAGTCTAACTTCTTGAATTCTTTGTATGTATTGGATAGTAGCCCTCTGTCGGATGTAGGGTTGGTAAAGATCATTTCCCAGTTAGTTGGTTGCTGCTTTGTCCTTTTGACAGTGTCTTTTGCCTTACAGAAACTTTGTAATTTTATGAGGTCTCATTTGTCAATTCTTGATCTTAGAGCATAAACTATTGGAGTTCTATTCAAGAAATTCTCCCCTGTGTCCATATGTTCGAGGTTCTTCCCTAGTTTCCTTTCTATTAGTTTCAGCGTGTCTAGTTTTATGTGGAGGCCCATGATTCACTTGGAATTGAGCTTAGTGCAAGGAGATAAGAATGGGTCAATTTGCAACCCTGAGATTCCATCTCACACCAGTCAGGATGGCTAAGATCAAAAACACAGGAGACAGCAGTTGTTGGCGTGGAAGTGGAGAAAGAGGAACACTCCTCCACTCCTGGTGGGATTGCAAGCTGGTACAACCACTCTGGAAAGCTATATATCTGGAAAGCTGTCTGGCCGTTCCTCAGAAAACTGGTCATGATACTCATGAATGATCCTGCTATACCACTCCTGGGCATATGCCCAGAGGCTTTACCTACATGCAATAAGGACACATGCTCCACTATGTTCATAGCAGCCTTCGATCTTCTTATATCAGTTGAGGTCTGATTTGTGACCAATTATATGGTCGATTTTGGAGAAGGTAACATGAGGTGCTGAGAAGAAGGTGTATTCTTTTGCTCTAGGATGAAACATATATATATCTGTTAGTTCCATTTGGTCCAAGGCTTCAATTAGATTCACTGTGTCCCTGTTTAGTTTTTGCTTTCCTGAAGGATCCATTTCAGAGAGCGCCGTGTTGAAGTCACCCAGTATTAATGTGTGAGGTGCAATGTGTGCTTTGAGCTTTAGTAAAGTTTCTTTTACCAATGAGGGTGCCCTTGCATTTGGGGCATAGATATTCAGAATTGAGAGTTCTTCTTGGTAGATTTTTCCTTTGATCAGTATGTAGTGTCCTTCTTTGTCTTTTTTGATAACTTTAGGTTGAAAGTCAATTTTAACTGATATTAGGATGGCTACTCCAGCACGTTTCCTGGGACCATTTGCTTGAAAAATTGTTTTCCAGCCTTTTACACTGAGGTAGTGTCTGTCTTTGACACTGAGGTGCATTTCCTGCCTGCAGCAAAATGCTGAGTCCTGTTTACATATCTAGTCTGTTAGTCTATGTCTTTTTATTTGGGAATTGAGACCATTGATATTAAGAGAGATTAAATCATATTGATTATTGCCATTATTCTTAATGCTATCTTTATGTTTGAGTGGTTATCACCTTTGGGTTTGATGCAAGAAGGTTACTATCTCGTTTTTTCCAGGGTGTTATTTCTCTTTTTGTATTGGCGGTTTCCACCTATTATCCTTTGCAGGGCGGGGTTTGTGGAAAGATATTGTGAAAATTTGGTTTTATCATGGAATATCTTGGTCTCTCCATCTATGGTGATTGAGAGTTTTGCTGGGTATAGTAGCCTAGGCTGGCATTTGTGCCCTCTTAGTGTCTGCATGAGATCTGCCCAGGATCTTCTAGCTTTCATAGTCTCTGATGAGAAGTCTAATGTGATACGGAGAGGTGTTCCTTTGTATGTTATTTGACCTTTTTCTCTTACTGCTTCTAATATTCTTTCTTTGTTTAGTACATTTAATGTTTTGATTATTATGTGACGGGAAGTATTTCTGTTCTGGTCCAGTATATTTGGAGTTCTGTAGGCTTCTTGTACATTCATCGGCATCTCTCTCTTTAGGTTAGGGAAGTTTTCCTCCAAAATTTTGTTGAAGATATTTACTGGCCCTTTAAGTTGCAAATCTTCACTCTCATCTAAACCTATAATCCTTAGGTTTGGTCTTCTCATTGTGTCCTGGATTTCCTGGATGTTTTGGGTTACATGTTTTTTGCATTTTGCATTTTCTTTGACTGTTGAGTCGATGCTTTCTCTGATATCTTCAGAACCTGAGATTCTTTCTTCCATCTTTTGTATTCTATTGTTGTTTGCATCTATGACTCCTGATTTCTTCCCAAGGTTTTCTATCCACAAAGTTGTCTCCCTTTGTGATTTCTTAGTTGTTTCTACTTCCTTTTTTAGATCCTGGATGAATTTGCTGAGATCCTCCATTTGTTTGGTTGTATTTTCTTGTATTTCTTTAAGGTATTTTTGCGTTTCCTCTTCCAGGATTTCTTCCTGTTCATCCATGTTCTCCTGTATTTCTCTAAGCGATTTTTGTGTTTCCTCATCATGGGCTTCTATCTGGTTATCCATCGTCTACTGCATTTCTTTAAGCAATTCTCATGTCTCCTTTGTAATGGCATCTATCCGTTGATTCACTACTTTAAGCAATTTTTGTGTTGCCTCCCTATGGGCATCCATCTGTTGACCCATATTCTTCTGCATTTCTTTATGCAATTTTTGTGATTACTTTGAAAGTGCATCTACGCATTGATTCATTTCTTTAAGCAATTTTTGTGTTGCCTCCGTGTGGGCCTCCGTCTGTTGACCCATGTTCTCCTGCATTTCTCTAAGTGATTTTTGTGTTTCCTTTGTAAGGGCTTCTACCTGTTGATTCATGATCTCCTGTAATTCTTTTTTTTTTAATTTACATTAAGCTTTAATGAGCATAAGAACTGGGCAGATACCTAGCTTCTATGTTTCTTTTCTTTTATTTTCTAAGTTTTTTTTCTATTTACTTACAAAATCATTTCCCCTCCCCCCAAACTCCCATAAGCCCCATTCCCTCCCTCTTCTCCCCATTCAATCCCCTCGCACTTCTCTGTCTTGGCATTCCTCTACATCCAGTCTTTCCAGGACCAGGGGTCTCTCCTTCCATCTTCTTGGAAATCTATTGATATGCAAATTGTGTCTAGGGTATTCAGAGATTCTGGGTAAATATCCTCTTACCAGTGACTGCATACCATGTGTGTTCCTTTGTGATTGGGTTACCTGACTAATGATCATATTTTCAAGTTTTGACTATTTGCCTAGGACTTTCGTGAATTCATTGTTTTTTTTAATTAATTATTTACTTTATTTTATTTTTTTAATTTACATTCCAAATCACTTCCTCTTTCCCGTTTCCTCCCGCCCCGAAAGTCCCATAAGCCCCCTTCCCTCCCTCTTTTCTCCATTCAACCCCCTCTCGTTACTCTGTCCTGGCGTTCCCCTACATCCAGTCTTTCCAGGACCAGGGGTCTCTCCTTCCATCTTTTTAGAAATCTATTGATATGCGGATTGTGTCTAGGGTATTCCGAGATTCTGGGTCAATATCCCCTTATCAGTGACTACAAACCATGTGTGTTCTTTTGTGATTGGGTTACCTCACTAAGGATGATATTTTCAAGATCTGACCATTTGCCTAGGAATTTCGTGAATTCATTGTTTTTAATTGCAGAGTAGTATTCCATTGTGTAGATATACCACATCTTCTGAATCCATTCCTCCATTGAGGGACATCTGGGTACTTTCCAGCTTCTGGCTATTATAAATAAGGCTGCTATGAACCTAGTGGAGCATGTGTCCTTATTGCATGAAGGTAAAGCCTCTGGGTATATGCCCAGGAGTGGTATAGCCGGATCCTCTGGGAGTATCATGCCCAGTTTTCTGAGGAACCGCCAGACTGCTTTCCAGAGTTGTATCAGCTTGCAATCCCACCATCAGTGGAGGAGTGTTCCTCATTCTACATGTGCTCGCCAACAACTGCTGTCTCCTGTGTTTTTGATCTTAGCCATTCTGACTGGTGTGAGATGGAAACTCAGGGTTGTTTTGATTTGCATTTCCCTAATGACTAAGGATGATGAACATCTCTTTAGGTGCTTCTCAGCCATTAGATATTCTTCAGGTGAAAACATTTTTTTAGCTCTGTACCCCTTTTTTTAATAGGGTTACTTGTCTCTCTGGAGTCTAACTTCTTGAGTTCTTTATATATATTGGATATTAGCCGTCTGTCAGATGTAGGGTTGGTAAGATCATTTCCCAGTTAGTTGGTTGCCGCTTTGTGCTTTTGACAGTGTCCCTGTTTAGTTTCTGCTTTCCTGAATGATCCATTTCAGAGAGCGGGGTGTTGAAGTCACCCACTATTATTGTTTGAGGTAAGATGTGTGCTTTGAGCTTTAGTAAAGTTTCTTTAACGAATGAGGGTGCCCTTGCATTTGGAGCATAGATATTCAGAATTGAGACTTCTTCTTGGTGGATTTTTCATTTGATAGGTATGTAGTGTCCTTCTGTGTCTTTTTTGATGACTTTAGGTTGAATCCTGTAATTCTTTCTGAGATTTATTTGTGTCCTTCTTGAAATCCTCTAATAGCATCATGAGAAGTAATTTTAAATCCATATCTTGTCTTTCGGTTGTGGTGGGGTATCCAGGATTTGCTGCTGTTGGAGAGTTGAGTTCAGATGGTGCCATATTACTTTGTTTTCTGTTAGTAACATTCCTGCTTTTGCCTTTTGCCATCTGGTTACCTCTGGTGTTAGTTGGTCCTGCTTTCACTGGCTGTTGCTTGGACCTCCTGTGAGCCTGCAAAGGTATTTCTGACCCCCCTGGATTACCGGGATTCCCCTGGCACCGATTTCTGGGGACTGCCCTGCTCCTGAGTGACTTTGGAGCCCTGATGTGCCTTGCCCCAAGTGATGTTTTATTGGGGAATCCCTGCACATCTAAAGGCTCAGCATAGTGGATTCCTGGAGCAGAGGTCGCCAAAGGGAGGTTGGTAGGCTCCCACCCTGTGCAGGGGTGTCTGATCTCTCGCAGAGGTCGGGGAGGGCGTGTCCCTCTGCAGGGCAGAAGTCCCAAAGCAGAGCTGGTGCGTTGGTTACTGCAGACCTGCTCAGCTCTTGGGAGCAGAGTACACACAAGCTGCCTGAGACCCAAGCGATATTATGCCTGTCTGTCCCTGAGCCTGGAGTTCCTAACTGCCCTGATGCTGGAGCAAAGATGATGGAGTGCACTCTGCACTCTCGGCGCAGATAACTCTGCAGGGGAGATGGCCCACAGCAGATCTGGCACAAAGACGACCTCAGCGCTGTCCAGTCCTTGGGTGCAGATGGAAGCCCAACAGGCTGTGTCCCAAGCGATGTTATATTAGGGAGAACCTGGGTACCTGTCTCCTTAGTGCAGTCGATCCAGGAACAGAGGTCACCAAAGGGAAGCTGGTAGGCTCCCGCCCAGTGCGGAGGTATATGATTTCTCCCAGAGCGGGGGTCCCTCTGTCTCCTCAGTGCAGTCGATCCAGGAACAGAGGTCGCCAAAGGGAAGCTCAATGTTGTTAATTCTTGAAGACATATTCTTAATCAATTATTGCTAATAGAAACTCATATTTCTGAATTTAGAAACATAAAATATGCACATGTGACTATTAATATCTTTTCAGGTTTTCTAGTTGTAACTGCTTTAACAGGAGAAGCAACTAAAAATGTAATTAGTCATTGCATGAACTGTTTTTCTATGCTTGGTATTCAAAAACAGATTAAAACAGATAATGGAACTAGCTATTACAGTCAAGCATTTGAGTAGTTTGGTCAACAATTTAATGTTACCTATATTACAGGGATACTTTAAAATTCTCAAGAACAAGGTGTTATGGAACTTTAAAACCATATATTCTTTTTTTTTAATTTTATTTTCTGAGTTTTTTTTATTTACATTCCAAATCATTTCCCCTTTCCCGTTTCCTCCCTCCCTGAAAGTCCCATAAGCCCCCTTCCCTCCCTCTTTTCCCCATTCAACCCCCTTTCGTTTCTCTGTCCTGGCTTTCCCATACATCCAGTCTTTCCAGGACCAGGAGTCTCTCTTTCCATTCTCTTAGAAATCTATTGATATGCGAAATGTGTCTAGGGTATTCCGAGATTCGGGGTTAATATCCCCTTATCAGTGACTGCATACCATGTGTGTTCTTTTGTGATTGGGTTACCTCATTAAGGTTGATATTTTCAAGTTCTGACCATTTGCCTAGGAATTTCGTGAATTCATTGTTTTTAATTGCAGAGTAGTATTCCATTGTGTAAATATACCACATCTTCTGAATCCATTCCTCCGTTGAGGGACATCTGGGTTCTTTCCAGCTTCTGGCTATTATAAATAAGGCTGCTATGAACATAGTATTATATAGATATTTGATATGGTTTGTGGCTATCGTGAAGGGTATCATTTCTCTTACTTCTTTCTCAGTCTGCTTATCCTTTGAGTATAGGAAGGCTACTGACTTGCTTGAGTTGATTTTATATCCGGACACTTTGCTGAAGTCGTTTATCAGCTGTAGGAGTTCTCAGGTGGAGTTCTTTGGATCGCTTAATTATACTGTTATATCTTCTCCAAATAGTGATAGTTTGACTTCTTCCTTTCCAATTTGTATCCCTTTGACCTCCTTTTGTTGTCTAATTGCTCTAGCTAGAATTTCAAGTACTATACTGAAAAGATATGGAGAGAGAGTGCAGCCTTGTCTAGTCCCTGATTTTAGTGGGATTGCTTCAAGTTTCTCTCCATTTAGATTGATGCTGGCTACCGGTTTGCTGTAAATTTCTTTTACTATGTTTAGATATGGGCCTCGAATTCCTGATCTTTCCAAGACCTTTAGTATGAAAGGATGCTGAATTTTGACCACAGTGCTGTCCCATTCTTGGGAGCAGACGGAAGCCCCCACAGGCCATGTCCCAAGCAATGTTATATTGGGGGGAACCTGGGTACCTGTCTCTTCAGTGCAGTCTACCGGAACAGAGGTTGCAGAAGGGAAGCTGGTAGGCTCCTGCCCAGTGCGGGGGGTCTCTCTGCCAGGCAGAAGTCCCACAGCAGAGCTCGCGCGCTGGTTGCTGCAGATCTGCCCATCTCTTGGGAGCAGCGTGCACACAAGCCGCCCGAGACCCAAGTGATATTATGCCTGTCTATCTCCGAGCCTGGCAGTCCCAACTACCTGGGCCACTGGAGCAAAGATGAAAACCATATATTCTTAAAAAACAAAAAAGGTAGGAGTATGTCCTGGTGCACATTATTTAAATCATGCTTATTATTTTTAAAATTTCATAATTTGGATGCCAAGGAAGTCCTTGCTGAGTGTCTATAGCATCCTACAACTAGGCAAACTCATTCCTAGGTGAAAGGGAAGGATCCACTTACTGGCATACGGCATGAATCCAACCCCATTTTATTAAGGGGGCTAGGTTCTGTCTATGTTTTTCACAAAAAAATAAATAAATGGAGCCCCATTGTTGCCTGAAAGATTGGTCTGTCAAATGGACACAGATTCTAAGCCTTCTAGTAATTATGATTCCAATTATGGAGAAGACTCAAAATCTCTATCAGCCAGCTGATTTAACTTGGAGCATAACCTCCACTCTTACTGGAGAAGTAACATTTCTCTGTTAATTCTCTTTTTTTTTTTTTTGGTTTTTCAAGACAAGGTTTCTCTGTGTAGCCTTGGCTGTCCTGGAACTCACTTTGTAGACCAGGCTGGCCTCGAACTCAGAAATCCTCCTGCCTCTGCCTCCCAAGTGCTGGGATTAAAGGCGTGCACCACCACCGCCCGGCTTCTCTGTTAATTCTCAAAAGCCACCTCCCACTCAGTCCATAGTCAGACTTTGTGTCTGATAATTGCTAATTAGCAAGTGAATGTAATATCTGGCGCATCCCCAGAGACAACTTTAATCCTGTTTGTGCTTAACTTTTGACTTTGTATCTTAAGCAGATTAATTGCCTTCATACAGGATTGCCTTCAGCAAAGCTCAGTTATTCACCATGGCAGTTATTTATTGCTGTGAAGAAATGCATTGAGTGCATATTCATGTGTCCCTTGTGGCTTTGGTCTGCATGGGGAAAAGGTGTGCTAATGAAGGCCAGTAGTCAGAGATGGGCAACTGGGGTTCTTGAGCTCCTATCACCTTAAGACAGAGGCAGGTACCAAAAGGCCGTGTTTGCTCATAACAAACACTAAAAAGGGCTGTGTTTGTTTAAATAAGCACAAATAAGCTGCATGTGGTCTCAAAGACAGGCAAGAAGGAGCAAAACAGATCCAGACCTAAGCCAGGCATGGTCGCCAGCCACTATATTTCCCAGATGGGATCATGGAGCATAAGTAAATCTTGTGCTTCCTGTCCATCTCATATTATAAAATAAAAAGGGGGGAATTGATCCCTTCCCTCAGACTTGATCATACTAAACAGGCCTTAAATGTTCATGACAGTCAGTCTTCAACTGACCTGGGTGGAGTCTTCCTACCTAGATGGAAGTCTCCTGCCTTGCCCACCTGCAGTTTCCTGTAGATGCAGACTGCCTACTGTGCTTGTTTTGCAAATAGAATCCAGTTCAAACAAAATAGCAGAATTCAGCAGAAACATGGGATGTGTCCTTGGTTTATCCCAAATATATTCAGAGCAGAACTGTTAACTTTGAGTCTTGATCAGAGAACCTTTGTCATGGCTGATTATTTTTCTTTCCCACCTATCCTATTCCATACCCAGCTCTCCTTCCAGTTCTCTGTGGACACTGGATGGCTACAAGGAAGGATAACTCATGCTTGTCAAAGGAAAAAAAATCTAGCAAGATGAAGTCTCAATTCTAAACATATATGTCACAAATACAAGGACACTCACATTTGTAAAAGAAACTTTACTAAAGCTCAAACAACACATTCAAATTCATAGAATAATACTTGAAGACTTCAATACCCTACATTTACCAATGGACAGATCATGGAAACAGAAACAAAACAGAAACACATTGTAACTAATACAAGGTATGAACCAAATCATTTTTAACAGATATCTATAGAACATTTCACACTAAATCAAGAACATACCTTCTCGGGGGCTGGAGAGATGGCTCAGCGGTCAAGAGCACTGGGTGCTCTCCCAGAGGTCCTGAGTTCAGTTCCCAGCAATCATGTGGTAGCTCACAACCATCTAAAATGTGATTCCATGCTCTCTTCTGGCATGTAGTTATACATGCAGATAGAGCACTCATACATAAAGTGAATAATAAAAAATAAATAAATCTTTTTTTAAAAAAAAGAACATACCTTCTCAGTACCTCATGGTACCTTCTCCAAATTGATCATATAATTGGACACAAAACAAACCTCAATCAATACAAGGAGATTGAAATAATCCCATGCATCATATCAGATCACCATGGACTAAGGCTTGTCTTCAATAATAAAAACAATAGAAAGCCCACATACACATGGAAGCTAAAAATCTACTCAATGATAACTTGATCAGGGAAGAAATAAAGAAATAAATTAAAGACTTCCTGGAATTTAATGAAAATACTGACACATCATACCCAAACTTATAGGAGACAATGAAAGAAGTGCTAAGAGGAAAATCTCATAGCTCTGACTGCCTCCATAAATAAATTGGAGAGAGCAAACACTAACAACTTAACAGACCACCCCAGAGCTCATAAACAAAAATAAGCAAACACACCAAAGAGGAATAGAATTCAGGTAATAGTCAAACTAAAGGCAAAAGTCAACCAAATAGAAACAAAGATAATGGTACAAAGAATCAGCCAAATCAAAAGCAGATTCTTCAAATCAACAAGATAGATAAAACCCTAGCCAAACTAACTAAAGGGTCCAGAGACAGTATCTAAATTATTAAAATCAGAAATTAAAAGGGAGATATAACAACAGAAACTGGGACAATTAAAAAAATCTTCAGATCATACTACAAAAGCCTATATTCAACAAATCTGGAAAATCTGGATGAAATGGACAACTTTCTAGACAGATACCAGGTACCAAAGTTAAATCAGGATCAGATAAACCATCTAAACAATCCCATAACCCCTAAAGAAATAGATGCAGTCATTAATAGTCTCCCAACCAAAAAAGCCCAGGACCAGATGGGAGACCTTCAGAGGGGCAAAGAAGCTGCAGATCTGTTGCCCTAGCGGCAGAATATCTCCTAGAAGGCCTTCAAACTGCTGCGTCTTCATAGGAGCAGATAAAGCTTTTGACAAAATCCAATATACCTTCATGATATCAGTCCAAGAGAGATAGTAGGACAAGGAAGAACATATCGCAATACAATAAAATATGCATATGTGAAAATTACTACCAACATCATACTAAATAGAGGAACATGAAAGTAATCCCATTTAAGTTGTGGATCAGAGGGATGTTCACAATACTCACTCATTTTCAATATTGTGTTCAAAGTACTAGTTGGAGCAATGAGTCAACAGAAGCAAATTAAAGTGAGACAAATAGAAAAAAGGTTTCAGAAAAATCAACTTCTTTCCTCAAATGAAGACTTTGAAATTATTCTGCAATTCTGAAAAAAAATTATGAACCCTATAGTTGCTGACTTAAAACATTTCCACTAAAATCATGAACAAGTTAAGGATGGTTATTCTTTCATCTCCTCTGTAATATAGTACTTATCTAGATGAGTAAGCCAAGAGAATATAAATGAAATGCCAAATGGGAAGGAAGATGTAAAACTATTTTTGTAGGTTATACAACTCTATAAAAGACCCTAAATACTCCTCCAAGAATTCAGAGAAAACTCTGATGGACACATTTTTCAAAATAACAGGATATATATTTGAAACAAAAAAAATCAGTAGCCTATGTATATACAAACAACAGACACACAGAGAAAGAAATAAAGAAAACAATGCCATTCAAAATGGACGCAAAGCATAATAAATTTGAGTAAATCTCACCAAAAGAAGTGAAAGATCTATACAATGAAAGCTGTAAGATAGTGAAAATAAGAAATTGAAGTTATCAGCACCAGCCTCCCGTTGGCGACCTCTGCTCCAGGGATTGACTATGCTGAGCCTTCAGGTACGCAGGGATTCCCCAATATAACATTGCTTTGGACACAGCCTGCTGGGTTTCCATCTGTGCCCAAGAGGAGGGCAGCTCTGTGATCGTCTGGGCACCAGCTCTGCTGTGGGCCATCTGCCCTGCAGAGTGATCTGCATGGAGAGGGTGCACAGTGTGCTCCGCCATCTTTGATCCAGCAACAGAGCAGTTGGGACCTCCAGGTGCAGAGATAAATGAGCACAACATCGCCTGGGACTCAACCAGCTTGTGTGATTCCTGCACCCAAGAGCTGGGCAGTTCTGTGGTCACCTGAGCACCAGCTCTGCTGTGGGACATCTGCTCTGCAGAGGGACCTGCACCTGGAGAGAGCACAATAGGAGAGAGCGCACAAGCCTCCCCTTATCCATCTCTGCTCCAGAGATTGAATACACTGAGTCTCCAGGTACACAGGGATTACCCAAGTATAACATTACTTGGGGCAAGGCACATCAGGGCCTAAAGTCACTCAGGAGCAGGGCAACCCTTCAGCAATCGGAGCCAGGGGAATCCCAGTCATGGGGGAGGGGGAGAAATAGCCTTGCAGGCTCACAGGAGGTCCAACGAAAAGCCAATGACAGCAGGACCAACTAACACCAGAGATAACCAGATGGCAAAAGGCAAACGTAAGAATGTTACTAACAGAAATCAAGGCAATATGGCACCATCTGAACCCAACTCTCCGACAGCAGAAAGTACTGGATACCCCATCAAATTAGAAAGGCAAGATCTGGATTTAAAATCACTTCTCATGATATTATTAGAGGATTGCAAGAGGATGTAAATAAATGTCATAAAGAAATACAGGAGAACATAAATCAACGGGTAGAAGCTCTTACACAAGAAACACAAAAATCACTTAAAGAAATGCAGGAGAATATGGCTCAACAATTGTTGGCCCATAAGGAGGCAACACAAAAACCGCTTAGAAATGAATCAATTGGTTGATGGCATTACAAAGGAACAACAAAAATCATTTAAAGAAATGCAGGAGAATATGGATCAACAGATGGAAGCCCATAAGTAGGAAACACAAAAATCCCTCAAAGAAACACAGGAGAACTTGGGTCAACAGGCAGAAATCCTGAAAGGCAATGCAAAAATGTCTTAAAGAAATACAGGGAAACACAAACAAACAAGTGAAGGATCTGAGCAAATCCATCCAGGATCTAAAAATGGAAGATAAAACAACTAAAAAAATCACAAAGGGAGACAACTTTGGAGATAAGAAACCTTAGGAAGAAATCAGGAGTCATAGATGCAAACATCAAAAATAGAATACAAGAGATGGAAGAAAGAATCTCAGGTGCTGAAGATACCATAGAAAGCATCAACTCAACAGTCAAAGTATATGCAAAATGCAAAAATGTGTAACCCAAAACATCCAGGAAATCCAGGATACAATGAGAAGACCAAACCTAAGGATTATAGGTATAGATGAGAGTGAAGATTTGCAACTTCAAGGGCCAGCAAATATCTTCAACAAAATTATGGAGGAAAACTTCCCTAACCTAAAGAGAGAGAGATGCCGATGAGCGTACAAGAAGCCTACAGAACTCCAAACAGACAGAACCAGAACAGAAATACCTCCCATCACATAATAATCAAAACACCAAATGTACTAAAAAAAGAAAGAATACTAAAACCAGTAAGAGAAAAGGGCCAAGTAACATACAAAGGAAGACCTATCCGAATCACATCAGACTTCTCACCAGAGACTATGAAAGCCAGAAGATCCTGGGAAAATCTCATGCAGACACTAAGAGAACACAAATGCCAGCCTAGACTCAAATCTCTCAATCACCATAGATGGAGAGACCAAGACATTCCATGATAAAACCAAATTGACACAATATCTTTCCACAAACACAGCCCTGCAATGAATAATAGGGGGAAATCACCAATGCAAGTGGAGAAACTACACCCTGGCAAAAACGAGATAGTACCCTTCTTTTATCAAACCAAAAAGTAGATAACCACTCAAACATAAAGATAGCGTCAAGAATAGCAGGTGGTAATAATAACTATTCCTTAATCTCTCTTAATGTCAATGGCATCAATTCCCCAATAACAAGACATAGACTAACCAACTGAATACATAAACAGGACCCAGCATTTTGTTGCATGCAGGAAATGCACCTCAGCATCAAAGACAAACACTACTTCACAGTAAAAGGCTGGAAAAGAATCTTACAAGCAAATGGTCCCAAGAAACGAGCTGGAGTAGCCATGCTAATATCAGATAAAATTGACTTTCAACCTAAAGTCATCAAAAAATATACACAAGGACACTACATATTGATCAAAGGAAAATTCCACCAAGAAGAACTCTCAATTCTGAACATCTATGCTCCAAATGTAAGGGCACCCTCATTCATAAAAGAAACTTTACTAAAGCTCAAAGCACACATCGCAACTCACACAATAATAGTGGGTGACGTCAACACCCCACTCGCTGAAATGGATCTTTCAGGAAAGGAGAAACTAAACAGGGACACAGTGAAACTAATTGAAGCCTGGGACTTAATAGAACTAATAGATATATATAGAACATTTCATCCTAGAGCAAAAGAATACACCTCCTTCTCAGCACCTCATGGTGCCTTCTCCAAAATCGACCATATAATTGGTCACAAAACAGACCTCAACTGATGTAAGAAGATCGAACTAATCCCATGCCTCCTATCAGATCACTATGGAGTAAGGGTGGCCTTCAATAACAACAAAAACAACATAAATACTCGTGGAAGCTGAACAATGCTCTACTCAATGATACATTGGTCAAGGAAAAAATAAAGAAAGAAATCAAAGACTTTTTAAAATTTAATGAAAATGAAGGCACAACATACCCTAATTTATGGAACACAATGAAAGGGGTGCTAAGCAGAAAATTCATAGGCTCATGTGCCTCAAAAAACAAACTGGAGAGAGCACACACTAGCAGCTTAATAGCACACCTGAAAGCCCTGGAACAAAAAGAAGCAAAAACACCCAAGAGTAGTAGAAGGCAGGAAATCATCAAACTCAGGCCTGAAATCAATCAAGTAGAAACAAATAAAACCATACAAAGAATCAACAAAACTAGGAGTTGGTTCTTTGAGAAAATCAACTAGATAGATAAGCCCTTAGCCAGACTAGCCAGAGGGCACAGAGACAGTATACAAATTAACAAAATCAGAAACGAAAAGGGAGAGATAACAACAGAAACTGAGGAAATTAAAAAAAATCATCAGATCCTACTACAAAAGCCTGTATTTAACATAACTAGAAAATCTGGAGAAAATGGACAATTTTCTAGACAGATCCTAAATACCAAAATTAAATCAGGATCAAATAGACCATCTAAACCGTCCTATAACCCCTGAAGAAATAGAAGTCGTCATTGGAAGTCTTCCAACCAAAAAAAGCACAGGTCCAGATGGTTTTAGTGCAGAATTCTATCAGACCTTCAAAGAAGACCTAACACCAATACTCTTCAAACTATTTCACAAAGTAGAAACAGAAGGAACACTACCCAACTCGTTCTATGAAACCATAATTACACTATTACCAAAATCACACAAAGATCCAACAAAGAAAGAGATACTCAAGATAAAACTCTCTTATGAATATCGATGCAAAAATACTCAATAAAATTCTTGCCAACCAAATCCAAGAACATATCAAATCTACCATTCACCACAATCAACTAAGCTTCATCCCAGGGATGCAGGGATGGTTCAATATAAGGAAGTCCGTCAATGTAATCAACTACATAAACAATCTCAAAGAAAAAAACCACATGGTCATTTCATTAGATGCTGAAAATGTATTTGACAAAATTCAGCATCCTTTCTTGTTACAGGTCTTGGAAAGATCAGGAATTCGAGGCCCATATCTAAACATAGTAAAAGCAATGTACAGCAAATCGGTAGCCAACATCAAACTAAATGGAGAGAAACTTGAAGCAATCCCACTCAAATCAGAGACTAGACTAGGCTGCCCTCTCACTCGATATCTTTTCAATATAGTACTTGAAGTTCTAGCCTGAGCAATTAGACAACAAAAGGAGGTCAAAGGGATACAAATTGGAAAGGAAGAAGTCAAACTATCACTATTTGCAGACGATATGATAGTATACTTAAGCGACCCAAAGAACTCCACCAGAGAACTCCTACAGCTGATAAACAACTTCAGCAAAGTGGCCAGATATAAAATCAACTCAATCAAATCAATAGCCTTCCTATATTCAAAGGATAAGCAGGCTGAGAAAAAATGAAGGAAATTATACCCTTCACAATAGCCTCAAACAATATAAAGTATCTTGGTGTGACTCTAACCAAACAAGTGAAAGATCTGTATGACAAGAACTTCAAGTCTCTGAAGAAAGAAATTGAAGAAGACTTCAGAAGATGGAAAAATCTTCCATGATCATGGGTGGCAGTATTAATATAGCAAAAAGGACCATCTTGACAAAAGCAATATACAGATTCAATGCAATCCTCATCAAAATCCCAACTCAATTCTTAATAGATTTAGAAAGAGCAATTCAAAAATTCATCTGGAATAACAGAAAACCAAGGACAGCTAAAACTTTTCTCAGTAGTAAAAGAAATTATGGGGGAATCTGTATCCCAGACCTCCATCTGTAATACAGAGCAATAGTGTTAAAAACTGCATGGTATTTGTACAATGATAGGCATGTAGATCAATGGAACAGAATTGAAGACCCAGAAATGAATCCAGACTCCTATGGTCACTTGATCTTTGACAAAGGAGCTAAAACCATCCAGTGGAAAAGATAGACTTTTCAACAAATGGTGCTGGTTCAACCGGAGGTCAACATGCAGAAGAATGCAAGTCGATCCATTCTTATCTCCCTGCATTAAGCTCAATTCCAATTGGATCAAGTACCTCCACATAAAACAAGACACACTAAAACTAATAGAAAGAAAAATAGGGAAGAACCTTGAACATATGGGTATAAGGGAAACTTTCCTGGACAGAACACCAATGTCTTCTGCTCTAAGGTCAAGAATTGACAAATGGGACCTCATAAAATTACAAAGTTTCTGTAAGGCAAAGGATATTATCAAAAGGACAAAGCGGTAGCCAACAAACTTGGAAAAGATCTTTACCAATCCTACATCCAACAGAGGGCTAATATCCAATATATATAAAGAACTCAAGAAGTTAGACCACAGAGAGCCAATAACCCTATTAAAAAATGGGGTACAGAGCTAAACTAAGAGTTCTCACTTGAACAATATCTAATGGCTGAGAAGCACCTAAAGAAATGTTCAACATCCTCAGTCATTAGAGAAATGCAAATCAAAACAACCCTGAGATTCCGCCTCACACCAGTCAGGATGGCTAAGATTAAAAAACACACGAGACAGCAGTTTTTGGTGAAGATGTGGAGAAAGAAGAACACTCCTCCACTGCTGTTGGGATTTTAAGCTGATACCACCACTCTGGAAAGCAGTCAGGCAGTTCCTCAGAAAACTGGGCATGACACTCCCAGAGGATCCTGTCATACCACTCCTGGCCATATACCCAGAGGCTTCCCCTGCACACAATAAGGACATATGCTCTACTATGTTCATAGCAGCCTTATTTCTAATAGTCAGAAGCTGGAAATAACCCAGATGTCCCGCAATGGAGGAATGGATTCAGAAGATGTGGTATATTTACACCATGGAATACTACTCTGCAATTAAAAACAATGAATTCATGAAATCCATTGGCAAATGTTCAGAACTGGAAAATATCATTCTTAGTGAGGTAACCCAATCACAAAAGAACACATATGGTATGCAGTCACTGATAAGGGGATATTAACCCAGAATCTCGGAATACCCAAGACACAATTCAGATATCAGTAGATTTCCAAGATGATGGAAGAAGAGACCCCTGGTTCTGGAAAGACTGGATGTAGGGGAATACCAGGACAGAGAAGTGAGAATGGGTTTAATGGGAATAGGTACAGGAATAACGGCTTATGGGACTTTCGGTTAGGGAGGAAACGGAAAAGGGGAAATCATTTGTAATGTAAATAAAAAATATAGAAAAGAAAAAAATAAGAAATTGAAGTTATCAGAACATGGAATGACCTCCTAAGATCATGGACTGATAGTTAATATTGTGCATATTGACATCCTAATAGTAACAATCTCTATATGCAACATAATACTCATAAAATGTTCCTGGGCAATGTTCACAGTAAATGAAAAGGAAAAATTTTAAATTCTTATGGAAACCCAAAAGTACAAGAATAGCTGAAACAATCCTCAACCATAAAACAGAAACAAAACCACAAATCAAACAAAACCCAAAAAAAAAGAATCAAACCAAAAACTTTGCCAGCCAGAAGCATCACTACTGTCGATTTCAAGTTACACTAAAGTTAAAGTAATAAAACAGCATGGCAGTGGCCTCCAAACAAACATTTTAATTATTGGAAGGTAATTGAGGACCCACCTAAAATCCCATAGTCCTAAGTCAACTATATACTTTGCAGAAACAAATGGTGCTAGTCAACATGAACAGATATAGATAGATGAATCAGCTAGTTCTTTACCTCTCCCCCTGCACAAAACTCAACTTCAAATGAACTAAGTTTCTCAACATAAGGTCTATTTTCTTAAGTCTAATAGAGAAGAAAATACAGAATAATACTTAACTCACTGGAAAAGTGAATGACTATATGAACATGATACTTGGAGTATAATCAATAAGACCAACAAGTAACAAATGGGACAATATAAAACTAAAAATATTCTCTGCCACAAAAGACATGATCCTTAACTTTAGGAGGCAGCTTTATAGACTAGTAAATTATCTTTACCTGTTATACATGTGAGAAAGAGTATCTAGAATATATGAAGAACGCATTCATTAATTCAAATAATGAATCATCATACATTTGACATTATTTTTTCCAATGTTGTAACTAAGTTATAAATGATGAATTACAATAATCAGTATTTACTTACTACACATCAAGATAAAATCTTTAGCATTGTAATAGAATTCTAAGAATGTTCTGTCATTGTGAATAGGTTAAATGTTTTAATTTTAATATTAAGCTATTAATCTGTTTATTGAATAAGGTAGTTTAAAATGTAGCATGTTGGCCTAAGGCAGTATCATTGAAGCAAACAATATTACATGATAAATTTAAATTTAAATTTTTACATACAAATCCTTGATTTTCTGCACCCTTATCAAAACTTCTCTCATTTTCCAGTTTAGATTCTGATATTTCTTCGAGTTCTTCTGACAAATTTATATCTTTTGTGTAAAATATAAACAACAATTATGTAAAACAATATTTTATAAAAAATAATTTAAGATGGGTGTTTTTAAACTGTTATTTCAATTAACCATCCTGTATAGCTATATATTTACATCTTTGGAAAAACTTTTTTATTGAATATTTTCTTTATTTACATTTCAAATGTTATCCCCTTTCTCATTTCCCACCCTCCTGGAAACCTCCTATCCCATCCTCCCTCCCCCTTCTTCTGTGAGGGTGTTCCTCCACCTATCCACTCCTGCCCTCAACTTCCCTACTCTGGAGCATCTATCAAGCCTTCATAGGACCAAGGACCTCTCCTCCCATCGATGCCTGTCAAGGCAATCATCCACTACATATGCAGCTGGAGCCATGTTTACTCTTTGGTTGATGTCTTAGTCCCTGGGAGCTCTGATGGACCTGGTTGACTGATATTGTTTTTCTTCCTTTGAAATTGAAAACCCCTTCTGTTCCTTTAGTCCTTTCCCTAACTCCTCTATTGTGGACCCCATGCTCAGTCCAATGGTTGGCCTCAAGGATCTGCCTCTGTATTTGCAAGGCTCTGGAAGGGTATCTCAGGAGACAGGCATATCAGGCTCCTTTCAGCAAGCATTTCTTGGAAATACTTGTAATTGTAAAAAAAAAATAACCTTTCTTGTGTAGATACTAGATATTGGCTCATTTTGAATTGTGCTTTTATATGTTTCATCTGGAAATTCACAAATAACACAATAAATAAATAAATAAATAAATAAATATGCTCACAATATCCACATTCAAAGAAACTGTAGGAAAAATATATTCACCTATGAACAATTGTCTGCCTTGTAATAGTATTTGTTCCAAAATCTCAATAATGAAATCATAAAAAGTATTGTTAGTTTAACATATATTTTCTGTGAAAAGTATAGCACACTTATGCTTTGTACTGATGAGTTGCCTATTTATGACACATTCTTGTACATGGTGTCATTCTGGTGTACATTTCTCTTTTCATAGAAAAAATGGTTGTTGTATTCATTGTGGCTGTAAGAGTTTATTATTGATGTTTAAATTCTTCTGTGCCCATTCTCTAGAACCAAGTTTGTTACAGGTGTATCCATTTGTCCCCTTGATAAGTAGGAACTATATTTTGAATCTTATACCAGGAGTTCTCATTTGTTTTTTATTTTGATTTCTTCAAATATGTTGTGTATTTCTGATAGGTTCTGATATTGGGTTTTGAAAATAAACAAGACATTCCAGACATGGGTTCTCTACTAAAAGTTCTGTTTTGACATAGCTAGATTGAGTTTCAAAGAATAGGTACAGAGAAATAAATAGATGTGAAAACAAAATATAGGTATATAAGTAAGTAACTGAATTTTCAAAGACAGCTCCACCACATGGTATTGTATTCTATTTTATTAAAACATATTATATACATGCTTTATTAATGCTATTTATTTTCCTTGTAAATAAATTACAAGGCACTAGGAGTTTTAGAACAATACAACAATCAATTTTCTTTTTTGAAAATGTGGTGTATTGCTGTTTCCCCAGGGCAGAGCAAAATCTCTAAGCTCAAATATGTCTCTTGGTGTTTCAGGTGGCTTTGATTATAGGTGTGCATTCCAAGACCCAGGTCTACATAAATTATGTTCAAACTTTGAGTAAGTCTCATTAAACTCATTATTGCCTTCTATAAGTTTCTAACAAACAGAGAGATCACACACTGGAAATTTTAAGGCATTGGAAACTGACTAATAAACATCAAAGTGTATCTTACATTTATAAATACTTTATTTTGTGCTTGTGTATGTTTATGAAGCATGTATGCCATTAATAAATGGGATAATTATCATCAAAAAATAATTGACATCAAGAAGATGTTGAGCATTATGCATTAATTATTCATTTATCATAATAATTTGACCCAAAAATTTACCTGGTTGAGATTGTTGTGGTTTATACTTGGGTTTGTTGATTGGATGTGAATAATCCCTAAGCTGAACAGATTTTGAAATGAAATAATTAATTAATGTCTGAGACTTCAACCAATATACAATTATTTAATATAAATACTAAAAGTCATACCTCTGGGTGTGGACATTTGTCAGCCCATACTAAAAGGAAAAAAGAAGATAATCAATCTTATGCACAATGACAAATCCAAAACTATCTTTGTGAAGTATTTGGATGGCAATGAATTTTCATTCCCTTATTTCAAAAAAAAATCTAATTACTAGGTAGGATAGAAGATGACATAAATATACTAAAATACAAGAACAAAAATTTACAGGTTCAATGTAAATTTTGTCCCCATCAAAATTCCAACATAATTTGTCAGAAAACTTCAAAAACAAAGCAAAACCTAAACTAAAAAGGAACCTTTCAGCTTAGTAAGGAAACATAACAAACAAGAAAACAAAGACAAGATAGCTAAAACAATCCTGAATATTAAAAGAGACTGGGGTCATCAGCATCCAAAATTTTCTGTTTTATTATAGATCCATAATAACAAAAACATAAAAAATAGACATATTGATCAATGAAATTAAATTGAAGACTCAAACATAAGTCTAAATACTTATGGTCACTTGATTTTTAATAAAGAAGCCAGAAATACAGAGTAGATAAAAGAAAATGTGTTCCATAAGTGGTGCTGACCAAACTAGATGCTTGCATTAAGAAGAATGCACACAGAACTCTATTTTTTACCCTTACCAAAACTGGAGTCTAAATGGATCAAGGATCACAATATAAGACCAGATACCTTGATTATGACAGATTAGAAAGTGGGAAATTTGGTTTGAACTCTCAGGTACAGGGAAAGAGTTTCTGAAGAGGAAAACTATAGCACAGGCACTAAGAATATAATTTAATAAATGGGACTGTGTGACCTCAGGGCTAGCTCTCCTGATTGCCTTAGCTGGTAAGGGATGTGGCAGGAGAGAGCATCACCTCTGCTCCCATACCACCTCAATGTTGAGAAGAGGTTGGGCCAGTATTTCCAAGCTCGTAGGGTCACTCACCTATGCATCTGCCACCAGGGCCAGCTCTGCTGTGCTGTCCTGGTGGGGTGCATAATCAGCTCTGCAAAGTGTTATAGCTGGTGAGATAGGGCCTTGCACTATGCCTTGGCAGCACAGTAAAGATGGCCCTAGTTACAGGGGCAGGGGTGAATCTGTACCACGGTGTGAACATGAAAGTTCTGGCCTTGTAAATCCTCTGCCAAGAGATGCACTGATGCTCAGTCAATGCACTTCTCCCCCCTTATCCCTTGCCAGCTGCAGCATGTGAGAGGCAAGGCCCTACAACTTGTTTGGACAAAATAGTAGAATTGGCCCTGGTGGAGGAAACATGGATGAGCCATACCCAAAGGCATGATTGTTAGAGAGCTGGCCCTACAACCCTTCAACCATGATGCGACTTGTGCCCAGGGATGATGTCCTCTACCCCCTAGTACCTCACCACCTGAGGAAGTTGAAAGAACTGTCTCTGACCCTCACCAGCTGCAGCACTCAGGAGAGTAGGCCCTGCACCTCACCTGGGCAGCATAGTAGAGCTGTCTCTGATGGCAGGGGTATGAGTAAATGGGCCCTGGGGGAAAGACCAAAAGAAAGTTGGCCCCATCACTCCTCTGAAGTAAAGTGACATGAGCACCTGGGTTATGCGCTCCATAACTCATGCTTTCTACCTGCAGAAGTTGCAAACCTGGTCCAGAGGTAATGAGAACAGGAGATATATTCCTGTCCCTCACTAGTTGTAACACTCACTCAAGAGAGTGAACCCTTCACATGGCCAGGGTAACACAGTAGAATTGGCCATGAGGGCAACAATGAGGGTGAGCCAGTCTCAAGAGTGTGAGATAAGAAGAGTAGGTCAGGCTTTGTGTAGATGAAAGTATTGAGTGGCCTATCCTGATTAGTGTTGGAGAGCTAGCCCTCATAGAACAAATAAAGGAGATTCAGCAGGCTGAGTAGCTTAGTTACCGTCTTGGCACAGGTCCAGGGTTTTGAGTTGGCTCATTCCAAAATCTACATAATCTGTGAATTGTTAGAGTGTGTGAAAACACTGGTCCTGTTTATCCAAATCAGTAGGATCTCCATGACACAGGGCAAGAACAGGTTAATCAGAAGGAGAGAGTGCTGGTGAGAAGAGAACTTGATAAAGCTAATGACTAATTGAAATAAATATTTTCAAGTGAAGAGGTATCAACAGAGAGGTGTTACTGTAGGGCACACTATGACACACTACACTTTCTTTTTTCTTTTTTTTTATTTTATTTATTTATTTTTTTAATTTACATTCCAAATCATTTCCCCTTTCCCATTTCCTCCCTCCCAGAAAGTCCCATAAACCCCCTTCCCTCCCTCTTTTCTCCATTCAACCCCCTCTCACTTTCCACCCAAAATAATTATATGCTGTTTTGTTTTGTTTTATTTATTGTTGTTGTTGCTGTTGTTGTTGTTGTTGTTGTGTGTGTGTGTTTCCTTCTGGAGGGAAGTTGCAAGGGTGGAGGGCAGATACAATGGGACAGGGAGATGAGATAGACCTGGATTCATAATGTAAAACTCACAAAGAATCGATAAAAATTTAAAAAATGATAGATAGATGATAGATGATAGATAGATGATAGATAGATAGATAGATAGATAGATAGATAGATAGATAGATAGATAGATAGATAGGAAGAAAAAGGAAGGAAGGAAGGAAGGAAGAAAGAAATGGGACCTCATGAAACTAAAAAATTCTTAAGGCAAAAGATACCATCAGTTAAGTAAATGTCATGCTATAGAATAGAAAAAAACAGCATTTTCACATCTGATATGCAGTCACTATCTAAAATACATAAAGAACTAAAATAAAACTGAACTCCCAGAAAGCAAATAACCTCTCAAAAATATATTCAGAAATAAACAGGAAATTTTCAAAAGTTAAACAATCTGAATTGGAAAAAAACTTAGATGTCCTTTACTATATCAATATATAATGAAAATGTGCTAGATTTACTAATGAAATATGTTAAAGTAGAAATTATGGACAAAAGCTGGTGACCCTTGTGGTTGAATTAGGGAAAAGCTAGAAGAAGCTGAGGAAGAGGGAGACCCTATAAGAAGAACAGCAGTCTCAACTAACCTGGACCTCTGGGATCTTTCAGAAACCGAACCACCAAGCAGGCAGCATACACCAGATAATATGAGGACCCCAACATATATACAGCAGAGAACTGCAGGGTCTGGACTCACTCAAAGAAGATGCACCTAAACTTTGAGAAAAATCCCAGGGTGTGGGAAGTTCTGGTGGGGTAAGAGAGTGAGGAGACCTCCTCTTGGAGACAGGGAGCAGGTGGGGGACATGTAGGATGTGGAAGAGTTGGAAGGTGGAATGGGAGGGGAATAAAGTCTGGACTGTAAAAAAAGATTAAAAAATAATCTAAAAAAGAAAAAGTAGAAAAAAGTAGAAATTATGAAATATGAAGATAAATGAATGAATCTAGAAAAATGTGAGTGAGGTAACACAGATCCACTTTTCAGCACTCACTGATAAGTGGATATTAGTCCAGAAGCTCAGAATACCCAAGACACAATTCACATATCAAATAATGCCCAAGAAGAAGGAAGAACAAAGTATGGATACTCTGGTCCTTCTTAGAATGGAAAACAAAATACCCACAGAAGGAGATACAGAGACAAAGTGCGGAGCAGAGACTAGGCGAAAGACCATCCAGAGACTACCCTACCTAGTGATCCATCCCATATACAGTTACAAAACCCAGACACTATTATTGATGCCCACAAGTATTTGCTGACTGGAGCCAGATACAGTTGTCCTCTGGGAGGCTCTGTTAGTGCATGACAAATACAGAGGGGGACACTCTAAGTCAGCCATTTAACTGAGCACAGGGTCCCCAATGGGGGTAGGTAGAGAAAGAACCCAAGGAACTGAAGGGGTTTGCAGTGCCATAGGAGGAACAATGATATGAGCCACCCAGTATTCCCAGAGCTCTCAGGAACAAATACATCAACCAGATAGAACACATGGTGTTACCCATGGCTCCAGATGCATAGGCGGCAGAGGAGGGCCTTGTTGGAAATCAAAGGGAAGAGAGGCCCCTGGTCCTGAAAGACTCGATGCAGCAGTGTAGAGGAATACCAGGACAGGGAAGCAGGAGGGGGTTGATTGGGGAACAGGGCGAGGGAAAATGACTTATGGGACTTTCGGGGGGGGAGGGAACCAGGAAAGGGGAAATCATTTGAAATGTAAATAAAGGCTATATCTAATAAAAAACAGAAAAGGAAAAAATTTAAAAAAGAAAAAACTTGAAAAAATGGAAATTATGAAATATAAAGATAAGCGAATGAATCTAGAGAAAAGTAAATGAGGTAGCACAGATACAAAATACAAATTCTGTATGTTTTACTAAATTTCATAGAATCACACAGATTCTATATTGAATAAGATATGTCAGGGAGGATCTCTCAAGAGGAAAGAGATTATATAGTTGGAGGGTGTGGAAGATTTAAATGGGAAGGCAATGGAGAAGAATAGTTAAGAGTGGTAAAATGGGGAGGAACAAGTCATTCTAAAAACCAAGTGGAAACTCATTACTATAGAAGTATTCTGAAATAATTATGTATATAAAATAAATCTAAATGGAGTCACTATTGGTCAAAATAGATAAAAACCTCAATTGAAGAATGGATAAATAAAAAGTGATACATCTTCATGATGGAATATTATTCAGCTATTAAAAACCAAGATAACATGAATTTTGATGTCAAATGGTTGGAACTTGAGAATATCATCCTGAGTGAAGCAACCCAGTCCCAACAGGGCATGCATGGTATGAACTCACTAATAAGTGGATATTAGCCAGAAAATATAGGTAACATGTTATACTCCTCAGACCAAAATAAGTTAAACAAAAAAGAAGTCCCAAGCAAAAAAGCTAGAATCTCACTTAGAAGGGGAATAAAATAGTCCTAAGAGGAATATGAAGAGAGGGAACTGGAAGGGAGGGGGTATGGGAGAATTCAGGATCAGGTGTGGGGAAGCACAGAAGAGATGGACGGCTAAGAAAATGAATGGACGTCCGCAACTTATGGGGTGAGGAGGTAGGGACATCTCCAGGATGAGACACGGCTTGGGACAAGGAAGGCACCCAAGAATCAATGGAGGTAAACTTAGCTGTGGTTTACTACATTTGCAGTATGATACCTGAAGAAGCCACTTCCTTTGACTAGACATGACTCCAGTAGATCGATAGACACACCAACCCACCCACAAAACTTTCAACCCAAAATTTATCCTGTGTACAAGAAATTCAGGGGAATGAAGCAGAGACTAAGGGAATGGTCAATCAACAACTGGTCCAACATGAGACCCATACCATGGGCAAGCACAGATCTCTAACACTATTAATGACACTCTTATGCTTGCAGAAAAGAGCAAGCTAGATGGAGCTTGGGGATTCTTATGAAAGAACAGAAGGAAGGATTGTGGATCCTGAAGGTGATAGGAACCCCACAGGAAGACCATCAGAGTCAACTAACCTGAAACCTTGGGGCTCTCAGGGACTGAACCACCAACCCAAGAGCCTACATGGGCTGGACCTAGCCTTCCCATCTCATAAGTAGCAGATGTGCAGCTTGGTCTTCTTGTCGGTCCTGAACAACTGGAACAGGAACTATTCCAAAAGCTGATGCATGTGTTTGGAATGTGTTATAGCTGGCTTGCCTTCTCAAGCCTCAGTGGGAGAGGAAGTACCTAGCCTCACAAAGATGTAAAGTGCCAGGGTGGAGGGATACAAAAGAGTGCCCCCAATCACCCAGTGGAAATAGGGAGATTTCCTACAAAATGATTATAGGAGAGGGTGATAGGAAGGGTACCGTAAGTTGGAAGTAAACTGAATAAGTGAAAATATAATAAATTAAAATTTTAAAAATGATAAAGAAAAGCAGAAATGCCAAAGTGAGGAGACATCAATCCCACTTAGAAGGAGGAAGGAAATAATCACCACAGGAGGAAGAGGGAGATAGGGACCTGAGTGGGAGAGAGAAGGAGAAGGGAAAGGGGGAACGAGATCAAATAAAAGGGAAAGGACAGGAGAGAAGCACAAAGGGCCAAGAGAATAAGTAAAAATAAGCAGCCTCAGGAAGTGAGAGGTGGGGGAACCATACAGAGAGTACCAGAGACACGGGAGGTAAAACATTCTCAGGACTCATTGTGGGTGACTTTAGCCAAAATGCCCAACATTGGGGAAAAGGAACTGGAAGAGTCTACCTCCAGTGGATAGACAAGGCCTCAAACAGAGGGCCAGGGTTACTAAACCACAATCAAAATAAAGAACTACAGGGAACATGGAGAAGAGACTGAAGGAAAGGAGGCCCAATGACTGGCCCAACTTGGGATCCATCTCATAGAGGGGGGACACCAAGTCCTGACAGTACTATGTTATAATGTGCTTACAGATGGGAGCCTGGCATAGCTGTCCTCAAAGAGGCTCTACCCACAGCTGACTGAAAAAGAAGCAGTAATTTACACACCCAACCATTGGTCTGAAGTCAGAGACCCCTATGTTTGCATTAGGGGAAGGATTGAAGAAGCTGAAAGGGAGAGTGAACCCATAGGAAGACTAGCAGTCTCAACTAACTCAGACCCAGGGAGTTCCCAGAGACTGAGTCCAGAACCAGGAGCATACACTATATGGTTCTAAGCCCCTGGAACATTTGTAGCAGAGGGCTACCTGGTCTGGCTTCGGTGGGAGAAGACATGACTAATCCTCAAGATCCTTGAGGCCCCAGGAAAGGGGGAAGCCTGGTGGTTGGGGAGCACCCTCTTGGAGGCAAGAGAGAGGAGGAATGTGATAAGTAACTGTGTTGGGGGATTGAGGGGGAACAATGACTGGAATGTAAATAAAATAATTTAAAATTTAAAAAAATAAACATGGGCTTTCCTTAAAAAACGAAATATAATTGAAAGCATGTGAAACCTGTGGTTACATGTAATTGAGTCAATGGCCACAGGGCCCTTTGGAAACCCCCAAATATCTCAGGTATAAGAGAACACATAGATTTTAATTTTATGCATTCTTCAAATTTAGTAACATCTGATTCTTACTAGAATTTTGATTGTCTTTTGTCTTGCTATAAATTTATTCAGTGATTACTTTGGATGGTAAAACCTATTGTTAACTTGTCTTAAAAAATCTCTTCATGATGACAATTACCTTGACTTATTTCATTTTTGTCTGTATTATTTCCTGTGTTGTGTGAATTGTAAGTTTTCCTTGATGTGTTCTGCAATGGATTTGGGTCAAAGATATTCTGTCAAATGGTGTTCGTAATAAAGAGTATCAGAAAAGTCTTATTTTCTTTCTATGAATATACTTTTATTTCTGACTTTAAGAAAATTATACTTGAGAACATATGCAGTATATTTTGAAAAACATATTTTAGTGCAGAATCTTAAAAATATACTCAAGTTTAAGTCCATCTTTCATTTCTCATGGCACACTATGTACAAATAGTGCAGAAGAGAGGATACACAGTGTTACCTGAGGTTCAGATATCAATAATGTTAAGAAATTTTATATTATAATATCTAAAACTAATTTGTATTTCCTAGTAAAATTGGAAATTACTCATGAAATAAATATTAACATTCTTAATAATGCCATTCCTCTAAAAAATACAAGATTAAACATAAAGTATTATAACAATGACTCTGTATGGTTGGGAATAATAGAAGATATATGATGATTAAATTTATTTATAACATATCATGATTAGTGTATCAAAGCAGAAAAGGCTTCATTTCAGTAAAAATGAGCTGACAGAACTGACACATTTTATTAATTTCTTATAGATAGAAAACCTTGACCAAAATGATAAACAAGACAAAAGCATTTTTCTATATTATCTTTAAGTAATAGAATTAGGATGCAAAGTGTGTGTGTGTGTGTGTGTGTGTGTGTTATGCAAATAGTTCTCAGTGAACTGACATATTCCCAAAACAGCATTTTCCCATTTCATCTACGTGTTTACAAAATAACTATATCTTGTATTCTCATCACTCAGGAACTTTACAAGTTATGAGATCATGTTGTCCACAATTACATATGTTCAGTTATGCCAAACTAATGAGTGGACACATATACATACTCATTTTCTAAGACATTTTAACCTTCATACTTAGATCTTTGATAACAAAATATCACTCTTTCCAATCCTATACTAATGACAATCATCCCTAAATCCCCCCCAATATCATGTTTTACCTACACCAACATGCATCTTTCTGAACTAAAACAGTTGTTTGTTATATGTTTTGTATCCTACTACTATAGCATAAGCTTCTATGAGGAAGATCCAATGCTTAGTCTCTCAGCATATAGTAGATATGCACTATAATGGCTTAGACAGATTCAAAATGTAAAAATGTTTTAAGAATATCTTCATGTTGTCATAAGTTCATTGCTATATGCTGCATCTCTGAAAAGACTGTGGAAAAGGGAAATCTATAGTGTCTTGAATCTATGTTAGTTCTCTATATTAACTCAATTCCTAGTATGTATTAATTAAGGTCACTGGATAGGAATTGGGAAATAATTGATTTTTCACTGAAATGAGCAAAATCATTTTAGTTGTTGATTTACAATTAAGCTTCCTTTCTGTAATCAAACACTTTTAATATGCCATTTTCTTGATTACAGATAATATGATTATATTATCTCTTCAAACAAGGATCTTGAAGTTATTCAATGACCATAAGGAAAATAATGCTCCTTGGTATTACTGAATCTAATCAACACATCACAAATTTAGTTGTTTTCAGAAAAAAATCATCTTTTGTAAATGAATCTAATTATAAAGTCATTAATTTTTATATTATACATTATTTGAAGTGGAAACCATTGAGACACACTATTCAGGAAAAAAGACTCACATAAGCAAACATATAATCACATAATTACTGAACAAGAAAAGACAATGACTACCTGTGTGACTGGTTTCTAAGTACACAATGTTATTTATAGTAGATAAGTCTTTTACTTTAATTATAAATCATTTATTAAGGCTTGTAGTAGACCTAAATGAAGTTTACATTGGCCTATGGTAATATAATGAAAACAAACAGTATTAAATAAGAAATTTAAATTTAAAGAGATACATACCAACTTTTTGTATCCTTCATTCTTATTGCAACCATTTTTATTTTCCAGTTTTAAATCCAGTACTGTTTCTAATCCTAGTTCTTCTGACAAATACACATTTTATTAAATATATGAAAAGCAATTAAATAATGTTCTATCACAAGATATTAAAATAAATATATAATTAGAATTTTTAAAAAATCGATTCTCAGTAAGTATATCAATTAAAGAACATCTATAGTTGAAACCTTGTATCCTAGATAAATCTTCTAATTATAGAAAATCAGTATATCACTTATATAGACTCTACATGTTGCCTGGTTCATGTTGTACAATTTTTTGACCAGTTCATCAAGAAATTAATAAATGACAATGCTTTCTAAGATCCACATTTTAAGATGTCATATACATGAGCATATTCATTACGTGCACACACACACACACACACACACATACACACACTCACACGTGCAAACATGCACAAAAATTAAGTACACTTGAAAAAAAAGGAAATAATTGAAATGAGCAAAATAGTTTCTGTAAAACCCTAGTGCTATAGATTCCACATACTTCAGACGATTTGGAAGAATTGACTTGGAACTTACTTAGATATCTACTTTTGAAATGCTGTTGGCAGAAATTAAAGACAACAAGAAATTAGAGGGAATGATAGTCTATGCTCATGGATTAGAAAATTTAGAATTAAGATGCTACTTTACTTTTCATATTGCAATTACAAAATACCTCACAAAAGCATCTTTATAAAAGTCTTATTTTTTTTTTTTTTTGGTTTTTTGAGACAGGGTTTCTCTGTGTAGCCCTGGCTGTCCTGGAACTCACTCTGTAGACCAGGCTGGCCTCGAACTCAGAAATCTGCCTGCCTCTGCCTCCCAAGTGCTAGGATTAAAGGCGTGCGCCACCACCGCCCGGCTTAAAAGTCTTATTTTTGAAAAAATAAGAAATTTACTTTTGTAGTATGTGAATGTGTTATGCAAAGTACTAAGGGGGGTAGACAATCAATAATTTCACCAGCATAAAATGGTTTAGCCAAAAATATTGTTTATGGTATGATAGTAGCACTTTTATTTTTGAAGTAAGCAACAGTTGTCTCATTGGTCTTAAGGTCCACTCAATGCGAAATGCATACCTGTTATTGTAAGCCTAATCTACTACCCATGGATGGAGAAATCATAGACCTTAAGTTAATCTCCTGATATAATTTTCTTATATTAGTATAGTTGGCATATTCTAAATATGATTTGTATAGCCATTGTTATGCCCACAAGAAAAAATGTGGCTCTTATATATCATCAACAAAGTTCCTTTATGCAGCAGAAGGACTATTACAGATATCTACAATAACACAAAATATAGGAAGCGAGCACATAGTGCAGAAAACTCACACTTATATAGTCCTAAATTTAAGGCTCAGGGAAAATAGCAAAAGTGAGGAGAGATAGACTATAAGATCAGGGACCAGAACTCTTGCTGCTATAAAACTTCTGCTCTGTATAACTAGAATGTTGGTACCATAAAAATTAAAAAAAGTATGATTTTGTAAAGAAGACCTGAATAATGAAAACATTAGATGAGATGCTAATATGGATGAAGGAAATCTCAAAATACACATTCCCTAGATGAAGAGTTGTAGGCAAACAGTGGCTGTTGAGAGAGGAAAAATTAGTTTTCTTTCCAGAGATGAGATTTATAAACAGGTTATGCAATTACAATAGTCTACTTTAAATACTTTTATGTGTAAGCAACACTAAAATTCACACACACACAACAGAGAGAGAGAGAGAGAGAGAGAGAGAGAGAGAGAAACAGACAGAGATAGAGAGACAGAGAGACAGAGACAGAGATACAGACAGAGAGGGAAAGAGATACAGAGAGAGAATGAGAAAGAGAGAATGAGAGAGTGAGAAGGGAATAGAGGTGTCATTAACAATAGTATAGACAAAGAAGTCACAAACCTGAAAACTAGGAGCACAGGAAGAGTTAGAGGAATAGTGGGAAGGGTTAAAATGATGCAAAAATATTGAACAGGAGTGATATTCTCAAAATATATTGAAAAAATAAAATAAAAGGCAACTCTTTTACTGATATTGTTGTCAACATTTGGATGAACATTTTTTCTGGCCTAAAATATTTACCCTTTATTTCTGTTTTAATTAATAAGAACTCAGTAGTTCATTTTATTTAGATATGTTATCTGTGATCATTAAACAAACTTCTGTCAACTAATATTACAAGGAAAACATACTCATTACCTTTTTGTTCTTCTACATCATCATGTTTTTTAGAAGCTTCTGGTGAGTCATACACACCACTTTCCATGATATTCCCAGGAATGTCTTGCTAAAATTCATAACAATAAAGAGATATCAAAATGAGCTGAATTTCCTACTTTGATTAAACTTAAATGTAAGAAATAAAAGGGCGGGGCTGGAGAACTGAACCAAGCCCTTGGAGTATCCCAGAAGATCGAGAGTGGATTCCAGACATTGGACAGTTGGAGTTTGATTTTGAGTTTGCTTGTGACTGTGCCCTAGCATTTTTCACACTTGAAGGAAGAATGTATGTTAGTGGAACCCACAGTAATTGTAAAAATATTTTGAATTTTAAAAGAGATAGGATATTTTAAAGGGATTGAAATTTTAATATGTAAGAATTTCCAAAGACTGTGGGACCTTAAAAGTTATTTAGATCTTGGGTATGAAAAAAAAACAGTAAAGGTTGGGGCTTAATAGTGATGTGTTTGTGTGTCAAGTTGACAAGAGGTCAATTGTACTGGCTGGTTTTGTGTCAACTAGACACAAGCTGGAGTTATTACAGAGAAAGGAGTTTCAGTTGAGGAAATGCCTCCACAAGATAGAGCTATAAGACATTTTCTCAATTAATGATAAAGGAGGAGAGCCCAGCCCCTTCTGGGTGGTGCCATCCCTGGGCTGGTAGCCTTGGGTTCTATAAGAAAGCAAGCTGAGCAAGGCAGAGGAAGTGAGCCAGTAAGTAACATCCCTCCATGGCCTCTGCATCAACTCCTGATTCCTGACCTACTTGAGTTCCACTCCTGACTTCCTTTGATGATAAACAGCAATGTGGAAAGTGTACGCTAAATAAACCTTTTCCCCTCTCCCCCCCAAAAGAAATAATTATAAATCAGAAAATTTTCATAGATGATCTTTGGCATGCTCTTGAGGTCATGTTGCTTCTTTCATATATTCTCATATGCTAAAACCCAAGTATAAGAGCAGAAATAATAATTCATCTGCAGAAATCAACAAGGAACTAAGTTCATTCTAGGAAAATTATATTTCTTATCAAACTGAAATATGATTTTAAAAGTACATTCATTAACTCCAGACTCAACTTTTAAAGGGAAAAGAAAAATAAAAAGAAGGATGATAAAGAGAAGGAGTAGAAGAAGGAGGTAATACTACAAAATTATAACCACAAATGATCTAGGAGTTCTAAAAACAGGAAGCAAAACTTCTTAAAACTCAGAATGATTTTGGAGATTTAAATGAGCACAGAAACCAATTCCTTGAGGTGGAATTGGGATACTATCAGGAGCACACATATCTCATAGTCAAATGATGTTTAACAATGAAATAACATTAAATGCCATATTCTGTGGATCTCTAACGCTTTTGAAGACACTTTTAAATTAATTGAATTGTTAAACACTGATTATTCATAGCTATTCACTATTTGGATAATCTTGAAAACACTTATATTTCACTAAATTAGAATCGAATATGACCATGAGTTTACTATCTGACCTTTAACTTGCATTATTTAATCATCCTAAAGAGTTTGTAAGAGCAGCTATTACAAAGACTGGGTCTAAGACTTATATTATTAGATGAATTTCGTAGGCACAATGCCTATCTAAGAGTAACAAAATTAATTTTAAATTTTGTATCAATATACAAAAATATACAGCAATTAAACCTTAAACCTGTAAATTAAACCTTAAACCTGTATCAACACATAAATTATGTACCAATGTAAGAAAATATAACCAGTCCTGTAGAAATCATTACATTAAATGTAAAGATTTCTAGCAATATTAGATTATGGCTATAAAATGTTTTGTTTAAGAGTAAATTTAATATCCTATCACCATACATCTATTTTCTTATAATATTACACTATAATACTACTACAGTTATGATCTAAAATATTTACTATGTTTTGGTATTTTTCGCAGTATAGACATTAGATTATCATCATTTTAAAAGAAAGTACTTTTTATCCACTTGTTCATTTAAAATTATGATAGTTCAACAACAGCTATATTCAAACAATCCAAACACTACAAAAAATACTCAGGTCAAGGATTTATCTGACAAAGATCTGATTACCTGACTTTCAGAATTATCTTTATCCTCCTCTCTTGAACACATAGAAATCAGTGACTCAGATTTGATGTAATATCTTTCAAACAAAAACACACAACAAAATGGGTGAGATGTACTCAATAAAAACATTTTGAATGATTAGTTATATGGATAGCAAATGGAGTTATATAATTCTTTCAGTTGTTACTTTCTGCTTCCAATTCTCCCAGTCTCTCTGCACTTATCAATAGAGTATGCATATAGTTCCACATCAAATTGTGTCAGTCAATATATTGATGTAACTCAAATATAATTTGTTTGGGAATTATTTGTCCTGATGTTTGCACTGAAATTAAAATTAATTCCTCATATACCAATTCAGTACGAACATAACAAACATGACAACCCCAAATAAAACAGAACTATACAGTATCTCCATTCTACACTCTATTCATAAAACATCAAACTATGTAATTTAGAAATGGCAGCTCATTCTTGAGCATGTTAAGTGGAAACCTTCACAATCATTTATTTAAAAATAACTAATGAAGACATTTAAAAACTTTTAAAACTCTTGAACAATAAATAAAAACACAAATGTGTACATTGCTCCTAGGATTGCTCTTTTCAGGGAGTAAAATATTGCAATATAAACAATTCAGTTATGTTTTCTAATTGGTTCAAGTTTATTCAAAGACTACATCACACTTTCATATGTGGTTGATCAATGACAGAGATTTCTTGATAGAGTACTTTTGCCTCCCTTTCCCTCAACATTCTCAACATGTCTTCCTTCTATAGGATACCATTCCTGCTCACTTTTCTACAGTGTTCGATGATGCTCCTTACCCTTTATATGTTCAACCCAGGAAAGTGCAGAATCCTGAAAGTAAAATCTCTAAGGACATGAGTAGCAACTAGTTCCCTGATTCAGGCAAATAAGGTAAATGGAGGGTCAACAACACATATCTCAAGCCTATGCCTGCTTGTAATTTTTATGAACATGTTCTTGTACTTTCCAGCCTATAAAAGATATGTAAGACTTGGGAAAAGATACACCAGAAAGAAGACAATTGTCACCAAGTCACAGATTTCTTTCATTCAGTTCTTCCATTACTTCGTACATTCTCTACCCTACCCTCTGTTTTAAAGAAACATTCCTCTTTTCTAGAAAGCATTTTCTGTAGCTCAAGTAAATTTTTAACAGAAACCTGGATATTTGTCATGTGTTACAATTAAGCACAAAGTCAATGCATTTACAACTTTCAAACCTATTTTAACAGCCTGTATTGGATGATTTTCAATATCCTGTATCCTGCATATTTAACTCCATTTTCTTTTAAAAATTCATCAAAAGTCCAAACTTTTATTCCTGTTGACCTCCATGATGTTCCTTTTTAAATTGCCCTTCCCCTGTTAAAAGCATTCTAATCATCCACCATAGACCACCAAGAGACTAAACATCACTTTTTAATGTCATACTTGTACTCTCTCATTGAGAATATTTGACTCGCTATTCTGCTGTTGAAATATTTCATCAAATACTCTTCAGCAAAGAATATAACTAGTTTTATAGGTAAGGAATAAATATAAATTGGGCCATATATATTTACACATCCATAGAATACTGTCCTTTAGCTTTGGCTACTCGGTCAGAACAACCACTTGCCTACACTGTTGAATCTAGTTTGCTTTGCTTAGGGTATTTTTATTAGCTTTAAGTATTCATTGAAGACTTAAATTTTTAGTATCTTAGATTCTACAAACTAGAAGAAAATTTAGCAGACATAATTTAAAACTACATATAAAGAAACATGAAGAAAATAATGTATAATAAAAATTTCAAGAAACTTAGTGTCATGGGGAAAAAGACTTTATAAAAATAAAAAATTCCCCGTAGTCATTCAGGCAAGTAGTTTCTAGAGAAAATAAAACTAAAAAATAAATTAATAATATTCCTTAATTAAATGCTGAACACAATAAATATAACATGGTCTATGTGTATGTGCACCACAATTCTAATAAAAGAATTTTAAGACTTTTTCCTATTAATCATTTCAAACCTATGATTCTATGGACACTGTTATTGAAGATTTTCCTCTCCATTATTTGTCATTAGTACGCTTTAGTCATGTAATGACTAACATCAGTTGTCAAAAGGATAAAATAGACTAATGAACTATAGGTATGACTCTCAGAAAAATTCTAAGCCAGAATTGATACATTAGGGCTATTCCAGTGTAGTCAGAAAACCAAGAGAATATACAGCCTGACATTTAAATCATGAGTTGGCTACTTGTTAACTATGGCATCATGAAAGTAATCAAAGTTTTTAGATGGCAGCTGCTATATCAGTAAGACAATTGATTATAATGATATCAATGTTTAAAACATATTATTTAAATAATGTATAATGCACATGAAATTCAGTGAAGAGCAGAACACTGAATAAACAGTAACATTTTGCCAAGTGCTGGTGTCATATGCCTATAATCTCAGTACTTGGGAAGGTGGATCTTTGAAAATGAGAGCAGTCTGATCTACATAGTGAATAAGCCCTGTATCAAAATGCCAAAATAATTAATAATAATAATAGTAACAATAATAATAATTCAATAATGAATAAAACGGTAGCTTTCCACTACCCCCGGTTCAAATTTTAAATAAACATTCATTTTTAAAAACTCTAAAATCCTACCCTGATGAATAGAAGTCTGCACGCAGATTTCCTGTGATTAAAGCAATAGTAAAACATATTTCAGTAGAAGAAATTAGTCTACAAATGATAATAATTAGACATAATGAAGCCTCGACACTAAAAGATAACTACACCTCTGAGAAATAATTAAGGGATAAAGAAATCTTATTCTCTTTGAATTTAGCATGTGATACCTAACACTAAGTGGCATTATAACCTGATAATAATCCCAAATGAACTATCAGACTAATGGAAATTAGTACCATTATCAGTATCAGTAACTATCATAAATAACTATCAAAGAGTAATTTGTCTGGAATAATGGTAGTAGGATCAATTCTAATACAAAAATAAGCATGTTGTTATGGCACAACAAGGCTTCTCCAGATATACATATGCATTTATTAAGGTAAGGATAAACAATCTATCAGAGAGAAGTGGAGTCAATGAGAAGCATACCTTTCAATCTCTAAAATTATAGAAAATGATAAAAAAAATATTTCTCATAAAGAATTCCAATGTATCAGAAAAGAGACCTAAGGTGAAATCAAGTTTGCCCATGCTCCCTTATCTTCTGTGGGGTTAGGTGGTGATGAGTTATTTTAATTCTTGCTATAATTCTTATTCATAGCTGTAAGCAGTGTGGTAGAAACTCAATTGCTATTGTTGCCACCCTTGAAGTAACCACTGGTAAGATAAACTCCTAATGAACGTATCAACTCTATACATTGCTCGTAGCAGAAGTTTAAAAGTATGTACTGCAAGAGTAAGGTCAGAGAAAATCGCTGTGGTGGATGGATTGTTATAAAATTATAAATAAATATGAAAGTGTGTGTATATATTTCACTTAATAACTCACTAAAGTTATTTCTATTGGGATAAAAAAGCTAATGCTCATTTTTATAAAAATGTCTTTATGAAAGACAACACATGGTGAGATCCTTTGAGAAATATCTTCTCAATGAAAAAGATGACTGGGTATCTGCTCAATTGGCAGAACACCTGGCTTTCAAAAATAGGATAAAAGATAATCTGGGATTATGGGATGATAATTAGGCTTTTTTTGGTATATGTGTGACTTCATTTTAATGTTTATCACCATAGATATCAATCACATGCAAACAAAAACATTACTTCAGAGTAAAGAGTTGCAAAAATGTTTTCCAAAATGGCCCAAAGAAACAAGATGGAGTTGTCATTCTTATATCCAATAAAATAGAGTTTCAACCAAAAGTAATCAAGAGAGATGGAGAAAATCATTCCATACTCATCAAACAAAATAACCCCCAAGATGAAATCTCAAGTCCAAACATCTATATCCCAAATGAAAGGGCACCCACACTTATAAAAAATACTTTATGAAAGCTCAAAACATGCACTGAACCTCACACAATAATAGTGAGAGACTTCAACACCCTATTCTCACCAATTGACATGTTACTGAAATAGAAACTAAACAGACATGGTGAAACTAACAGAAATTATGAACTAAATGGATTTAACAGTTATTTACAGAACAAGGAAATATACCTTTTTCTCAGCACCTCATGGAACATTCTCCAAAACTGACCATCAAAATTGGACATAAAACAAGTTCCAACACATACAAGAAGATTGAAATAATCCCATACATTCTATCAGAGCACCATGGACTAAGGCTGAACTTCAATAACAACAAAAACAACAGAAAGTCCACATGCTCATAAAAACTGAATCACTTTCTACTAAATGATAATTTTGTCAGGAAAGAAATAAAGAAATTAAAGATATTCCAGAATTTGATGAAAATGAAGGCACAGTATACCCAAAATTATGAGGCACAATGAAAACAGTGTTAAAGAAGTTGGAGAGATCCTAGACTAGCAATTTAACAACACACCTAAGGAAGTAAACACAACCAAGAGGAGCAGACAGCAGGAAACAGTCAAAGTCAGGGCTGAAATTAACCAGGTAGAAACAAAGAGAACAGTTCTAATAATCAACAAAACAAAGAGCTTGTTCTTTGAGAAAATCAACAACATCAATTAAACCCTTAGACAAACTAAATAAAAGGCACAGAGACAGCATTCAAATTTACAAAATCAGAAATGAAAAGGGAGACATAACAACAGAAAGTGGGGGAATTCAAAAAAATCATCAGATTTTTTGACTGTGAAAGCCTATATGTGGGAAAACTAGAAAATCTAGACAAAGTACATGCTTTTCTAGACAGATACCACATACCAAAGGTAAATCCAGATCAGATAAACTAAAGAGACCTATAACCCTGAAGGAATTAGAAGCAGTCTTTAACAACTGTCCAAATAACAACAAATAAGAGCCCAGGGGCAGAAGGTTTTAGTGCAGAATTCTACCAGGAATTCAAAGAAGAGCTAATACCAATGCTCCCCAAACTCTTCCACAAAATAGAAACATAAAGAACATTACCAAATTCATTCAATGATGCCACAGTGTCTCTGATACCCCAAGATCCAACAAAGAAAGAGAAATGCAGATAAATTTCACTTATAAATATCAATACAAAAATGCTCAATAAAATACCCACAAATTAAATCCAAAACCTTTAAAAGTATTCTTCACAATCAAGTAGGATTCATCCCAGGGGTGCAGGGATGGTTCAATATACGAAAATCTATCAATGTAATGCACCAGATAAACAAACTCAAAAAAAAATCACATGATCATCACATTAGATGCTGAAAAGACATTGAAAAATTCCAGGATCTTTTTATGTTAAAAGTCTTGAAGATATGAGAAATTCATAGTACATACCTAAACATGATAAAAGCAATATATAGCATACCAACAGCCAACATCAAATTAAATGGAGGGTAACTTGAAGTAACTCCACTAAACTCAGGGATAATATAAGTCTGGAAAAATCTGCCATGCTCATGGATTGGCAGGATTAATATAGTAAAAATGACCATCTTGCCAAAAGCAATATACAGATTCAATGCAATCCCCATCAAAATCCCTACTCAATTCTTCATAGAGTTAGAAAGAGCAATTCAAAAATTCATCTGGAATAACAGAAATCCCAGGATAGCTAAAACTATTCTCAAGAGTAAAAGAACCTCTGGGGGAATCAGTATCCCGGACCTAAAGCTGTACTACAGAGCAATAGTGTTAAAAAGCGCATGGTATTGGTACAGTGACAGACATGTAGATCAATGGAACAGAATTGAAGACCCAGAAATGAATCCACACTCCTATGGTCACTTGATATTTGACAAAGGAGCTAAAACCATCCAGTGGAAAAAAGATAGCCTTTTCAACAAATGGTGCTGGCTCAACTAGAGGTCAACATGCAGAAGAATGCAAATTGACCCATTCTTATCTCCTTGCACTAAGCTCAATTCTAAGTGGATCAAGGACCTCCACATAAAACCAGACACACTGAAACTAATAGAAAGGAAACTAGGGAAGAACCTTGATCATATGGGCACAGGGGAGAATTTCCTGAATAGAACTCTAATAGCTTATGCTCTAAGATCAAGAATAGACAAATGGGACCTCATTAAATTACAAAGTTTTTGCAAGGCAAAAGACACTGTCAAAAAGACAAAGCGGCAACCAACTGATTGGGAAATGATCTTTACCAACCTTACATCCGACAGAGGGCTAATATCCAATATATACAAAGAACTCAAGAAGTTAAACTCCAGAGAGGCAAGTAACCCTATTAAAAAATGGGGTACAGAGCTACACAAAGAGTTCTCACCTGAAGAATATCTAATGGCTGAGAAGCACCTAAAGAGATGTTCATCATTCTTAGTCATTAAGGAAATGCAAATCAAAACAACCCTGAGATTCCATCTCACACCAATCAGAATGGCTAAGATCAAAAACACAAGAGACAGCAGTTGTTGGCGAGCACATGGAGAAAGGGGAACACTCCTCCACTGCTGGTGGAATTGCAAGCTGGTACAACCACTCTGGAAAGCAGTCTGGCGGTTCCTCAGAAAATTGGGCATGACACTCCTGGAAGATCCGGCTATACCACTCCTGGGCATATACCCAGAGGCTTTACCTGCATGCAATAAGGACACATGCTCCACTATGTTCATAGCAGCCTTATTTATAATAGCCAGAAGCTGGAAAGAACCCAGATGTCCCTCAACGGAGGAATGGATTCAGAAGATGTGGTATATTTACACAATGGAATACTACTCTGCAATTAAAAACAATGAATTCATGAAATTCCTAAGCAAATGGTCAGAACTTGAAAATATCATCCTTAGTGAGGTAACCCAGTCACAAAAGAACATACATGGTATGCAGTCACTGATAAGGGGATATTAACCCAGAATCTCGGAATACCCTAGACACAATTCGCATATCAATAGATTTCTAAGAAGATGGAAGGAGAGACCCCTGGTCCTGGAAAGACTGGATGTAGGGGAACTCCAGGACAGAGAAGCAAGAAGGGGTTGAATGGGGAAAAGAGGGACGGAAGGGGGCATATGGGACTTTCGGGGAGGGAGGAAACGGGAAAGGGGAAATGATTTTGAATGCAAATAAAAAAACTTAGAAAATAAAATTTAAAAAAAAATATAAGGACCCCGCGCAGGGAGGGAGCCTGCCAGCTTCCCTTCCGCGACCTCTGTTCCCGCGGACTGCGCTGGAGAGACCGGTACCCAGGCTCTCCCCCCAATATAACATCACTTGGGACACGGCCTGTTGGGGCTTCCGTCTGTGCCCGAGGGCGGGTTGGCGCTGTGGTCGTCTGGGTGCCAGATCGGCGGGCCATCGTGACCACAGGGTGAGCGGCGCCACGGAGAGTGCCCTCCACCATCTTTGCTCCAGTGACCAGGTAGTTGGGACCGCCAGGCTCAGAGACAGACAGGCATAATATCGCTTCGGTTTCAGGCAGCTTGTGTGTAACCTGCTCCCAGGTGCTGGGCTGATCTGCAGTAACCAGCGTGCCAGCTCTGCGGTGGGACCTTCTGCCTGGTGGAGGGACCCCGCGCAGGGAGGGAGCCTGCCAGCTTCCCTTCCGCGACCTCTGTTCCCACGGTCTGCGCTGGAGAGACCGGTACCCAGGCTCTCCCCCCAATATAACATCACTTGGGACACGGCCTGTTGGGGCTTCCGTCTGTGCCCGAGGGCGGGTTGGCGCTGTGGTCGTCTGGGTGCCAGATCGGCGGGCCATCGTGACCACAGGGTGAGCAGCGCCACGGAGAGTGCCCTCCGCCATCTTTGCTCCAGTGACCAGGTAGTTGGGACCGCCAGGCTCAGAGACAGACAGGCATAATATCGCTTCGGGTTCAGGCAGCTTGTGTGTAACCTGCTCCCAGGTGCTGGGCTGATCTGCAGTGACCAGCGCGCCAGATCTGCTGTGGGACTTCTGCCTAGCAGAGGGACGCCCCCTCCCCCCCCCAGGAGAGATCACACACCCCTGCACAGGGCAGGAGCCTGCCAGCCTCCCTTTGGCGACCTCTGCTCCAGGAATCCACTAGGCTGAGCCTTTAGATGTGCAAGGCCTCCCCAATATAAGATCACTTGGGGCAAAGCACATTAGGGCTCCAAAGTCACTCAGGAGCAGGCAGGCCCCAGAAATCGGTGCCAGGGGAATCCTGGTAATCCAGGGGGGGGCAGAAATAGCTTTGCAGGCTCACAGGAGGTCCAACCAACAGCCAGTGGCAGCAGGACCAACTAACACCAGAGGTATCCAGATGGCAAAAGGCAAACGTAGGAATGTTACTAACAGTAATCAAAGTAATGTGGGACCATCCGAACCCAACTCTCCAACAGCAGCAAGTCCTGGATACCCCACCACACCCGAAAGACAAGATCTGGATTTAAAATCACTTCTCATGATGCTATTAGAGGATCACAAGAAGGACACAAATAAATCTCATAAAGAGTTACAGGAGACCATGAATCAAAGGTTAGAAGCCCTTACAAAGGAAACACAAAAATCGCTTAGAGAAATGCGGGAGAACATGGATCAAAAGATGGAGGCGCACAAGGAGACAACACAAAAATCGCTTAACGAGATGAATCACCGGGTAGATGCACTCACAAAGGAATCACGAAATTTGCATAAAGAAATGCAGAAGAATATGGGTCAACAGACGGATGCCCATAAGGAGGCAACACAAAAATTGCTTAAAGAAATGAATCAACGGTTAGATGCCCTTACAAAGGAAACACGAGAACTGCTTAAAGAAATGCAGGAGACGATGGATCAACAGATGGAATCCCATGAGGAGGAAACACAAAAATCGCTCAGAGAAATGCAGGAGAACGTGGGTCATCAGGAAGAAATCCTGAAAGAGGTAATGCAAAAATACCTTAAAGAAATACAGGAAAATACAAACAAACAAGTGAAGGATCTCAGCAAATCCATCCAGGAACTAAAAAAGGAAGTAGAAACAACTAAGAAATCACAAAGGGAGACAACTTTGGAGATAGAAAACCTTGGGAAGAAATCAGGAGTCATAGATGCAAACATCAACAATAGAATACAAGAGATGGAAGAAAGAATCTCAGGCGCTGAAGATTCCATAGAAAGCATCGACTCAACAGTCAAAGAAAATGCAAAATGAAAAAACGCGTAACCCAAAACATCCAGGAAATCCAGGACACAATGAGAAGACCAAACCTAAGGATTATAGGTATAGATGAGAGTGAAGATTTGCAACTTAAAGGGCCAGTAAACATCTTCAACAAAATTATGGAGGAAAACTTCCCTAACTTAAAGAGAGAGATGCCGATGAACGTACAAGAAGCCTACAGAACTCCAAACAGACTGGACCAGAACAGAAACACCTCCCGTCACATAATAATCAAAACACCGAATGTTCTAAACAAAGAAAGAATACTAAATGCAGTAAGAGAAAAGGGCCAAGTAACATACAAAGGAAGACCTATCCGAATCACATCAGACTTCTCACCAGAGACTATGAAAGCCAGAAGATCGTGGGCAGATCTCATGCAGACACTAAGACAGCACAAATACCAGCCTAGACTACTCTACCCAGCAAAACTCTCAATCACCATAGATGGAGAGACCAAGATATTCCATGATAAAACCAAATTTTCACAATATCTTTCCACAAATCCAGCCCTGCAACGGATAATAGGTGGAAACCTCCAATACAGGGAGAGAAACAACACCCTGGAAAAAATGAGATAATAACCTTCTTGAATCAAACCCAAAAGTAGATAACCACTCAAACATAAAGATAGCATCAAGAATGGCAGATGGCAATAATCACTATGCCTTAATCTCTCTTAATATCAATGGTCTCAATTCCCCAATTAAAAGACATAGACTAGCAGACTGGATATGTAAACAGGACCCAGCATTTTGCTGCATGCAGGAAACGCACCTCAGTGTCAAAGACAAACACTACCTCAGAGTAAAAGGCTGGAAAACAATTTTACAAGCAAATGGCCCCAAGAAACGAGGTGGAGTAGCCATCCTAATATCGGATAAAATTGATTTTCAACCTAAAGTCATCAAAAAAGACACAGAAGGACACTACATACTGATCAAGGGAAAAATCCACCATCAAGAACTCTCAATCCTGAATATCAATGCTCCAAATGCAAGGGCACCCTCATTCGTAAAAGAAACTTTACTAAAACTCAAAGCACACATCGCACCGCACACAATAATAGTGGGTGACTTCAACACCCCGCTCTCTGAAATGGATCTTTCAGGAAAGCAGAAACTAAACAGGGACACAGTGAATCTAATTGAAGCCTTGGACCAAATGGAACTAACTGATATATATAGAACATTTCATCCTAGAGCTAAAGAATACACCTTCTTCTCAGCTCCTCATGGTACCTTCTCCAAAATTGACCATATAATTGGTCACAAATCAGACCTCAACAGATACAAGAAGATAGAAATAATCCCATGCCTCCTATCAGATCACTATGGAATAAGGGTGGTCTTCAATGGCAACAAAAACAAAAGAAAACCCACGTACACATGGAGGCTGAACAATGCTCTACTCAATGATAACTTGGTCAAGGTGGAAATAAAGAAAGAAATCAAAGACTTTTTGAAAGTTAATGAAAATGAAGGCACAACATACCCTAACTTATGGGACACAATGAAAGCAGTGCTAAGAGGAAAATTCATAGCCCTGAGTGCCGCCAAAAAGAAACGGGAGACAGCATACACTAACAGCTTAATGGCACACCTGAAAGCCCTGGAACAAAAAGAAGCAAATACACCAAAGAGGAGTAGAAGGCAGGAAATCATCAAACTCAGGGCTGAAATCAATCAAGTAGAAACAAATAAAACCATACAAAGAATCAACAAAACGAGGAGTTGGTTCTTTGAGAAAATCAACAAGATAGATAAGCCCTTAGCCAGACTAACCAGAGGGCACAGAGATAGTATCCAAATTAATAAAATCAGAAACGAAAAGGGAGTGATAACAACAGAAACTGAGGAAATTCAAAAAATCATCGGATCCTACTACAAAAACCTGTATTCAACACAACTAGAAAATCTTGAGGAAATGGACAATTTCCTTGACAGATACCAAGTACCAAAATTAAATCAGGATCAAATAGACCATCTCAACCGTCCTATAACCCCTGAAGAAATAGAAGTTGTCATTGGAAGTCTTCCAACCAAAAAAAGCACAGGTCCAGATGGTTTTAGTGCAGAATTCTATCAGACCTTCAAAGAAGACCTAACACCAATACTCTTCAAACTGTTCCACAAAATAGAAACAGAAGGAACACTACCCAACTCGTTCTATGAAGCCACAATTACACTAATACCAAAAGCACACAAAGATCCGACAAAGAAAGAGAATCTCAGGCCAATCTCTCTTATGAATATCGATGCAAAAATACTCAATAAAATTCTTGCCAACCGAATCCAAGAACACATCAAAACGATCATTCACCACGATCAAGTAGGCTTCATCCCAGGGATGCAGGGATGGTTCAATATAAGGAAATCCATCAATGTAATCCACTATATAAACAATCTCAAAGAAAAAAACCACATGGTCATCTCATTAGATGCTGAGAAAGCATTTGACAAAATTCAGCATCCTTTCATGCTAAAGGTCTTGGAAAGATCAGGAATTCAAGGCCCATATCTAAACATAGTAAAAGCAATTTACAGCAAACCAGTAGCCAGCATCAATCTAAACGGAGAGAAACTTGAAGCAATCCCACTAAAATCAGGGACTAGACAAGGCTGCCCTCTCTCTCCATATCTTTTCAATATAGTACTTGAAGTTCTAGCTAGAGCAATTAGACAACAAAAAGAGGTCAAAGGGATACAAATTGGAAAGGAAGAAGTCAAACTATCACTATTTGCAGACGATATGATAGTATACATAAGCGACCCAAAGAACTCCACAAGAGAACTCCTACAGCTGATAAACGACTTCAGCAAAGTGGCCGGATATAAAATCAACTCAAGCAAGTCAGAAGCCTTCCTATACTCAAAGGATAAGCAGGCTGAGAAAGAAGTAAGAGAAATAATACCCTTTACGATAGCCACAAACCATATTAAGTATCTTGGCGTGACGCTAACCAAACAAGTGAAAGATCTGTATGACAAGAACTTCAAGTCTCTGAAGAAAGAAATTGAAGAAGACCTCGGAAGATGGAAAAATCTGCCATGCTCATGGATTGGCAGGATTAATATAGTAAAAATGAGCATCTTACCAAAAGTAATACACAGATTCAATGCAATCCCCATCAAAATCCCAACTCAATTCTTCATAGAGTTAGAAAGAGCAATTCAAAAATTCATCTGGAATAACAGAAAACCCAGAATAGCTAAAACTATTCTCAAGAGTAAAAGAACCTCTGGGGGAATCAGTATCCCGGACCTCAAGCTGTACTACAGAGCAATAGTGTTAAAAACTGCATGGTATTGGTACAGTAACAGACATGTAGATCAATGGAACAGAATTGAAGACCCAGAAATGAATCCACACTCCTATGGTCACTTGATCTTTGACAAAGGAGCTAAAACCATCCAGTGGAAAAAAGATAGCCTTTTCAACAAATGGTGCTGGCTCAGCTGGAGATCAACATGCAGAAGAATGCAAATTGACCCATCCTTATCTCCTTGCACTAAGCTCAATTCTAAGTGGATCAAAGATCTCCACATAAAACCAGACACACTGAAACTAATAGAAGGGAAACTAGGGAAGAACCTTGAACATATGGGCACAGGGGAGAATTTCCTGAACAGAACTCCAATAGCTTATACTCTAAGATCAAGAATAGACAAATGGGACCTCATTAAATTACAAAGTTTTTGCAAGGCAAAAGACACCGTCAAAAAGACAAAGCGGCAACCAACTAACTGGGAAATGATCTTTACCAACCTTACATCCGACAGAGGGCTAATATCCAATATATACAAAGAACTCAAGAAGTTAAACTCCAGAGAGGCAAGTAACCCTATTAAAAATGGGGTACAGAGCTACACAAAGAGTTCTCACCTGAAGAATATCTAATGGCTGAGAAGCACCTAAAGAGATGTTCATCATCCTTAGTCATTAGGGAAATGCAAATCAAAACTACCCTGAAATTCCATCTCACACCAGTCAGGATGGCTAAGATCAAAAACACAGGAGACAGCAGTTGTTGGCGAGGATGTGGAGAAAGAGGAACACTCCTCCACTGCTGGTGGAATTGCAGGCTGGTACAACCACTCTGGAAAGCAGTCTGGCGGCTCCTCAGAAAACTGGGCATGACACTTCCGGAGGATCCGGCTATACCACTCCTGGGCATATACCCAGAGGCTTTACCTGCATGCAATAAGGACACATGCTCCACTATATTCATAGCAGCCTTATTTATAATAGCCAGAAGCTGGAAAGAACCCAGATGTCCCTCAACGGAGGAATGGATTCAGAAGATGTGGTATATTTACACAATGGAATACTACTCTGCAATTAAAAACAATGAATTCACGAAATTCCTAGGCAAATGGTCAGAACTTGAAAATATCATCCTTAGTGAGGTAATCCAGTCACAAAAGATCACACATGGTATGCAGTCACTGATAAGGGGATATTGACCCAGAATCTCAGAATACCCTAGACACAATCAGCATATCAATAGATTTCTAAAAAGATGGAAGGAGAGACCCCTGGTCCTGGAAAGACTGGATGTAGGGGAACGCCAGGACAGAGTAATGAGAGGGGGTTGAACGGAGAAAAGAGGGAGGGAAGGGGGCTTATGGGACTTTCGGGGAGGGAGGAAACGGGAAAGGGGAAGTGATTTGGAATGTAAATTAAAAAAATAAAATAAAATAATAAAAAAATATAAGTCTGGTATCTCTTTCTCTCTATCTATTCAGTACAGTATTTGAAGTTCTAGCTAGAACAATTCAACAACAAATGGAGATCAACGTGATACAAATTAGAAAGGAAGAAGTCAAGGTATCACTATTGGCAGATGATTTATGATAGTATATATAACAGACCCCAAAAATTCTACCAGAGAATTTCTACAGCTGATAAACTGCTTCAGCTAAGTGGTTAGATATAAAATTAACTCAAATGATTAAGTAGTCTTTCTTTATAGGAACAATAAACAGTTTGAGAAAGAAATTAGGGAAACAACACCCTTCACAATAGCCAAAAATAATACAAAATATCTTGGTGTAACTCTAAACAAGCAAATAAAAGATATGCATGACAAGAACTTCAAATCTTTGAAGAAAATAATCGAAGAAGATATCAGAAATGGATAGATCTCCCATGCTCATGGATTGGTAGGAATAACAGAGTAAAAATGACCAACTTACAAAAGTCGATATACAGATTAAATGCAGTACCACCAAAATTCCAGAACAATTATTCACAAAACAAACAAACACAAAATATTATAGCCTAAACAATTCTCAACAATGAAAGAACTTCTGGTGAAATCACCATCCCTAACCTAAAACTGTACTACAGAGCAATAGTGATTTAAAAAAAATCACATGATATTTCTATTGACAGACAGGTCAATATATGGAATAGAATCAAAGATCCAGAAATACTCCCATATGCCTATGAACACTTGATCTTTGACAAAGAAACCAAAATCATACAACGTTAAAAAAGAAAACATCTTCAACAGACAGTGCTTGTCTAACTAGAGGCCTGCATGTAGAAAAGTGCAAATTGATCCTTATTTATCAACTTGCACAAAGCTCATATCCAAGTGGATCAAGTACCTCAACATAAAACCAGATACATTGAATCTAATAGAAGAGAAATAGCCTGGAAAGCATTAGCATGGGAAAATTTCCTGAACACAATAGGAATGGCTTGGACTTTAAGATCAACAATTAATAAATGGGACCTTAAGAAACTGAAAAACCTCTGTACAGCAAAGGACACTGCCAATAGGACAAAACAGCAAAAAAGAGAGATCGTCACTAACTGGAAAATATCTTCATTAATTGTCTATCTCTAAAGGGCTAATATCTAGAATATATAAAGCAATCCAATTTAAAATTGGGTATGCAACTAAACAGAGAATTCCCAACAGAGGAATCTCTAATGGCTGAGAAACACCTAAAGAAATGTTCAACATCCTTAGTCTTTAGGGAAATGCAAATTAAAACAACCCTGAGATTCCACTTTACAACAATCAGAATGCCTAAGATCAAAGTCTTTGTGGACATCAATGAGAGGAGAGGCCCTTGGACATCTGAAAGCTCATTGTCCCAGTGTAGGGGAATGCCAGGTCAGGGAAGCGGTAGTGGGTGGGTTAGTGAGCAGTGGGGGGAAATGGGGTAGGGAGTTTATGGAGAGGAAATATGGAAAGGGGATAACATTTGAAATGTAAATAAAGAAAATATCTAATAATAATGAAAAAACTCAAGTGACAGTATATGTGGTGAAGATATGGAGAAAGGGGAACACTCTTCCATTGTTGGTAGGTTTGCAATCTGCTATAACCAGTTTGAAAATCAATCTGGTATTTCCTCAGTATGATAGTTTGAATATGCTTTTCCCAGGGAGTTGCACTAATTGAAGGTATGACCTAGTTGCAGTAGGTCTGGCCTTGTTGGAGGAAGTGTGTCAGAGTGGTTATGGTGTATAACACCCTTATCCTAGCTCTCTGATTGTGAATCAGTTTCTGATTGTGGCCTTCAGACATACATGTAGAACTCTAAGCTGCTCCTGATACCATGTCTGCCTGATAATGGACACAACCTCTGAACTTGTAAGTCAGCCTCAATTATACGTTGTCCTTATAAGAGTTAGATTGGTCATAGAATCTGTTCACAGCAGTAAAACTCTAAGTAAGACAGAAGTTGCTATCAAGGACTCAAGTTTTTCTGTGATAGGTCTGATCATGCTTTTGGTAGAAGAATGTGAATTTAGGGACTGTGGATTTGGAAAGCAGTAGAATGTTTTAAGTGGGGCTTGATGGGCTTCCCTAGTTGGAATATAGAAGACATTATTAGTGAGAGTGATTTAAACAGTGCAGACCTGGCCTAAGAGGTTTCAGTGAAGAATTTCAGCATATGGCCTAGAGAGTGTTTTTGTGGTATTTTGGTGAAGAATGTGGCTGCATCTTGTCCTTGGCTGAAGATGCTAACTGAGGCTAAGGTATAGAGATTTATATTAATTGCATTGACAAATTAAATCTCAAAAAAATGTCTAGCAGAAATTTTGTTCTCTAGTTATATCTCATGAGGAACATTTTGAACAAGCATAGCAAGCTTAGAAAGGAAAATACAAAACATATGGTTCAAGTATTAAAAGAGAACCAGGACGTAGAATGGAGCTCAATCCTATGTTCTAGGAAATAACAGAATAAGGGAACTGGACTTTGGTGCAAGATTCCACCCAGGCACATTTAATCGCAGGAGACAAAGCCAAGCAGATCTCTGAGTTCAAGGCCAGCCTGGAACAAAGAAAGTTCTAGGTGAACTTTAATCCCAGGAGATATAGAGCCATGTAGATATCTAAATTGAAGGTCAATCTACAGATCAAGTTCCATTACAGCCAAACTTAGGAAGTAGGGCAGTTGGAAAACAGAAATCTTGTAATAGAATAAGAGGAGGCATTATTCCATCCCTAGCAAGCAGCAGAACTCAGCAGCCTTGCAATGTGTCCTTAGCTGTAGAGTTAAGAATAAAAGGGACTATTGGAACCAGAGAGTATCTAAATTAACTAAATAGAAATAAAAAGGGAAAAAAAGAAATAAAAAGGGGTACATAACAACATACATGAAGAATGAAATCATCAGGTGATATTTTGAAAATTTGTACTCCACAAAATGAAAAAAAAAAGAATGCAAAAGAAATGGACAATTTTCATTTTCAATCACGTTAAAATCACAATTTACTAAAGTTAAATCAAAATCTCATAAAGAGTTCAAACAAACCTATAACCCCCAAGAAAATAGATATAATTGTTAAATGGCTCCCAACCAAAAACTGGTCAAGGCCAGGTGGTTTTAGCTCAGAATTCTACCTGACTTTCATAGAAGATGTAATGGAGGGAATTTACATAGAAAAAAAAATAGTTTTCAACACATAATTCTTACAGCAGGGGTTCATCAAATTATATATTTTCATCTGATTGATATTTATTCATAATGAATTCATTATTTAAAATTCATACAATTATGGCAGTTACACTGATTCATTGTCTATGACTTTAAAGCACAAATGCCAAGGCTGAAGAGATTGCTCAGCAGTTATCTGATATGAGTTTGGCTTCCCTTTTGCTCTGGTGACAGACCAGACAGGGACAACAGGTACACAGAGATATCCTGAGTATAACATCGCTTGGGACACAGCCTGCTAGGGTTCAGCCTGCACCCAAGAGCTGGGCAGCTCTGTGGTCATCTGTGTGCCATCCCTGCCGTGGGACATTTGCCCTGCAGGATGACTCGCGCCTGCAGAAGGTTCCACAGCCTCTGCCATTTTGCTCCAGTGTCAGACCAGACAGGGACAACCAGATACACAGAGATATCCCAAGTATAACATCACTTGTGGCAAGGCACACCAGGGCTCCAATGACACCCAGGAGCAGGGCATCCCCTCAGCAATCTGTGCCAGGAGAAAACCAGTCATCTAGGGGTGTGGAAATAGCCTTGCAGGCTCACAAGAGGTTCAAGCACCAGCCAGTGACAGCAGGACCAACTAACACCAGAGATAATCAGACAGCAAAAGGCAAACATAGGAATGTAAGTAACAGAAATCAAGGCAATATGGCACCATCCGAACCCAACAGTCTGACAACAGCAAGTGCTGATACTCCAACACACCAGAAGGGCAAGATTTGGATTTAAACTCACTTCTCATGATGCTATTAGAGGATTTCAAGAAGGACATAAATAAATCTCTTAAAGAAGTTCAGGAGAACATGAATCAACAGGTAGAAGCCCTTACAAAGGAAACAAAAAAATTGCATAAAGAAATTGAGGAGAATATGCGTCAACAGATAGAAGCCAATAAAAAGGAAACACAAAAATCAGTTAAAGAAATACAGGAGAACTAGGGTCAACAGACAGAAGTCCTGAAAGAAGAAACACAAAAATCTTTTTTTAAATTTTCTTTATTTTTTATTTACATTCCCAATGAATTCCCCCTCCACAAAAGTCCCATAAGCCCCCTTCCCTCCCCCTGTTCCCCAGTCAAACCCCTCCTGCTTCTCTGTCCTGGAATTCCCCTACACTGATACATCCAGTCTTTCCAGGACCAGAGGTCTCTCCTTCCTTCTTCTTGGAAATCAATTGATATGTGAATAGTGTCTGGGTATTCCGAGCTTCTGGGTTAATATCCACTTTTCTATGACTACATACTATGTGTGTTCTTTTGTGATTGGGATACCTCATTAAGGATGATATTTTACAGCTCTGAACCTTTGCCTAAGAATTTCATGAATTCATTGTTTTTAATTGCAGAGTAGTAATCCACTGTGTAAATATACCACATCTTCGGAACCTATTACTCTGTTGAGAGACATCTGAGTTCATTCCAGCTTCTGGCTATCATAAATAAGGCTGTTATGAACATAGTAGAGCTTGTTACCTTATTGCATGCTGGGAAGGCCTCTGGGTATATGCCCAGGAGTGGTATAACAGGGTCGTCAGGGAGTGTCATGCCCAGTTTTCTGAGGAACCCCCAGACTGCTTTCCAGAGTGGTTGTACCAGCTTGCAATTCCACCAGTAGTGGAGGAGTGTTCCTCTTTCTCCACATACTCGCCAACATCTGCTGTCCCCTGTGTTTTTGATCTTAGCCATTCTGACTGGTCTGAGGTGGAATATCAGGGTTGTTTTGATTTGCATTTCCATAATGACTAAGGATGTTGAACATTTCTTTAGGTGCTTCTCAACCATTCGATATTCTTCAGGTGAGAACTCTTTTTTTAGCTCTGTACCCCATATTTTAATAGGGTTACTTGGCTCTCTGGAGTCTAACTTCTTGAGTTCTTTGTATATATTTGATCTTAGCCCTCTGTCGACTGTAGGGTTGGTAAAGATCTTTTCCCAATTTGTTGGCTGCCGATTGTACTTTTGACAGTGTCCTTTACCTTACAGAAACTTTGCAATTTTATGAGTTCCCATTTGTCATTTCTTGATCTTAGACATGAGCTATTGGTGTTCTGTTCAGGAAATTTTCCCCTGTACCCATGTGCTCAAGGTTATCTTTTCAATATAGTACTGCCCTTTTGTTCTTTTGACAGTGTCCTTTGCTTACAGAGAAGAACTTCAAGTCTCTGAAGAAGGAAATTGAAGAAGACCACAGAAGATGGAAAAATCTTCCTTGCTCATGGATTGGCAGGATTAATATAGTAAAAATGAACATCTTGCCAAAAACAATATACAGATTCAATGCAATCCACATCAAAATTCCAACTCAATTCTTCATACAGTTAGAAAGAGCAATTCTCAAATTCATCTGGAATCACAGAAAAACCAGGATAGCTATAACTATTCTCAACAATATAAGAAGTTCTGGCGGAATCAATATCCCAGACCTCAAGCTGTACTACAGAGCAATAGTTTTAAAAATTGCAGGGTGTTGGTACAGTGATAGCCATGTAGAACAATGGAACAGAATTGAAGACCCACAAATGAACCCACATACCTATGGTCACTTGATCTTTGACAAAGTAGCTAAAACCATCCAGTGGAAGAAACATAACCTTTTCAACAAATGGTGCTGGTTCAACTGGAGGTCAGCATGCAGAAGAATGCAAATAGATCCATTCTTATCTCCTAGTACTAATCTGAACTCCAAGTGGATCACGGACCTCCACATAAAACTACACACTCTGAAACTAATAGAAAAGAAACTAAGGAAGAGCCTTGAACACATGGACACAGGGGAAAATTTCCTGAACAGAACACCAATAGCTTATGTTCTAAGATCAAGAATTGACAAATGGCACCTCATAAAATTACAAAAATATCTTAAAGAATTACAGGGAAACACAAACAAGTGAAGGAACTGAGCAAAACAATCCAGGATCTAAAAAAGGAAGTAGAAACAACTAAGCAATCACAAAAGGAGAGAACTATGGAGATAGAAAACCTTGGGAAGAAATCAAGGGTCATAGATTCAAATATCAACAATATAATACAAGAGATAGAAGAAAGAATCTCAGATGACAAAGATACCACAGAGAGCATTGATTCAACAGTCAAAGAAAATGCAAAATGCAATAAGCTTGTAACCCAAAATATCCAAGAAATCCAGGACAAAATGAGAAGACCAAACCTAAGGATTATAGGAATAGATAAGAGTGAAGATTTGCAGCTTAAAGGGCCAGTAAATATCTTCAACAAATTATAGAAGAAAACTTCCCTAACCTAAAGAGAGAGATGCCCATGAGCATACAAGAAGCCTACAGAACTCCAAACAGACTGGACCAGAACAGAAATACCTCCCGTCACATAATAATCAGGACACCAAATGTACTAAACAAAGAAAGAATATTAAAAGCAGTAAGAGAAAAAGGCCAAGTAACATAAAAAGGAACACTTATCAGAATTACACCAGACTTCCCACCAGAGACTATGAAAGCCAGAAGATCCTGGGCAGATCTCATGCAGACTCTAAGAGAACACAAATGCCAGCCCAGACTACTATACCCAACAAAACTCTCAATCACCATAGATGGAGAAACCAAGATATTCCATGATAAAATCAAATATACACAATATCTTTCCACAAAACCAGCCCAGCAAAGGATAATAGGTGGAAATCGCCAATACAAGGAAGGAAACTACACACTGGAAAAAGTAAGATAGTAACCTTCTTTCATCAAATCCAAAAGAAGATAACCACTCAAACATAAAAATAACATCAAAAATAACAGGAATCAGTAATCACTATTCCTTACTATCTCTTAACATCAACGAACTAAATGCCCCCAAAAAAAGACTAAGAGACTGGATACTTAAGGAGGACCCAGCATTTTGCTGCATACAGGAAACTCACCTCAGTGTCAAAGACAAACACTACCTCAGAGTAAAAGGCTGGAAAACAATTTTACAAGCAAATCGTCACAGGAAACAAGCTGCAGTAACCATCCTAATATTGGATAAAGTTGGCTTTCAACCTAAAGTTACCAAAAAAGATATGGAAAGATCATGATCAAAGGAAAAATCCACCAAGAAGAACTCTCAATTCTGAACATCTATGCTCCAAATGCAAGGGCACCCTCATTCTTAAAAGAAACTTTCCTGAAGCTCAAAATACACATTGCACCTCACACAATAATTGTGGGTGACTTCAATACTCCACACTCCAAAGTGGACCAATCAGGAAAACAAAAATTAATCAGGGACACAGTGAAACTTATTGAAACTTTGGACCAAATGGATTTAACACACACACACACACACACACACACACACACACACACACACACACACACACACACACATATATATATATATATATATATATATATATATATATATATATATATATATATATATATAGAGAGAGAGAGAGAGAATATTGCATCCTAAAGCAAAAGAATATACCTTCTTCTCAACACCTCAAGGTACCTTCTCCAAAATTGACCATATAATTGGTCACAAAACAGACCGCAACAGGTATAAGAAGATCGAACTAATCCCATGCCTCCTATCAGATCACTATGGAGAAAGGGTGGTCTTCAATAGCCACAAAAACAACAGAAAATTCACATACACATGGAAGCTGAACAATGCTCTACTCCATCCATAACTTTGTCAAGCAAGAAATAAAGAAAGAGGCCATCTTTGCTCCAGTGACCAGGTAGTTGGGACCGCCAGGCTCAGAGACAGACAGGCATAATATCGCTTCGGTTTCAGGCAGCTTGGGTGTAACCTGCTCCCAGGTGCTGGGCTGATCTGCAGTAACCAGCGCGCCAGTTCCGCGGTGGGACCTTCTGCCTGCTGGAGGGACCCCGCGCAGGGAGGGAGCCCGCCAGCTTCCCTTCCGCGACCTCTGTTCCCGCGGACTGCGCTGGAGAGACCGGTACCCAGGCTCTCCCCCCGATATAACATCACTTGGGACACGGCCTGTTGGGGCTTCCGTCTGTGCCCGAGGGCGGGTTGGCGCTGTAGTCGTCTGGGCGCCAGATCGGCGGGCCATCGTGACCACAGGGTGAGCGGCGCCACGGAGACTGCCCTCCGCCATCTTTGCTCCAGTGACCAGGTAGTTGGGACCGCCAGGCTCAGAGACAGACAGGCATAATATCGCTTCGGTTTCAGGCAGCTTGGGTGTAACCTGCTCCCAGGTGCTGGGCTGATCTGCAGTAACCAGCGCGCCAGTTCCGCGGTGGGACCTTCTGCCTGCTGGAGGGACCCCGCGCAGGGAGGGAGCCCGCCAGCTTCCCTTCCGCGACCTCTGTTCCCGCGGACTGCGCTGGAGAGACCGGTACCCAGGCTCTCCCCCCCGATATAACATCACTTGGGACACGGCCTGTTGGGGCTTCCGTCTGTGCCCGAGGGCGGGTTGGCGCTGTAGTCGTCTGGGCGCCAGATCGGCGGGCCATCGTGACCACAGGGTGAGCGGCGCCACGGAGACTGCCCTCCGCCATCTTTGCTCCAGTGACCAGGTAGTTGGGACCGCCAGGCTCAGAGACAGACAGGCATAATATCGCTTCAGTTTCAGGCAGCTTGGGTGTAACCTGCTCCCAGGTGCTGGGCTGATCTGCAGTAACCAGCGCGCCAGTTCCGCGGTGGGACCTTCTGCCTGGTGGAGGGACCCTGCGCAGGGAGGGAGCCCGCCAGCTTCCCTTCCGCGACCTCTGTTCCCGCGGACTGCGCTGGAGAGACCGGTACCCAGGCTCTCCCCCCAATATAACATCACTTGGGACACGGCCTGTTGGGGCTTCCTTCTGTGCCCGAGGGCGGGTTGGCGCTGTGGTCGTCTGGGTGCCAGATCGGCGGGCCATCGTGACCACAGGGTGAGCGGCGCCACGGAGAGTGCCCTCCGCCATCTTTGCTCCAGTGACCAGGTAGTTGGGACCACCAGGCTCAGAGACAGACAGGCATAATATCGCTTCGGGTTCAGGCAGCTTGTGTGTAACCTGCTCCCAGGTGCTGGGCTGATCTGCAGTGACCAGTGCGCCAGATCTGCTGTGGGACTTCTGCCTGGCAGAGGGACGCCCCCTCCCCCCCCCAGGAGAGATCACACACCCCTGCACAGGGCAGGAGCCTGCCAGCCTCCCTTTGGCGACCTCTGCTCCAGGAATCCACTAGGCTGAGCCTTTAGATGTGCAAGGCCTCCCCAATATAAGATCACTTGGGGCAAAGCACATTAGGGCTCCAAAGTCACTCAGGAGCAGGCAGGCCCCAGAAATCGGTGCCAGGGGAATCCTGGTAATCCAGGGGGGGGCAGAAATAGCTTTGCAGGCTCACAGGAGGTCCAACCAACAGCCAGTGGCAGCAGGACCAACTAACACCAGAGGTATCCAGATGGCAAAAGGCAAACGTAGGAATGTTACTAACAGTAATCAAAGTAATGTAGGACCATCCGAACCCAACTCTCCAACAGCAGCAAGTCCTGGATACCCCACCACACCCGAAAGACAAGATCTGGATTTAAAATCACTTCTCATGATGCTATTAGAGGATCACAAGAAGGACACAAATAAATCTCATAAAGAGTTACAGGAGACCATGAATCAACGGTTAGAAGCCCTTACAAAGGAAACACAAAAATCGCTTAGAGAAATGCGGGAGAACATGGATCAAAAGATGGAGGCGCACAAGGAGACAACACAAAAATCGCTTAACGAGATGAATCAACGGGTAGATGCACTCACAAAGGAATCACAAAATTTGCATAAAGAAATGCAGAAGAATATGGGTCAACAGACGGATGCCCATAAGGAGGCAACACAAAAATTGCTTAAAGAAATGAATCAACGGTTAGATGCCCTTACAAAGGAAACACGAGAACTGCTTAAAGAAATGCAGGAGACGATGGATCAACAGATGGAATCCCATGAGGAGGAAACACAAAAATCGCTCAGAGAAATGCAGGAGAACGTGGGTCATCAGGAAGAAATCCTGAAAGAGGTAATGCAAAATTACCTTAAAGAAATACAGGAAAATACAAACAAACAAGTGAAGGATCTCAGCAAATCCATCCAGGAACTAAAAAAGGAAGTAGAAACAACTAAGAAATCACAAAGGGAGACAACTTTGGAGATAGAAAACCTTGGGAAGAAATCAGGAGTCATAGATGCAAACATCAACAATAGAATACAAGAGATGGAAGAAAGAATCTCAGGTGCTGAAGATTCCATAGAAAGCATCGACTCAACAGTCAAAGAAAATGCAAAATGCAAAAAACGCGTAACCCAAAACATCCAGGAAATCCAGGACACAATGAGAAGACCAAACCTAAGGATTATAGGTATAGATGAGAGTGAAGATTTGCAACTTAAAGGGCCAGTAAACATCTTCAACAAAATTATGGAGGAAAACTTCCCTAACTTAAAGAGAGAGATGCCGATGAACATACAAGAAGCCTACAGAACTCCAAACAGACTGGACCAGAACAGAAATACCTCCCGTCACATAATAATCAAAACACCGAATGTTCTAAACAAAGAAAGAATACTAAATGCAGTAAGAGAAAAGGGCCAAGTAACATACAAAGGAAGACCTATCCGAATCACATCAGACTTCTCACCAGAGACTATGAAAGCCAGAAGATCCTGGGCAGATCTCATGCAGACACTAAGACAGCACAAATGCCAGCCTAGACTACTATACCCAGCAAAACTCTCAATCACCATAGATGGAGAGACCAAGATATTCCATGATAAAACCAAATTTTCACAATATCTTTCCACAAATCCAGCCCTGCAACGGATAATAGGTGGAAACCTCCAATACAGGGAGAGAAACAACACCCTGGAAAAAATGAGATAATAACCTTCTTGAATCAAACCCAAAAGTAGAGAACCACTCAAACATAAAGATAGCGTCAAGAATGGCAGATGGCAATAATCACTATGCCTTAATCTCTCTTAATATCAATGGTCTCAATTCCCCAATTAAAAGACATAGACTAGCAGACTGGATACGTAAACAGGACCCAGCTTTTTGCTGCATGCAGGAAACGCACCTCAGTGTCAAAGACAAACACTACCTCAGAGTAAAAGGCTGGAAAACAATTTTACAAGCAAATGGCCCCAAGAAACGAGGTGGAGTAGCCATCCTAATATCGGATAAAATTGATTTTCAACCCAAAGTCATCAAAAAAGACACAGAAGGACACTACATACTGATCAAGGGAAAAATCCACCATCAAGAACTCTCAATCCTGAATATCTATGCTCCAAATGCAAGGGCACCCTCATTCGTAAAAGAAACTTTACTAAAACTCAAAGCACACATCGCACCGCACACAATAATAGTGGGTGACTTCAACACCCCGCTCTCTGAAATGGATCGTTCAGGAAAGCAGAAACTAAACAGGGACACAGTGAATCTAATTGAAGCCTTGGACCAAATGGAACTAACTGATATATATAGAACATTTCATCCTAGAGCTAAAGAATACACCTTCTTCTCAGCTCCTCATGGTACCTTCTCCAAAATTGACCATATAATTGGTCACAAATCAGACCTCAACAGATACAAGAAGATAGAAATAATCCCATGCCTCCTATCAGATCACTATGGAATAAGGGTGGTCTTCAATGGCAACAAAAACAAAAGAAAACCCACGTACACATGGAGGCTGAACAATGCTCTACTCAATGATAACTTGGTCAAGGTGGAAATAAAGAAAGAAATCAAAGACTTTTTGAAAGTTAATGAAAATGAAGGCACAACATACCCTAACTTATGGGACACAATGAAAGCAGTGCTAAGAGGAAAATTCATAGCCCTGAGTGCCGCCAAAAAGAAACGGGAGACAGCATACACTAACAGCTTAATGGCACACCTGAAAGCCCTGGAACAAAAAGAAGCAAATACACCAAAGAGGAGTAGAAGGCAGGAAATCATCAAACTCAGGGCTGAAATCAATCAAGTAGAAACAAATAAAACCATACAAAGAATCAACAAAACGAGGAGTTGGTTCTTTGAGAAAATCAACAAGATAGATAAGCCCTTAGCCAGACTAACCAGAGGGCACAGAGATAGTATCCAAATTAATAAAATCAGAAACGAAAAGGGAGAGATAACAACAGAAACTGAGGAAATTCAAAAAATCATCAGATCCTACTACAAAAACCTGTATTCAACACAACTAGAAAATCTTGAGGAAATGGACAATTTCCTTGACAGATACCAAGTACCAAAATTAAATCAGGATCAAATAGACCATCTAAACCGTCCTATAACCCCTGAAGAAATAGAAGTTGTCATTGGAAGTCTTCCAACCAAAAAAAGCACAGGTCCAGATGGTTTTAGTGCAGAATTCTATCAGACCTTCAAAGAAGACCTAACACCAATACTCTTCAAACTGTTCCACAAAATAGAAACAGAAGGAACACTACCCAACTCGTTCTATGAAGCCACAATTACACTAATACCAAAAGCACACAAAGATCCGACAAAGAAAGAGAATCTCAGGCCAATCTCTCTTATGAATATCGATGCAAAAATACTCAATAAAATTCTTGCCAACCGAATCCAAGAACACATCAAAACGATCATTCACCACGATCAAGTAGGCTTCATCCCAGGGATGCAGGGATGGTTCAATATAAGGAAATCCATCAATGTAATCCACTACATAAACAATCTCAAAGAAAAAAACCACATGGTCATCTCATTAGATGCTGAGAAAGCATTTGACAAAATTCAGCATCCTTTCATGCTAAAGGTCTTGGAAAGATCAGGAATTCAAGGCCCATATCTAAACATAGTAAAAGCAATTTACAGCAAACCAGTAGCCAGCATCAATCTAAACGGAGAGAAACTTGAAGCAATCCCACTAAAATCAGGGACTAGACAAGGCTGCCCTCTCTCTCCATATCTTTTCAATATAGTACTTGAAGTTCTAGCTAGAGCAATTAGACAAGAAAAAGAGGTCAAAGGGATACAAATTGGAAAGGAAGAAGTCAAACTATCACTATTTGCAGACGATATGATAGTATACATAAGCGACCCAAAGAACTCCACCAGAGAACTCCTACAGCTGATAAACGACTTCAGCAAAGTGGCCGGATATAAAATCAACTCAAGCAAGTCAGAAGCCTTCCTATACTCAAAGGATAAGCAGGCTGAGAAAGAAGTAAGAGAAATAATACCCTTTACGATAGCCACAAACCATATTAAGTATCTTGGCGTGACGCTAACCAAACAAGTGAAAGATCTGTATGACAAGAACTTCAAGTCTCTGAAGAAAGAAATTGAAGAAGACCTCGGAAGATGGAAAAATCTGCCATGCTCATGGATTGGCAGGATTAATATAGTAAAAATGAGCATCTTACCAAAAGTAATACACAGATTCAATGCAATCCCCATCAAAATCCCAACTCAATTCTTCATAGAGTTAGAAAGAGCAATTCAAAAATTCATCTGGAATAACAGAAAACCCAGAATAGCTAAAACTATTCTCAAGAGTAAAAGAACCTCTGGGGGAATCAGTATCCCGGACCTCAAGCTGTACTACAGAGCAATAGTGTTAAAAACTGCATGGTATTGGTACAGTAACAGACATGTAGATCAATGGAACAGAATTGAAGACCCAGAAATGAATCCACACTCCTATGGTCACTTGATCTTTGACAAAGGAGCTAAAACCATCCAGTGGAAAAAAGATAGCCTTTTCAACAAATGGTGCTGGCTCAGCTGGAGGTCAACATGCAGAAGAATGCAAATTGACCCATCCTTATCTCCTTGCACTAAGCTCAATTCTAAGTGGATCAAAGATCTCCACATAAAACCAGACACACTGAAACTAATAGAAGGGAAACTAGGGAAGAACCTTGAACATATGGGCACAGGGGAGAATTTCCTGAACAGAACTCCAATAGCTTATACTCTAAGATCAAGAATAGACAAATGGGACCTCATTAAATTACAAAGTTTTTGCAAGGCAAAAGACACCGTCAAAAAGACAAAGCGGCAACCAACTAACTGGGAAATGATCTTTACCAACCTTACATCCGACAGAGGGCTAATATCCAAGATATACAAAGAACTCAAGAAGTTAAACTCCAGAGAGGCAAGTAACCCTATTAAAAAATGGGGTACAGAGCTCCACAAAGAGTTCTCACCTGAAGAATATCTAATGGCTGAGAAGCACCTAAAGAGATGTTCATCATCCTTAGTCATTAGGGAAATGCAAATCAAAACAACCCTGAGATTCCATCTCACACCAGTCAGGATGGCTAAGATCAAAAACACAGGAGACAGCAGTTGTTGGCGAGGATGTGGAGAAAGAGGAACACTCCTCCACTGCTGGTGGAATTGCAGGCTGGTACAACCACTCTGGAAAGCAGTCTGGCGGCTCCTCAGAAAACTGGGCATGACACTTCCGGAGGATCCGGCTATACCACTCCTGGGCATATACCCAGAGACTTTACCTGCATGCAATAAGGACACATGCTCCACTATATTCATAGCAGCCTTATTTATAATAGCCAGAAGCTGGAAAGAACCCAGATGTCCCTCAACGGAGGAATGGATTCAGAAGATGTGGTATATTTACACAATGGAATACTACTCTGCAATTAAAAACAATGAATTCACGAAATTCCTAGGCAAATGGTCAGAACTTGAAAATATCATCCTTAGTGAGGTAACCCAATCACAAAAGATCACACATGGTATGAAGTCACTGATAAGGGGATATTGACCCAGAATCTCAGAATACCCTAGACACAATCAGCATATCAATAGATTTCTAAAAAGATGGAAGGAGAGACCCCTGGTCCTGGAAAGACTGGATGTAGGGGAACGCCAGGACAGAGTAATGAGAGGGGGTTGAACGGAGAAAAGAGGGAGGGAAGGGGGCTTATGGGACTTTCGGGGAGGGAGGAAACGGGAAAGGGGAAGTGATTTGGAATGTAAATTAAAAAAATAAAATAAAATTAAATTAAAAAAAAAAAAAAAAAGAAAAAAAAAAAAAAAAAAAAAAAAACGCGTTAAATAAAAAAAAAAAAAAAAAAAAAAGAAGCTGTAAAGCTGAGGTTGCCTTGGGTAACCCAAGATGTTAGAGATGTCAGAGACATGGAATACATGGCAAGGAAAGCTGCTAAGGGGGAGTATTATGAGCCCATTGGAACACAGTTTGTTGTTGCTAAATGCCAGATCTTTCACCAGCAGTCAATAAGGATGAAAAAATTTGGAGTCCTGAAGAGTGCTTGGATATCAGACATGGAGATGCAGAGTTAGGAGTTTGCTGAGTTGGCTTTTGGTCTTGCTTTTGTCCAGAATTTCCTCTCTATGGTGTTTGAAATAGTAGTGTATATCCTGTGATGTTAGAAGTATGTGGGTTCTTTTTTTATTTTTATTTCAGAAGGAATTACAATTAAGTGTTTGTATGAATCTCAGAAGAGACTTTGAACTTTGGACTTTTAACATTGTTGAGACTGCTATTCACTATGGGGACTTTTGAAGTTGGACTGAATGTATTTTCATTATGCTATGACTAAATGTGGTCCCCATGACTCACTTGTTTGAGTAAGCCTGTGGGGACCAGGGTTTTTAATATGCTTGGTCCAGGGCATGGCACTATTAGAAGTTGTGGCCTTGTAAGAGGAAGTATGTCACTGTAGGATTTGGCTTGAATATAATCTTCCCCAATGCCTAAAAAGGGTCTTCTCCTGTTTGCCTTCAGAACAAGATATAAAACTCTCACAACCTCCCTACCAGACCTCCCCACTCCCTAGGACCTCAAGTCTCTGGAGGGTTAGGTGTTTCTTCTCTCAATGAGGCCAAACCAGGCAGTCTTCTGATGCATATGTGTCAGGGGGCTCATATCAGCTGGTGTATGCTGCCTCATCCTTAGTCATTAGGGAAATGCAAATCAAAACAACCCTGAGATTCCATCTCACACCAGTCAGGATGGCTAAGATCAAAAACACAGGAGATAGCAGTTGTTGGCGAGGATGTGGAGAAAGAGGAACACTCCTCCACTGCTGGTGGAATTGCAGGCTGGTACAACCACTCTGGAAAGCAGTCTGGCGGTTCCTCAGAAAACTGGGCATGACACTCCCGGAGGATCCTGCTATATCACTCCTGGGCATATACCCAGAGACTTTACCTGCATGCAATAAGGACACATGCTCCACTATGTTCATAGCAGCCTTATTTATAATAGCCAGAAGCTGGAAAGAACCCAGATGTCCCTCAACGGAGGAATGGATTCAGAAGATGTGGTATATCTACACAATGGAATACTACTCTGCAATTAAAAACAATGAATTCACGAAATTCCTAGGCAAATGGTCAGATCTTGAAAATATCATCCTTAGTGAGGTAACCCAATCACAAAAGAACACACATGGTATGCAGTCACTGATAAGGGGATATTGACCCAGAATCTCAGAATACCCTAGACACAATCTGCATATCAATAGATTTCTAAGACGATGGAAGGAGAGACCCCTGGTCCTGGAAAGACTAGATGTAGGGGAAGACCAGGACAGAGTAACGAGAGGGGGTTGAATGGAGAAAAGAGGGAGGGAAGGGGGCTTATGGGACTTTCGGGGAGGGAGGAAACGGGAAAGGGGAAGTGATTTGGAATGTAAATTAAAAAAATAAAATAAAATAAATAATAAAAAAAAAAAAAAAAAAAAAAGAAATAAAGAAAGAAGTCAAAGACATTTTAGAATTTAATGAAAATGAAAAAACAACATACCCTAACTTATGGGACACAATGAAAGCAGTACTAAGAAGAAAACTCATATCCCTGAGTGACTCCAAAAATAAACTGGAGAGAGCTTACACTAGCAGCTTAATGACACACCTAAAAGCCCTGGAACAAGAAGAAGCTAATACACCCAAGAGGGTTAGAAGGCAGGAAATCATCAAACTCAGGGCTGAAATCAGTCAAGCAGAAACAAATAGAACCATACAAAGAATCAACAAAACTAGGAGCTGGTTCTTTTTTTTTTTACAATATCAGTTACAATATCAATTACTGTTTATTCATTGAACTAGGAATTTTAGAATGAGAAATAGCAATTAAATACTATCATGCTGATAACATAACCACAGAGAAAAGAGGGAGGGAAGGGGGCTTATGGGACTTTCGGGGAGGGAGGAAACGGGAAAGGGGAAGTGATTTGGAATGTAAATTAAAAAATAAAAAAAAGAGTGAGAGAGAGAAAGAGTCAGAGAAAGAGACAGAGACAAAGACTGACAGAGAGAGAGAAGAGCAAGCATAGTTAGGAGCTGGTTCTTTGAGAAAATCAACAAGATAGATAAACCCTTAACCAGACTAACCAGAGAGCACAGAGACAGTACCCAAATTAACAAAATCAGAAATGAAAAGGGAGAAAAAACAACAGAAACTGAGGAAATTCAAAAAACAGATCCTACTATAAAAGCCTATACTCAACAAAACTAGCGAATCTGGAGGAAATGGACAATTTCTTGGACAGATACCAAATACTAAAATTCAATCAGGATCAAAAAGACCATCTAAACAGTCCCATAACCCCTAAAGAAATAGAAGTGGTCATTGAAAGTCTTCCAACCAAAAAAAGCACAGGAACAGATGGTATTAGTGCAGAATTCTATCAGACCTTCCAAGAAGACCTAACACATGCACTCTTCAATATTCCACAAAATAGAAACAGAAGGAACACTATCCAACTTGTTCTACAAGACGCAATTACACTGATAACAAAACCACACAAAGATCCAACAAAGAGAATTTCAGACCAATTTCTCTTATGAATAGAGATGCAAAAATACTCAATAAAATTCTTGCCAACCAAATCCAAGAACAAATCAAAATGATCATTCACCACGATCACATAGGCTTCATCACAGGGATGCAGGATGTCTCAATATAAGGAAATCCATCAATGTAATCCACTACATATATAATCTCAAAGAAAAAACCACATGGTCATTTCATTAGATGCTGAAAAGGCATTTGACAAAATTCGGCATCCTTTCATGCTAAAAGTCTTGGAAAGATCAGGATTCAAGGTCCATAGTAAAACATAGTAAAAGCAATATACAGCAAACCTTTAGCCAACATCAAATTAAATAGAGAGAAATGTGAAGCAATCCCACTAAAATCAGGGACTAGACAAGGCTACCCTCTCTCTCCATATCTTTTCTTTCTTTTTTTTGCTCAGGTTTTTTATTAGTTTCTAGTAGTTGTAAAAAGTCGTGGGTTTTTCTCTTTTTTCCTATATTTTTTTTATTTACATTCCTCATGTTTTCCCCTTTCCGTGTTCCTCCCTCCCCGAAAATCTATTGGGCCCTCTTCCCTACCCCTGTTGCCCATTTTTTTGTTTACACTTTTTTTTATTTTCTAAGTTTTATTATTTACATTCCAAATCATTTCCCCTTTCCCATTTCCTCCCTCCCCAAAAGTCCCATAAGCCTCCTTCCCTCCCTCTTTTCCCCATTCAACCCCTTCTTGCTTCTCTGTCCTGGCATTCCCCTACATCCAGTCCTTCCAGGACCAGGAGTCTCTCCTTCCATCTTCTTGGAAATCTATTGATATGTGAATTGTATCTAGGGTATTCCGAGATTCTGGGTTAATATCCCCTTATCAGTGACTGCATACAATGTGTGTTCTTTTGTAATTGGGTTACCTCACTAAGGATGATATTTTCTAGTTCTGACCATTTGCCTAGGAATTTCGTGAGTTCTTTTTTTTAATTGCAGAGTAGTATTCCATTGTGTAAATATACCACATCTTCTGAATCCATTTTTCCGTTGAGGGACATCTGGGTTCTTTCCAGCTTCTGACTATTATAAATAAGGCTACTATGAACATAGTGGAGCATGTGTCTTTATTGCATGCAGGTAAAGCCTCTGGGTATATGCCCAGGAGTGGTACAGCCGAATACTCAGGGAGTATCATGCCCAGTTTTCTGAGGAACCGTCAGACTGCTTTCCGAAGTGGTTGTATCAGCTTGCAATTTCACCAGCAGTGGAGGAGTGTTCCTCTTTCTTCATGTGCTTGCCAACAACTGCTGTCTCCTGAGTTTTTGATCTTAGCCATTCTGACTGGTGTGAGATGGAATCTCAGGGTTGTTTTGATTTGCATTTCCCTAATGACTAAGGATGATGAACATCTCTTTAGGTGCTTCTCAGCCATTAGATATTCTTCAGGTGAGAACTCTCTTTAGGTCTGTACCCCATTTTTAATAGGGTTACTTGGCTCTCAGGAGTCTAACTTCTTGAGTTCTTTGTATATGTTGGATATTAGCCTTCTGTCGGATGTAAGGTTGGTAAAGATCATTTCCCAGTTAGTTGGTTGCCTCTTTGTCTTTTTGACAGTGTCATTTCCCTTACAGAAACTTTGTAATTTTATGAGGTCCCATTTGTCAATTCTTGATCTTAGAGCATAAGCTATTGGAGTTCTGTTCAGGAAATTCTCCCCTGTGCCCATATGTTCAAGGTTCTTCCCTAGTTTCCTTTCTATTAGTTTCAGTGTGTCTGGTTTTATGTGGAGGTCCTTGATCCACTTGGAATTAAGCTTAGTGCAAGGAGATAAGAATGAATCAACTTGCATTCTTCTGCATGTTGACCTCCAGTTGAACCAGCACCATCTATTGAAAAGCCAGAATGGCTAAGATCAAAAACTCAAGAGACAGCAGTTGTTGGCAAGGATGTGGAGAAAGAGGAACACTCCTGCACTGCTGGTGGCATTGCAAGCTGGTACAACCACTCTGGAAACCAGTCTGGCAGTTCCTCAGAAAACTCAGCCTAATACTACCAGAGGACCCAGCTATACCACTCCTGAGCATATACCCAGAGGATTCTCCAGCATGCAGTAAGGACACGTGCTCCACTATTTTCATAGCAGCCTTATTTGTAATAGCCAGAAACTTGAAAGAACCCAGATGTCCCTCAACGGAGAAATGAATATAAAAAAATATGGTATATTTACACAATAGACTACTACTCAGCAATTAAATACAATGAATTAATGAAATTCTTAGACAAATAGTCATAACTAGAAAATATTATCCATAGTGAGGCAACCCATTCACAAAAGAACACACATGGTATGCACTCACCGATAAGCGGATATTAACCCAGAAGCTTGGAATGCTCAAGAAGTAATTCACATATCAAATGATGCCCAAGACAAAGAAAGGAAAGGTCCCTGGTCCCGGAAAGACTTGATGCAGCAGTGTTTGGGAATACCAGGACAGAGAAGCGGGAGGGGGTTGACTGGTGAGCAGGGTGAGGGAAGAGGGCTTATGGGACTTTCAGGGAGGGGAAACAGGGAAAGGAAAAATCATTTGGAATATAAATATAGAATATAGAAATTAAAATAAAAAAAGAAAAAAAATGAGCTTGGTTTCCAGCATCTACATCTAGTTTTTTACAACTTACTTTCTATAACTCCAACTCTGTGATGACTCTGGCCTTTATAATCACTGAACCCATGTACATATATTCATATGCAGAGCAAACACACACATAAACACACAATTAAAATTATATAAAATAAAGTGCTCATATAAGAGTGAATTACCATTATAATTTTCTGATCATTGCCTGTCTCACACTCTATGTTTACCCAAACTTTATAAAAATATTAATGGAAATATATTATATTCATACATGAACATATGTGTGTATTTCTGACCTCAGTGCTTGGAGGCATGGACAGGAAATTCACAGGGGATCATTCCACCCAGTCTACCCGATTCAGTGAGTTTGAAGACTGGTGGAAATCCCTGTATCAAAAAAACAATTGCATAGCAATAGAAGGAGCCACCAGTCATTTACCTCAGTGTTGGTCACATCTGCATAGCTATGTAGCATGTGCATATATGCACACAGAGAGAGAAACACACAGGTACACACACAAACAGGAATTACCAACTCTGTTATCTAATGACCAAATGGTGGTTTATACACCAACTGTGTTACCTAAGCTGCTAACCCTGAAAGAATTCATGAACCTTTAAGGTCTCACTTGGAAGATTCAAGATTCCCTGGCCACGAATGTCTTTCTTTGGTGTAAGTATTGTGCTTAAACACAACATAGTAGAGATTTTTTTATAAGTTGGAGTACTTTTAATTTAATATATTCATATTTTATATGTTATATACTTATTTTATATAAGCGTTTTTTTCTAAATATAAATATGTGCATCATATGTGTGCCTGATATGCACAGAAGCAAAGAGAGGACATAGGGGATCAGATCCCCTGGGTTTTGAATTACAGAGGGTTGTGGGCCACAATGTAAGTACTGGAACTAATCTCATTTTCTCTAGAGGAACATTTGAACTATTTCTACAACATCCAAGTATAGTATATTTTATCTTGAGAATATTCTTGAGTTATGTGAAAATGCTGCAACATATTTTATAAGAAACTTGAAAAACCATAGATATTAGTGTTGACAAGGGGTTTTGGAAACAATTCCTACTGTGGAATCAAAGGACAACTTCATACAATTTGAAGAAACCACATGGAATACTTTTGAGAAAAACATTTGTGAGAAGAGACCAGAGGTGAAAGAAGCAATGTCTTGCTACAGTAAATACCAGAAGTAACTGTGCAGAATTGTGTGTCATGATTCTGATGAAAGTTTGGAGAGAGCAAGCATGAAGCCAAGTGCTGGTCCACTCTGCTGAGCTAGACATATCCACTCCTCTGTATTGTATGTAGCTCTAGATTTGACTTAACTTCCATGAAATACTGGATACACCCATTTTAAGTTGATGGTAACTGATGTATCAATGGGTAAAATCAATTGTATTCACTGAGTTTATGTTTTCAGAAAATGTAGGCTGCTATTATAATTTCTTTTCTAAATGTTAATACTGATGTGACAGAAATAAGAAAAATATTAACCCCTCAAATATTAAAACATCTATCTAAAATTGTTAAGGGTAAATGATAGGCAACATTTTTCTGAAAATCAGAAATCCATAGCTTTTTCAGGACATGAATGAAGTCTATTATTATTTTTATTATTGTTGTTGTTGTTGTTGTTGTTTCGTTTTCCTTCCGCCATGCTTCTATCACATCTTTGTCAAGCTGAATTATGTTCTCAATAAAATCACTAAAACATTTAAAGAGAGAAGATATAATACTAATAATCTTCAAATTATTCCTCAAAAGAAAGAAAAGGAAAATTACCGATGTCATTTTATGAGGCCACTGTCAAAAAGGTACACAAGCCACAAAAAGATTCAACAAAGAAAATTACAAACGAGTTTCTCTCATTAACATGCATGAAAAAATAATCAATGAAATACTTGCAAATCAAATCCAAGAACACATCAAAAATATCATCCCCCCATGATCAAGTAAGCTACAACTTAGAGATGAAGGGATATCTCTTCATGAAAATCTGAAAATTTTCATCATGAAAGTCTGTCAAAATAACTCACCATATAAACAAGCTGAAAGAAAAAACACATGATTATCTCACTAGATATTGGAAAAGTTTGACAAAATCCAGTAGCACTTCATGATAAAAACCGTGAAGATATCAGGGATACAAGGGATATATTTAAATATAATAAAGGCAATTTAAAACAAACCAATAGCCAACATTAATTTAAATGGAGAAAATTTCAAAGTAATTCTACTGAAATCAAGAACAAGATAAATCTGTCCACTCTCTCCAAATATATTTAATACAATTTGTGAATTTCTATCCAGAGTAATAAGACAACTAAGAGAGATCAAGGGATACAAATTGTAAAGGAATACAACAAAGTTTTGTTTTGGCAGGTGATATGATAGTACACTTAAGCAACCCCCAAATGTTTACCAGGGAACTCTTCATAGCTCATAAACACCTTCAGCAAAGTGGTTAGATACAACATTAGCTTAAAAATACCAGTAGCCTGCCTTTAGACAAATACAAAGGAGTTGACAAAGAAATCATGGACACAACATTATTCACCATAGTGACAAATAATATAAAATATCTTGGTTTAACTCTAATCATGTCAGTGGAAGAACTGTATGATAAAAAGTTCAAGTCTTTGTAAAAGGAAATGAAGACAATATCAAAAGACAGAAAGATCTCCCAGGCTCATGAATCAGAAAGGTTAACATAGTAAAACTGGTCATCTACAAATTCAGTGAAATCCCCATCAAAATTCCAACATAACACTTTACAGACTTTGAAAGAACAGTATTCAACTTCATATGTAAAACCAAAAAGCCCAGGATACCTAAAATCAATCCTATAGAATAAAGTCAAATCTGGAGATAGCACCATCTCTCATCTCAAGCAGTATTATATATATATATATATATATATATATATATATATATATATATATATTGATCAATGGAATCAAAAACAGACATAAATCCACTTGGCCATGGACAGCTGATTTTTAATAAATAAGCCAGAAATATACAATCAAACAATGAAAGCCCTTTTCACAAATGGTGCTGATCTAACCTAATATCAGAATGTAGAAGAATGCAAACAGATGTATATTGTAAAGAGTCATATTGGGGTGTCTTGTCACTTGGCAAGAATTTGACATTGACCAAGGTGAAGTTCCTCTCCCAGCTTCTGAGCAAGGAAATTTATGTGCTAGTCAAAATCCTGCTCCACCTAGGGTGGAGTGAAGGTGAAGTTCTTTGTTCCTCCAGGTGTACCAGTTCCTGAATTAAGCAGGTGACCTGCCCAGCTATGCAAGCCAATGCCTAGTGAACAGTCAGACCAGATCTGCAGACCTGGTTCAAGCCTTTGGGGGGAAGGGATTTTTCTCCCTCCGATATATTTGGAAAGGTCCATTAAAGTTTGAGCCTTGAGCAGGAAATATAGCCTTGGCTTCATATTTCTTTTGTCACCCCATCATTTACTACCCCCAGCACTCCATCCAGAGAACCCAATAACCCATTCACATGGAACCGCAGGTGGTTTCAGTATATCCTATCACCCTGCACAAAATTCAAGCCCAAGTGAATCAATGACTTCAAAATAAAACAAGAAGCATATAATCTATAAAAGAGAAAATTGAGAATAGCCATAAATGTTTAGACACAGGAGAAAACATCCTGAAGAGCACAACAGCACTGGCACTCAGATTGGCAATTATAAAGACGAACTCATGAACAAGCTTCTGTAATGCAATGGACACCATTAATAGAACAAAACAGCAGCCTTCAGAATGGGGTAAGATTTTCACCAACTCTGTATCTGACAGAGGGTTAATATTCAAAATACATGAAGAACTTAAAATATAGACACAAATCAACTACATAATCCAATTTGAAATTGGGGTACAGATATAATTAGAGTTCTCAACAGGAATCCCAAATAGCTCAGAAAGACATTAAGAAATGTTCAGTTTCCAAGTCATCAGGGAAACACAAATCAAAACAACTTGGAGATTATAGTTTATACCTGTCAGAATGGATAAGATCAAAAGATGCAAGTGAGAGCTCATACTAGCAAGGATGTGGAACAACAGGAATGCCCCTCCATTGCTGGTGGGAATGCAAACTTGTATAGCCACTTTTGAAATTTATATGGTGTTCTCTCAGAAAATTAGGAGTCATTCTACCTCAAGACCAGATTTTCTAATTCGGGATTAAACCAAAAAGAAATGCTCCATCCTACTAAAAGGACACTCATTCAACTAAATTTATAACAGCTTTATTCATAATAGCCAGAAAAAGGAAACAACTTAGGTGTTTCAACTGATGAATAGGTGAGAACAATTGATGAATAGGTAAATGAAATATGATAAATTTACACAACGGAGTATTCCCCAAGTGTTTGAAAAATAACAAAATCAGGAAATTGGCTGGAAAATAGGTAGAAGTAGGAAAATCATTAAAAGTGACATGAAAGACAACTTTCATATATGCTCATTGATAAGTGGATACTAGCTCTAAAGAAATGGATAATCATGATATAATCCATAGACCCAGATAGGCTATGTAGCAAAGAGGGCTTAAGAAGAGTTGCAAAGATATTCATGGAAAGAAGATACAGAATAGTTTTCACAGTGTAAACTGGAGGCAGGTAGGGATGGGGAAATGAATGATATGATTGGGGGGATTGAGGGAGCAAATACTGAGAGTGACAACTATAATTGAGGGCCAATTAGGGAACGAGGTAGAAATTTGTGCAATAGAAATTTCATGAAATCTATGAGGGTGGCACTAGTAATCATTGACACAAAGCTTGAACGATTTATCACTTGTCACCAGGCAAAACCACAAGTAGTACACAAGCCTAGCGACAACACCTCCATCCTAGAGGTTTCCATGTCTGCAGGATGTGCTGAGACAGGAGCCTAGTATTATAATAATCAGAAAGAACAGAGAGACTTTATCTAGCAACTGATTGAAGCAGATGCTGAATCCCACAACCAAATATTATGGAGATTTTGGGAAGTTCTGAGGAGAAGGAGAAGGAATGATTGTGTAAGCCACAGGTATCAAGAACACCACATAAACATGGCCTACAGAACCAAATGACCAAGACTCAAGTGGGCTAACAGAGATCAGGGAGCCTCTATGGGTCTGAGCGAGATCCTCTGTATATATGTTATGGTTGTGTAACTTGGTGTTCTTATAGAAGGAGGAGCTGTCTCTGACTGTTTTCCGTGTCTAATGAGTTGTCTCATTCATTCTTAAAATAAGAATATGTACCTTGTATTATTGTAGCTTGTTGTGGCATATTTGGTTGAGGAAGGCCTCCTCTTTTCTGAGAGGAGGTAAAAGGGAGACGTATCCTGGAGAAAGGAGAGGTGGGGGGGGAGATTCAGGAGAGGAAGAGGAAACTGCAGTTAGGATGCAATATATGAGAAAATAAATAAAAATGAAAATTATAACAATAAAATTACATAAAAATCAAGAAAACACAGTTATAATTTACTGAAATGCAAAGGACAGCTAACAATACAAAAGAGAAAGAAAAAATAAAACACTAAAAATCTACACATATCATGCATCATACTCCAAATATTAGTGGCTTCCACATCAAAAGACAAAGGCTACCTAACTAGATTAAGAAACAAATCCAACTATCTGTTGTCTACCAAAAAACCAAAATCATTTGAGTTTTAACGTCATTGACAATCTTATAATGAAAAGATAGAAAGGGTTTTCAAAGAAAATAGTATCAGTAAGTAAGCAGGTATTCCAATCCTTATAACTGACAAATTTCAAATGAAAACCAAACAAAAGAGAAACAGAAGGACATTTTACACTAATCTATGCATCAATTAATCAAGAAAATGTTACAATTCTTAATATATCTAAGATCTGTTTCTTCTTTAAGAAGATAAACATAATCAACAGACACCCTCATCAAAAAAGATTGTCTCTTTGTAGCAAATGGAGACCATCACCAGAATATAAAAGTGGACACAAAGCAGAAGACTGTGAAGGGATCACAGTCCCACTGAATACATCTACATCACAACTCCAGCATCTGTGGCTCACGATATATTACAGAACAGACAAATGGAAAGATTGGAAAATTCAGAAAGTCTACTGTGAAACAATCTCTCACAGAAATGTTGATACAAACAAAAACTGAACAGAGGGAATAGACATGCTAATGAAGGAGCTATGGGCAGGGGTTGTCAGAAGGTATATTCCAAGACAAGGAAATAAATGAGTGCTAACATAAGGAGATTTAGTTTCTCTCTGGGATGAACCCTTTAGTTGCTTGCCCAATGAAATTGTAGTCTGCACTGAAACCATATAAATACAAACAATAAAATAGACTGTAGTTATAGTGTGTACATGTGAGTGTGTGTGCTATATGTATGGGGAGATGTCCATTTAGCAATAATTACTAGGGAAGAATATGTTAATTTGAGACTTGGGTGGAATTGGAAGAAGCAGCAGCATGGGGACTGCTGGGGGAAGAAAAGACAAAGAGAAAGCTATCTAAATACACTTTAGTTAAAATGTACTGCACTGTGACTGAGTAGACAGGTACAGACAGGTCTGCAGGGATCACCTGAGTAGAAGATCATTTGAGACACACCCTACCAGGGCTCAACCTGCACCCAGGAGCTCAGCAGCACAAAAGCCATCTGTGCACCTACCCTGCCAGGGGACTTCTGCCTGCAGGGAGTCCCGTGGTTAGAGAGAGTCCCACGTTTAGAGGTGGGACTGTGGAAGCCATCTTTGCTCCTATGACTGTGTAGACAGGTGCAGAGAGGTACTCAGGGATCACCTGAGTAGAAGATCACTTGGGATATGGCCCGCCAGGGTCCCTCCTGCATCCAGGAGCTAGGCAGTGCTGCCCCAGCCTTATGTGAACTTAGTCTGCTAGGTGATATCTGTTCTGCATTGAGTCCCACGAGTAGAGGTGAGGCCAACATCTACTCTCCTGTGACTGAGCAGGCTGTTGCAGCCAGGAATGCTGAGAACACATGAGTGTATAATCACTTGGGACTCAGTCTGCCAGGACCCGACCTACACCCAGGAACTGAGAAGAGCCACAGCAATCTGTGCCAGGGGAAAGCTGGTCACCCAGGGGTGCCGAGATAGGCCTGCAGGCACACAAGAAGGATAAGCACCAGCCAGTGACAGCAGGACCAACTAACACCAGAGATTACCAGATGGCAAAAGGCAAATGTAGGAATGTTATTAACAGAAATAAAGACAATATGGCTCCATCTGAAACCAATTGTCCCACAGCAGCAAGTCCTGGATACCCAAACACACCAGAAAAGCAATATTTGGATTTAAAATCACAGCTCATGATGCTGAGGGAGGGCTTCAAGAAGGACATAAATAACTCCCTTAAAGAAATACAGGAGAATACAAGTAAACAGGGAGAAGTCCTTGAAGAATAAAAGGAAAACACAACAAAACAGGTGAAGGAATTAGACAAAAGGATCTAAAGATGGAAGTAGAAACAATAAAGAAATCACAAAGGGAAACAACTCAGGACATAGACATCCTAGAAAAGAAGTCAGGAGTCATGGATCCAAGCATCAACAAGAGAATACAAGAGATAGAAGAGAGAATCTCAGATGCAGAAGATACCATAGAAAGCATTGATACAACAGTCAAAGAAAATGAAAAATGCAAAAAGCTCCTGAACTAAAACATCCAGGAAATCCAGGACAAAATGAGAAGACCAAACATAATGATTATAGGTATAGAAGAGAGTGAAGATTTCCAACTTAAAGGGCCAGTAAATATTGTCAACAAAATTACAGAAGAAAACTTCCCTAACTTAAAGAAAGAGATTCCCATGAATGTACAAGAAACCTACAGAACTCCAAATAGATTTGACCAGAAAAGAAATTCCTCCCATCACATAATAATTAAAACACCAAATGTACTAAACAAAAAAAGAATATTAAAAGCAGTAAGGGGAAAAGGTCAAGTAACATGTAAAGGTAGACCTATCAGAATTACACCAGACTTCTCACCAGAGAATATGAATGCCAGAAGAGTCTGGGCAGATGTCATACAGACCCTAAGGGAACACAAATGATAGCCCAGACTTCTATATCCAACAAATCTCTCAATCACCATAGATGGAGAAACCAAGGTTTTCCATGACAAAACAAATTTATACGTCTTTCCACAAATCCAGCCCTTGAAAGGAAAATGAATGGAAAACAGCAACAAAAGGAGGGAAACTACACACTAGAAAAAGCAAGAAATTAATCTTCTTTCAACAAATCCAAAAGAAGATAACCACACAAACATAAAAATTACATCAAAAATATTAGGAAACAACAATCACTTTTCCTTAATATCTCTTAACATCAATGGACTCAATTCCCCAATAAAAAGACAAAGACTAACAGACTGGATATGTAACCAGGACCCAGCATTTTGCTGCATACAAGAAACGCATCTCAGTGTCTAAGACAAAAACTACCGCAGAGTAAAAGGTTGGAAAACAATTTTCCAAGCAAATGGTCCTAGGAAATAAGCTAGAGAAGCCATTCTAATATCCAATAACATCGACTTTCAATCAAAAGTCATCAAAAAAGACAGAGAAGGACACTTTATACTCATTAAAGGAAAACTCTACCAGGAAGAACTCTCAATTCTGAACATCTATGCTCCAAATACAAGGGCACCCTCATTCATAAAAGAAACTTTACTAAAGCTTAAAGCACACATCGCACCCCACACAATAATTGTGGGTGACCTCAACACCCCACTCTCCTCCATGGACAGGTCAGGGAATCACAAACTAAATGGAGACAAAGTGAAACTAACAGAAGTTTAGGACCAAATGGATTTAATAGTTATCTGTACAACAGTTCATCTTAAATCAAAAGAATATACCCTCTCAGCACCTCATGGTACTTTAATTAACACAAAAAAGACATCAATAGATATAAGAAGATCAAACTAATCCCAAACATCCTATCGGATCACTATGCAGTAAGGGTGGTGTTCAATAGCAACAAAAACAACAGAAAGTCCGCATACACATGGAAGCTGAACAATACTCTACTCAATGATACCTTGGTCATGGAAGAAATAAGGAAAGAAATCAAAGACTGTTTAAAACTTAATGAAAATGAAGGAACAGCATACCCAAATTTATGGGACACAATGAAAGCAGTGCTAAGAGGAAAACTCATAGCTCTGTGTGCCTCCAAAAAGAAACTAGAGAGAGCTAACACTAGCAGCTTAACAGCACACCTGAAAGCTTTAGAACAGAAAGAAGCTAATATACACAAGAGGAGTAGAAGGGAGAAAATCATCAAACTCAGGGCTCAAACCAACAAGTAGAAAGAAAAAGAACCATACAAAGAATCAAAAACACAGGCGCTGGTTCTTTGAGAAAAATCAACAAGATAGATAAACCTTTAGCCAGATTGATCAGAGGGCAGAGAAAGAGTATCCAAATTAACAAAATCAGAAATGAAAAGGGAGATATAACAAGAGAAACTGAGGAAATTCAAAAAATCATCTGATAATACTAAAAAAAGGCCTATAGTCAACAAAACAGGAAAATCTGGATGAAATGGACAATTTCCTAGTCTGATATCCAATACCAAAGTTAAATCAGGACCTGATAAACTATCTAAACAGTTCCATAAATCATAAAGAAAGAGAAGTGATCATTGACAGTCTCCCAACCAAAAAAAGCACAGGACCAGATGGTTTTAGTGCAGAATTCTATCAGACCTTCAAAAAAGACCTAACACCAATACTCTTCAAACTATTCCACAAATGGAAACAGAAGAAACACTACCCAACTCATTCTATGAAGCCACAATTTTGTTGATACAAAAACAACACAAAGATCTAGCAAAGAAAGAGAATTTTAGACCAATTTCCCTTATGAATATCGATACAAAAACACTCAATAAAATTCTTGCCAACCAAATCCAAGAACACATCAAAATGATCATTCACCATGATCAAATAGGCTTCATACCAAGGATGTAGGGATGGTTAAGTAAACGGAATTCCATCAATGTAATACACTACATAAATTATCTCAAAGATAAAAAAACACATGGTCATTTCATTAGATGCTGAAAAGCATGTGACAAAATTCAGCATTCTTTCATGTTAAAAGTCTTGTAAAGATCGGGAATCCAAGGCCATATCTAAACATTATAAAAGCAATACACAGCAAACCTGTAGCCAACATCACAATAAATGGAGAGAAACTTGAAGCAATCCCACTAAAATCAGGGAATAGACAAAGCTGACCTCTCTCTCCATATTTATTCAATACAGTACTTGAAGTTCTAGCTAGAGCAATTAGACAACAAAAGGAGGTCAAAGGGATACAAATTAGAAAGGAAGAAGTCAAATTATCACTATTTGTAGATGATATGATAGTATACTTCACAACGCAAAAAATTCCACCAGAGAAATCCTAGAGCTGATAAAATACTTCAGCAAAGTGACAGGATATAAAATCAACTCAAAAAAATCAGTAGCCTTCCTATACTCAAAGGATAAACAGACTTAGAAAGAAATTAGGGAAATGACACCCGTCACAATAGCCACAAACAATATCAAGTATCTTGGTGTGACTTTAACCAAACAAGTGAAAAATCTGTGTGACAGGAACATCAAATCTCTGAAGAAAAAAATCATAGAAGACCTCAGAAAATGGAAAAATCTTCCATGATCATGGATTAGCAGGATTAACACAGTAAAAATAGCCATCTTGCCAAAAGCCAACTACAAATTCAATGCAATCCCCATCAAAATCCCAACTCAATGCTTCATAGAGTTAGAAGGAGCAATTCAAAAATTCATCTGGAATAACAAAAATCCCAGCATAGCTAAAAACTATTCTCAACTGTAAAAGAACTTCTGGGGGAATCAGTGTCCTCGAACTCAAGCAGTACTACAGAGCAATAGTGTTAAAAACTGCATGGCAGACAGGCATAATATTGCCTCAGTCTCAGGCAGCTTGTGTGTAAACTGCTCCAAGAGTTGGGCAGATCTGCAGTAACCAGTGCGACACCTCTGTTGTGGGACTTCTGCCTTACAGAGGGATCCCCGCACTGGGCCGGAGCCTACAAGCTTCCCTTTGGCAACCTCTGTTCTGGAATCTACCGCACTGAGGAGACAGGGTGACCTGCGTCGCCCAGAGAGTGCAGAGTGCACGCCACCATCTTTGCTCCAGTGTCCAGGGAGTTGGGAAAGCCAGGCTCAGAGACAGACAGGCATAATATCGCTTGGGTCTCAGGCAGCTTGTGTGTAACCTTCTCCAAGAGCTGGGCATATCTGCAGTAACCAGCACGCCAGCTCTGTGGTGGGACTTCTGCCCTGCAGAGGGACGCCCCCTCGCCCCCCCCAGAGAGATCACACACCCCTGCACAGGGAGAGAGCCTACCAGCCTCCCTTTGGTGACGTTTGCTACGGGAATCCACTATGCTGAGCCTTTGGATGTGCAGGGACTCCCAATAAAACATTTCTCGGGGCAAGGCACATCAGGGCTCCAAAGTCACTCAGGAGCAGGGAAGGCCCAAGAAATCGGTGCCAGGGGAATCTTGGTAATCCAGGGGGGCCAGAAATAGCTTTGCAGGCTCACAGGAGGTCCAACCAACAGCCAGTGACAGCAGGACCAACTAACACCAGAGGCAACCAGATGGCAAAAGGCAAACGTAGGAACGTTACTAACAGAAAACTAGGCAATATGGCACCATCTGAACCCAACTCTCCAACAGCAGCAAGTCGTGGATACCCCACCACACCCGAAAGACAAGATCTGGATTTAAAATCACTTCTCATGATGCTATTAGAGGACTGCAAGAAGGACACAAATAAATCTAATAAAGAATTACAGGAGACCATGATTCAAGGGTTAGAAGCCCTTACAAAGGCAACACAAAAATCGCTTGGAGAAATGCAGGAGAACATGGATCAACAGATGGAGGCCCACAAGGAGACAACACAAAAATCGCTTAAAGAAATGAATCAATGGTTAGATGCACTTTCAAAGGACTCACAAAAATTGCAAAAAGATATGCAGAAGAATATGGGTCAACAGAGGGACGCACATAGGGAGGCAACACAAAAAGTGCTTAAAGAAATGAATCAACAGATAGATGCCCTTATAAAGGAAACACGAGAACTGCTTAAAGAAATGCAGGAGGCGATGGATCAACAGATGGAAAACCCTGAGGAGGAAACACAAAAATCGCTTAGAGAAATACAGGAGAACTTGGGTCAACAGGCAGAAATCCTGAAAGAGGAAATGCAAAAATACCTTAAAGATATACAGGAAAATACAAACAAACAAGTGAAGGATCACAGCAAATCCATCCAGGATCTAAAAACAGAAGTAGAAACAACTAAGAAATCACAAAGGGAGACAACTTTGGAGATAAAAAACCTTGGGAATAAATCAGGAGTCATAGATGCAAACATCAACAGTAGAATACAATAGATGGAAGAAAGAATCTCATGTGCTGAATACACCATAGAAAGCATCGACTCAACAGTCAAAGAAAATGCAAAATGCAAAAAACGTGTAACCCAAAACATCCAGGAAATCCAGGACACAATGAGAAGACCAAACCTAAGGATTATAGGTATAGATGAGAGTGAAGATTTGCAACTTAAAGGGCCAGTAAACATCTTCAACAAAATTATGGAGGAAAACTTCCCTAACTTAAAGAGAGAGATGCCGATGAACGTACAAGAAGCCTACAGAACTCCAAACAGACTGGACCAAAACAGAAATACCTCCCGTCACATAATAATCAAAACACCGAATGTTCTAAACAAAGAAAGAATATTAAAAGCAGTAAGAGAAAAGGGCCAAGTAACATACAAAGGAAGACCTATCCGAATCACATCAGACTTCTCACCAGAGACTATGAAAGCCAGAAGATCCTGGGCAGTTCTCATGCAGACACTAAGAGAGAACAAATGCCAGCCTAGACTACTATACCCAGCAAAACTCTCAATCACCATAGAGGGAAAGACCAAGATATTCCATGATAAAACCAAATTTTCACAATATCTTTCCACAAACCCAGCCCTGCAAAGGATAATAGATGGAAACCGCCAATACAAGGAGAGAAACAACACCCTGGAAAAAATGAGAAAGCAACCTTCTTGCATCAAACCCAAAAGTAGATAACCACTCAAACATAAAGATAGCCTCATGAATGGCAGGTGGCAATAATCACTATCCCTTAATCTCTCTTAATATCAATGATCTCAATTCCCCAATAACAAGACATAGACTAACAGATGGGATACATAAACAGGACCCAGCATTTTGCTGCATGCAGGAAACGCACCTCAGTGTCAAAGACAAACACTACCTCCGAGTAAAAGGCTGGAAAACAATTTTATAAGCAAATGGTCCCAAGAAACGAGCCGGAGTAGCCACCCTAATATCAGATAAAATTGACTTCCAACCTAAAGTCATCAAAAAAGACACAGAAGGACACTACATACAGATCAAGGGAAAAATCCACCAAGAAGAACTCTCAATTCTGAATATCTATGCTACAAATGCAAGGGCACCCTCATTCATAAAAGAAACTTTACTAAAGCTCAAATCACACATCGCACCTCACACAATAATAGTGGGTGACTTCAACACGCCACATTCTGAAATGGATCATTCAGGAAAGCAGAAACTAAACAGGGACACAGTGAATCTAATTGAAGCCTTGAACCAAATGGAACTAACATATATATATATATATATATATATATATATGTATATAGAACATTTCATCCTAGAGCTAAAGAATACAACTTCTTCTCAGCACCTCATGGTACCTTCTCCAAAATCGACCATATAATTGGTCACAAATCAGACCTCAACAGATATAAGAAGATGGAACTAATCCCATGCCTCCTATCGGTTCACCATAGGGTGGTCTTCAATGGCAACAAAAACAACAAAAAACCTACATACACATAGAGGCTGAACAATGTTCTACTCAATGATAACTGTGTCAAGGTGGAAATAAAGAAAGAAATCAAAGACTTCTTGAAATTTAATGAAAATGAAGGCACAACATTCCCTAATTTATGGGACACAATGAAAGCAGTGCTAAGAGGAAAATTCATAGCCATGAGTACCACCAAAAAGAAACGGTAGACAGCATACACTAGCAGCTTAATGGCACACCTGAAAGCCCTGGAACAAAAAGAAGCAAATACACAATAGAGGAGTAGAATGAAGGAAATCATCAAAATCAGGGCTGAAATCAATCAAGTAGAAACAAATAAAACCATACAAAGAATCAACAAAACAAGGAGTTGGTTCTTTGAGAAAATAAACAAGATAAATAAGCCCTTAGCCAGACTAACCAGAGGGAACAGAGATAGTATCCAAATTAATAAAATCAGAAACGATAAGGGAGAGATAACAACAGAAACTGAGGAAATTAAAAAAATCATCAGATCCTACTACAAAAGACTGTATTCAACACAACTAGAAAATCTCGAGGAAATGGACAATTTCCTTGACAGAAACCAAATACCAAAATTAAATCAGGATTAAATAGATCATCTAAACCATCCTATAACCCCAGAAGAAATAGAAGTCGTCATTGGAAGTCTTCCAACCAAAAAAGCACAGGTCCAGATGGTTTTACTGCAGAATTCTATCAGACCTTCAAAGAAGACCTAACACCAATACTCTTCAAACTCTTCCACAAAATAGAAACAGAAGGAACAGTGCCCAACTCGTTCTATGAAGCCACAATTACGCTAATACCAAAAGCACACAAAGATCCAACAAAGAAAGAGAATCTCAGGCCAATATCTCTTATGAATATCGATGCAAAAATACTCAATAAAATTCTTGCCAACCGAATCCAAGAACACATCAAAACGATCATTCACCACAATCAGGTAGGCTTCATCCCAGGGATGCAGGGATGGTTCAATATAAGGAAATCCATCAATGTAATCCACTATATAAGCAATCTCAAAGAAAAAAACCACATGGTCATCTCATTAGATGCTGAGAAAGCATTTGACAAAATTCAGGATCCTTTCATGCTAAAGGTCTTGGAAAAATCAGGAATTCGAGGCCCATATCTAAACATAGTAAAAGCAATTTACAGCAAACCGGTAGCCAACATCAATTTGAATGGAGAGATACGTGAAGCAATCCCACTGAAATCAGGGACTAGACAAGGCTGCCCTCTCTCTCCATATCTTATCAATATAGTACTTGAAGTCCTAGCTAGAGCACTTAGACAACAAAAGGAGGTCAAAGGGATACAAATTGGAAAGGAAGAAGTCAAACTATCACTATTTGCAGACGATATGATAGTATAGTTAAGCGACCCAAACAACTCCACCAGAGAACTCCTACAGCTTATAAACAACTTCAGCAAAGTGGCCAGATATAAAATCAACTCAAGCAAGTTAGTAGCCTTCCTATATTCAAAGGATAAGCAGGCTGAGAAAGAAGTAAGAGAAATGATAACCTTCACGATAGCCACAAACCATATAAAGTAACTTGGTGTGTCTCTAACCAATCAACTGAAAGATCTGTATGACAAGAACTTCAAGTCTCTGAAGAAAGAAATTGAAGAAGAACTCAGAAGATGGAAAAATCTGCCATGCTCATGGATTGGCAGGATTAATATAGTAAAAATGATCATCTTGCCAAAAGCAATATACAGATTCAATGCAATCCCCATCAAAATCCCAACTTCATTATTCATAGAGTTAGAAAGAGCAATTCAAAAATTCATCTGGAATAACAGAAATCCCAGGATAGCTAAAACTATGCTCAAGAGTAAAAGAACCTCTGGGGGAATCAGTATCACAGACCTCAAGCTGTACTACAGAGCAATAGTGTTAAAAACTGCATGATATTGGTACAGTGACAGGCATGTAGATCAATGGAACAGAATTGAAGACCCAGAAATGATTCCACACTCCTATGGTCACTTGATCTTTGACAAAGGAGCTAAAACAATCCAGTGGAAAAAAGATAGCCTTTTCAACAAATGGTGCTGGCTCAACTGGAGGTTAACATGCAGAAGAATGCAAATTGACCCATTCTTATCTCCTTGCACTGAGCTCAATTCCAAGTGGATCATGGACCTCCACATAAAACCAGACACACTGAAACTAAGAGAAAGGAAACTAGGGAAGAACCTTGAACATATGGGCACAGGGGAGAATTTCCTGAACAGAACTCCAATAGCTTATGCTCTAAGATCAAGAATAGACAAATGGGACCTCATTAAATTACAAACTTTTTGCAAGGCAAAAGACACTGTCAAAAAGACAAAGTGGCAACCAACTAACTGGGAAATGATCTTTACCAACCCTACACCCGACACAGGGCTAATATCCAATATATACAAAGAACTCAAGAAGATAAATTCCAGAGAGGCAAGTAACCCTATTAAAAAATGGGGTACAGAGCTAAACAAAGTGTTCTCACCTGAATAATATCTAATGGCTGAGAAGCACCTAAAGAGATGTTCATCATCCTTAGTCATTAGGGAAATGCAAATCAAAACAACCCTGAGATTCCATCTCACACCAGTCAGAATGGCTAAGATCAAAAACACAGGAGACAGCAGTTGTTGGCGAGGATGTGGAGAAAGAGGAACACTCCTCCACTGCTGGTGGGATTGCAAGCTGGTACAACCACTCTGGAAAGCAGTCTGGGGGTTCCTCAGAAAACTGGGCATGACACTCCCGGAGGATCCGGCTATACCACTCCTGGGCATATACCCAGAGGCTTTATCTGCATGCAATAAGGACACATGCTCCACTATCTTCATAGCAGCCTTATTTATAATAGCCAGAAGCTGGAAAGAACCCAGATGTCCCTCAACGGAGGAATGGATTCAGAAGATGTGGTATATCTACACAATGGAATACTACTCTGCAATTAAAAACAATGAATTCACGAAATTCCTAGGCAAATGGTCAGAACTTGAAAATACCATCCTTAGTGAGGTAACCCAATTACAAAAGAACACACATGGTATGCAGTCACTGATAAGGGGATATTAACCCAGAATCTCGGAATACGCTAGACACAATTCGCATATCAATAGATTTCCAAGAAGATGGTAGGAGAGACCTCTGGTTCTGGAAAGACTGGAAGTAGGGGAATGCCAGGACAGAGAAGCAAGAAGGGGTTGAATGGGGAAAAGAGGGAGGGAAGGGGGCTTATGGGACTTTCTGGGAGGGAGGAAATGGGAAAGGGAAATGATTTTGAATGTAAATAAAAAAACATAGAAAATAAAATAAAATAAAAAACTGCATGGCATTGGTACAGTAACCTGCAGGTAGATCAATGGAATAGAATTGAAGACCCAGAATAGAACCCACACACCTATGGTCACTTGTTCTTTAACAAAGGAACTATAACTGTCCAGTGGAAAAAAAGATAGCCTTTTCAGCAAATGGTGCTGGTTCAACTGGAGGTCAGCATGTAGAAGAATGCCAATCGATCCACTCATATCTCCTTGTACTAAGCTCAATTCCAAGTGCATCAAGGACCTCCACATAAAACCAGTCACACTGAAACTAATAGAAAAGAAACTGGGGAAGAGCCTTGAGCACATGGGCACAGGGGAAAATGTCCTGAACAGAACATCAATAGCTCATGCTCTAAGATCAAGAATTGACAAATTGGATCTCATAAAATTATAAAGTTTCGGTAATGCAAAGGACACAATCAAAAGACAAAACAGCAACCAACAAATTGGGAAATTATGTTTACCAACTACATCTGACAGAGGGCTAATATCCGAGATATACAAGGAACTCAAGAAGGTAGACTCCAGCCCCTGGCCACCTCTGCTCTGAGATCAACTTCGCTGAGCATCCAGGTACCCAGGGACTCCCCAATATAACATCGCTTGGGACACAGCCTGTTGGGCTTCGATCTGCGCCCAAGAGCAGGCCGGCTCTGTGGTCGTCTGGGCACCAGCTCTGCTGTGGGCCATCTTCCATGCAGAGTGATCTGTGCCAAGAGAGTGCAGAGTGCACTCCACCATCTTTGCTCCAGCAACAGGGCAATTGAGACCTCTAGGCGCAGGGACAATCAAGCATAATATTGCTTGGGACTCAGCCAGCTTCTGTGCTCCCTGCTCCTCAAGAGCTGGACAGTTCTGTGGTCATCTACTTGCCAGGTCTGTTGTGGGACATCTGCCCTGCAGAGGGTCCCGCACTGAGAAAGAGTGCACCCGCACAGGGAGGGAGGGCACCAGCCTCCCCTTGGTGACCTCTGCTCTGGAGATTGACTATGCTGAGCCTTCTGATGTGCAGGGATTCCCAATATAGCATCTGTTGGGGAAAGGTACCTCGGGCTCCAAAGTCACTCATGAGCAGGGCAGCCCGCCAGCAATTGGTGCCAGGGGAATCCTGGTAATCCAGGGTGGCAGAAATAGCCTTGCAGGCTCACAGGAGGTCCAACCAACAGCCAGTGACAGCAGGACCAACTAACACCAGTGGTAACCAGATGGCAAAAGGCAAACGTAGGAACATTACTAATAGAAAACTAGGCAATATGGCACCATCTGAACCCAACTCTCCAACAGCAGCAAGTCCTTGATACCCCATCACACCCAAAAGGCAAGATCTGGATTTAAAATCACTTCTCATGATGCTATTAGAAGATTTCAAGAAGGACACAAATAAATCTCATAAGGAAATACAGGAGAACATGAATCAATGGGTAGAAGCCCGTACAAAGGAAACACAAAAATCACTTAGAGAAATGCAGGAGAATATGGGTCAACTGATGGAGGCCCATAAGGAAGCAACACAAAAATCGCTTAAAGAAATGAATCAACGGTTAGATGCCCTTACAAAGGAAACACAAGAATAACTTGAAGTAATGCAGTAGAATATGATTCAAAAGATGGAAGCCCATGAGGACGAAACGCAAAAAACGCTTAGAGAAATACAGGAGAACTTAGGTCAACAGGCAGAAATCCTGAAAGAGGAAATGCAAAAATACCTTAAAGAAATACAGGAAAATACAAACAAACAAGGGAAGGATCTGAGCAAATCCATCCAGGGTCTAAAAAAAGGACGTAGAAACATGTAAGAAATCACAAAGGAAGACAATGTTGGAGATAGAAAACCTTGGGAAGAAATGAGGAGTCATAGATGCAAACATCAACAATAGAATACAAAAGATGGAAGAAAGAATCTCAGGTGCTGAAGATACCATAGAAAGCATCAACTCAACAGTCAAAGAAAATTCAAAAGGCAAAATATGTGTAACCCAAAACATCCAGGGAATCCAGGATACAATGAGAAGACCAAACCTAAGGATTATAGGTATAGATGAGAGTGAAGATTTGCAACTTAAAGGGCCAGTAAATATCTTCTTCAAAATTATGGAGGAAACCTTCCCTAAGCTAAAGAGAGAGATGCTGGTGAACGTACAAGAAGCCTACAGAACTCCAAACAGACTGGACCAGAACAGAAATACCTCCCATCACATAATAATCAAAACACCAAATGTACTAAACAAAGAAAGAATATTAAAAGCAGTAAGAGTAAAATGCCAAGTTACATATAAAGGAAGACCTATCCAAATCACATCAGATTTCTCACCAGAGACTATGAAAGTCAGAAGATCCTGGGCAAATCTCATGCAGAGTCTAAGAGAACACAAATACCAGCCTAGACTACTTATACCCAGCAAAACTCTCAATCACCATAGATGGAGTGACCAAGATATTCCACGATAAAACCAAATTTAAACAATATATTTCCACAAACCCAGACCTGCAAAGGATAATAGGTGAAAACCACCAATACCAGGAGAGAAACTACACCCTGGAAAAAATGAGATAGTAACCTTCTTTCATCAGAGCCAAAAGTAGATAACCACTCAAACATAAAGATAATGTCAAGAATATCAGGTGGCAATAATCACTATGCCTTAATCTCTCTTAATATCATGGTCTCAATTTCCCAATAAAAAGACATAGACTAACAGACTGGATACATAAACAGGACCCAGCATTTTCCTGCATGCAGGAAACACACCTCAGATTCAAAGACAAACACTACCTCAGGGTAAAAGGCTGGAAAACAATTTTACAAGCAAATAGTCCCAGGAAACACACCGAAGTAGCCATCCTAATATCAGATATAATTGACTTTCAACCTGAAGTCATCAAAAAGGACACAGAAGGATACTACATACTGGTTAAAGGAAAAATCCACCAAGAAGAACTCTCAATTCCAAACATCTATGCTCCAAATGCAAGGGCACCGTCATTAGTAAAAGAAACTTTACTAAAGTTCAATACACACATCGCACCACACACAATAATAGTGGGTGACTTCAACACACCACTCTCTGAAATGGATCATTCAGGGAAGCAGAAACTAAACAAGGACACAGTGAAACTAATTGAAGTCTCGGACCAAATGGAACTAATATATATATATATATATATATATATATATATATATATATATTAGTATTATATATATATTAGTATTATATATATATTAGTATTATATATATTAGTATTATATATATATAATATATATATATTATATATATATATATATATATATATATATATAGAGAGAGAGAGAGAGAGAGAGAATATTGCATCCTAAAGCAAATGAATATACCTTCTTCTCAGCACCTCATGGTACCTTCCCCAAAATCGACCATATAATTGGTCACAAAACAGACCTCAACAGATATAAGAAGATCGAACTAATCCCATACCTCCTATCAGATCACTATGGAATAAGGGTGGTCTTCAATGGCAACAAAAACAACCGAAAGCCCACATACACGTGGAAGCTGAACAATGCTCCACTCAACGCTACCTTGTTCAAGGAGGAAATAAAAAAAAGAAATCAAAGAGTATTTAAAATTTAATGAAAATGAATGCACAACATACCCTAATTTAAGGGACACAATGAAAGCGGTGCTAAGAGGAAAATCCATAGTCCTGAGTGCCTCCAAAACGAAAAGTGAGAGAGCATACACTAGCAGCTTAATGGCACACCTGAAAGCCCTGGAACAAAAAGAATCAAATACACCCAAGAGGCGTAGAAGACAGGAAATCATCAAATTCAGGGCTGAAATCAATCAAGTAGAAACAAATAAAACCATACAAAGAATCAACAAAACAAGGAGTTGGTTCTTTGAGAAAATCAACAAGATAGATAAGCCCTTAGCCAGACTAGCCAGAGGGCACAGAGACAGTATCCAAATTAACAAAATCAGAAACAAAAAGGGTGATATAATAACAGAAACTGAGGAAATTCAAAAAATCATCAGATCCTACTACAAAAACCTGTATTCAACACAACTAGAAAATCTGGAGGAAAGGGACAATTTCCTAGACAGACACCAAATTCCAAAATTAAATCAGGATCAAATAGACCATCTAAACCGTCCTACAACCCCTGAAGAAATAGAAGTGGTCATTGGAAGTCTCCCAACCAAAAAAGCACAGGTCCAGATGGTTTTAGTGCAGAATTCTATCAGACCTTCAAAGAAGACCTAACACCAATACTCTTCAAGCTATTCCACAAAATAGAAACAGAAGGAAAACTACCCAACTCGTTCTATGGAGGCACAATCATGCTAATACCAAAATCACACAAAGATGCAACAAAGAAAGAGTTTCTCAGGCCAATTTCTCTCATGAATATGGATGCAAAAATACTCAATAAAATTCTTGCCAACCGAATCCAAGAACACATCAAAACGATCATTCACCACGATCAAGTAGGCTTCATCCCAGGGATGCAGGGATTTCTCAATATAAGGAAGTCCATCAATGTAATCCACTACATAAACAATTTCAAAGAAAAATACCACATGGTCATTTCATTAGTTGCTGAGAAAGCATTTGACAAAATTCAGCATCCTTTCATGTTAAAGGTCTTGCAAAGATCAGAAATTTGAGGCCCATATCTAAACATAGTAAAAACAATTTACAGCAAGGAGATACAGGGATTGTGAAGGAGAACTGAGAAGGAAGATAACAGTTGAAATATAAATAAATAAAATAACCAATAAAAACGTTTTCAAAAACACTGATAAGCTTTACAGACAACACAGTTTCAGACAACTAATTTTTTAAATAATTCCACTATCAATAGACACTTAATTTTTAGTATTGCTGAGAAGGAGCTGAAGAAAGGAAAGGTAAGGAGGAAAGCAGTGTGATTGTAATTCAATTAAATGTATTTTAAAAATAAAAATGGCTTTTTGAGAATACAAGATAATAGAAACCCTCATCCACTCGTTCGGGGAGGGCAAATTTGTAGAGCCTTTATGGAAAACATAAAGTTGTGGTTTTTCAGGATACTGGAATTAAATCAACCTCAAGATCCAGCTGTACCACTCTTGGTCCTATGCACAAATGGTATTGTATTTCAGAGAATCAAAGCATTCTTACTCCAACCTTTCTCATCTAAGGAAGAAATATAGAGAATGAAACTACAAGAAGACTTACCCGAGAAGATATTGTGTTGACTTAATAGGAGTGAGTCCTCAAAGTCCAAAATTACACTCTTTCTGCCATGTACAGAAATGGTGGTAGATAAAGTTATTATTTTAATACCAATAAGAAACTTTGTATCAATATATTAAATTCTTAATAGTATTTTCAAAAGCAAAAGATTCAAATGTATAAGCTCTAAATGGTTTTTATACAGTTTCTCATTGAAAAAGAGAACAAAAAGAATGGGTGTTGATTTAAGGACAATACAGTTCAAACCATCTAGATTATTTTGACAGTACTGGAAGTGCCCTGATATTAGAAGGAGTCCCAAGTCTTCTTGCTCTGGAACAGTGTTTCTCTTAGGCTCCCAACTCAGGCTTCTAAAAGTCAGGATTTTGCTATATTATTTGTTCAGGTGACTATGAAAATTTCCCCACCTGAAATATGTACATAAATCGCAAAGCAGTATGTAATTGGCTTCGCAATGTTGAGCTGATTAGAATCCTGAATGAAATCCACTGTGTAATTCATCAATGAGCCTATTATCAAATTCTGTTGTACCAGACATTATAACTACTGAACTAGAGTGTCAGCCCAAGGTGAGGACACTAGACATGGATTGCTCCCTTGCTCTTCTTCCTTTAGCCAACAAGGAAACTGAGCCAGGTGAGTGTTGTCATACTAATCTTGAATCTTCATGCTTATCCTCAACTTATATGGAAGACAAAATCATTGGTCATACATTCATAACCATACTGATGAGATGCAATGGGACTTATTAAATACAGTTAATATAATTTATATTCACATAATTATATTTAGTGTCTTCTTCCTAAGAAAGAATTGGAAAATATCCTGAACTCTTGAGGTACAGACTCAGGTGTCTTGAGAAATGTAGTTTTTTGAGACAGGGTTTCTCTGTATAGCCCTGGATGTCCTGGAACTCACTCTGTAGAACAGACTGGCCTTGAACTCAGAAATCTGCCTGCCTCTGCCTCCCAATATATATATAAAATATTTCTTTAAAAAGAAATGTTTCTTAATATAGAAAAATTCATTCCTGACACCTTCTTCTGAAAGGTAATAGAAGTTGTCACAACCCAGATTGTACAACAGAACATGATGTAAAGTAGGGAAATACTTATATACAGATTACTGTGAAAGAGGAAAAACATCTCTGGCCTCTCTCTGCAAGTGTTTAGATCCATTTAAAAGTTCAGTATATCCACAAAAGTTGATGGCAGAAAGGAGAGACTCCTCTGAATAACTGCCTGCCATGGTCTTCTAGGATAATGGAATAGGACTAGTGTAATTTTAAGTCTTGGCTGTCAGATCACAGTACTTTTTAAGAGGGAGAAAATTTGACATTACAAACACATGGCATGTGGACTGCCTAGCTTTCATGCCTCCACAATTATTATGATACTCATGAACAGTAGCACAGCCTGATAGTCAAAATAACACCAGAGCAAAAGGAGGCTTAATAGCACCAAATCACTATGAGCAAAAGATTACTAAATTTTCATGACTGTCACAGTCATGTGGCATATATAAGAGTTTTTCATATCCTTGAACTTTGGAACCTGTGAGGTGGTTGTGCATTCAGGGAGTAGGATGCATAAAATATTTCCCAGATGAAAATAACAGGATTTTCTTCTAAACAACAAACTTGAGAGTCAAATAAATAATTCATAAAATAAAATCATTTGCCATTCATGATGTTTAAAGTTGTAATGAACCATGCTGAGATCTTCAAAGATAAAGATCACTCAGTTCTTCAAAATAGAGGCTAGGGGTGAAACTCAGTGGTAGATCACATGCCTAGCACATTCAGATCCCTTAGTGTGATTCCGAGAATCACAATAAACCAGTTCTGATAAAAAGTCTCTTGCACCCATTGCTACTTCAGAGTAATCTATCTCTCTGCATGCTCTTTGGCAGGTGCAGTTGACTAAAATGGTTCTATATCAAAAGTATTTAAATAATGCAGTCTTACCTTGTATAAAATACCACATTAGTAAATATTTCATGCCCAAATTTAATGTTAACTAGCATTTTGACACATATGCTTACACTTTGCGTTTCCCTGCCAAGGCATACTGAAGTGCACTCCATCCGAATGAATCCTTTAAGGAATGATCAACACCTTTCTCCAATAATTGCTCAACAATGGCTTCAGAATCACACCGAACTGCATACATGAGTGCTGTTCTAGAATGACATAGACAATTAAAATTTTTAAACATTGAATATAATATATTTTCCCAATTTTATGTACTTAAGCATTGATCGTAATATATTTTACTAAGTTAATGTATGACTAATGTGTATGCAGAATTAACCATTTACTAACCAGATCTAAGAATCTTGAAATCACAGAGTTTGCCGGGTGGTGGTGGCGCACGCCTTTAATCCCAGCGCTTCGGAGGCAGAGGCAGGCGGATTTCTGAGTTCGAGGCTAGCCTGGTCTACAGAGTGAGTTCCAGGATAGCCAGAGCTACACAGAGTGAGTTCCAGGATAGCCAGGGCTACACAGAGAAACCCTGCCTCGAAAAAACAAAAAAAAAAAAAAAAAAAAAAAGAAATCACAGGGTTCAGATTTGTAAAGTGTCTATAATGCTAAAGAAAAAAAATAAGCAAAAACCATCTTGGCCCTCTGTATGATTTTTATAGGAGAATGCCTATTTTAATATGTTTATTGTAAATAACAATGTGAAGAATATTTACCAGAAGTATAGAAAGATTTATGTAAAAAAATGCCATTTCCTTCCTATTCTAATGTAATATAATTCACTGTCAAATAAGGAATATCCATTTGCATAGAACCATATTAGTAATGTTATAAAATAATGTTAATGATAGAAAATACATGATATAGTGCTTATAATTACTAATTATAGTAAGCATTGAACTGCATGCCACTATGTAAGTTTGCAACCACCATTCAAGTTGGTTTTTTGTCTCTACACACAATAAAAATGTATTTGGAGGTTAAAGACTATTCACAAGGCTGAATGACTAGAAACTGGAAAATTTGAAACTAACACTGTCTTGTATCATTAAGGTATTCTCTACCACTAACATACTATTTACCTTCATTGAACTTTATCCAATTAAAGCTAATTTTCTTTATTTAATTGATAGGAGCTAATGAAACAAAAATAATTATTATATAAAAAGCAACATTAACAGTATATGGTAATGATGTTTATTTGGAAAAATCCTGATATAAGTATTATTCAAAGAAAGAAATTTAAAGCAAGTCTTCCCTTCCAGCTGCCATTTGCAGCAGGGAACCAGGCAGCTCCATAGCCTTCTGTGCTTAGCACACCAGGAGAGAATGATCTCCCAGCAGCAATTGCACTTCTGAGCCCAGAGGTGAGATCTCCACCTTTTCTCTGGAGGGGTACAGCTAGGAGAGCACAAGGCAAATGATCATTGGAGCAGCTGGGACAGGAGTCTTCCCTTCTGGCCGTAATTTGCAGCAGGGAACGAGACCGCTCCACAGCCTTCTGTGCACAGACCCTCCCAGAAGAGAGTTGGTCTCCCAGGGGTACAGACAAAGGTTTACAAGCTCATAGGAGGAGCAAGCTCCAGCCAGAGACAACAAGACCAACTAACACCAGAGATAACCAGACAGCGAAAGGCAAGCACAAGAACCCTACCAACAGAAACTAAGGCTACTTGGCAACATAAGAGCCCAGTTCTCCCACCACAGCAAGTCCTGGATGCCCCAGCACACAGGAAAAGCAAGAGGTGGATTTAAAGTCTCTTCTCACGATGCTGTTAGAGGACATCAAGAGGGACATAAATAACTTCCTTAAAGAAATACAGGAAAAAAATGGGTCAAATGGTAAAGGTCCTTAAAGACAAAAATCCCTGAAAGAAATACAGGGGAGCATGAGTGAAGAGGCAGAGGCCCTTAAAGAGGAAACACAAAAATCCCTGAAAGAATTACAGGAGAACACAAACAAATAAGTGAAGGAATTGAGCCAAAACATCCAGGAAATCCAGGACACAATGAAAAGACCAAACCTAAGGATTATAGGTATAGAAGAGAGTGAAGATTTCCAACTTAAAGGGCCAGTAAATATCTTCAACCTAATTATAGAAGAAAACTTCCCTAACCTAAAGAAAGAGATGTCCATGAATATACAAGAAGCCTATAGAACTCCAAACAGACTGGACCAGACCAGGAAGTCCTACCTGCACATAATAATCAAAACACCAAATGCACTAAACAAAGAAAGAATATTAAAAGCAGTAAGAGAAAAAGGTCAAGTAACCTATAAAGGCAAGCCTATCAGAAGAGGGAGGGAAGGGGGCTTATGGGACTTTCGGGGAGGGAGGAAACGGGAAAGGGGAAGTGATTTGGAATGTAAATTAAAAAAATAAAATAAAATTAAATTAAAAAAAAAAAAGAATTACACCAGACTTCTCACCTGAGAAGATGAAAGCCAGAAGATCCTGGGCAGATCTCATACAGCCCCTAAGAGAACACAAATGCCAGCCCAAGCTACTATACTCAGCAAAACTCTCAATTACCATAGATGGATAAACCAAGATATTCCATGATAAAACCAAATTTACACAATATCTTTCCACAAATCCAGCCCTACAAAGGATGATAGATGGAAAACACCAACATGAGGAGGGAAACTACACCCTAGAAAAAGCAAGAAAGTAATCTTTTTCCAACAATCCCAAAAGAAAGTAACCACACAACATAAAAAGAACATCAAAAATAACAGGAAGCAACAATCACTATTCCTTAATATCTTATAACATCAATGGACTCAATTCCTCAACAAAAAAACATAGTCTAACAGATGTTTTTCATGTGGATCTTCGATTTTATCAGAAAATATTTGTGACTCCTCTTTCAATTTAGTAATGCTTTTTGTGTCTACCATTTTGACTGTATTATTTTCAATGATAATCTTTACTTTAAACATTTTTTCTGTGTATTTCTTCAATTTTGTCGGAGGCGTTTTCATGTAGATCTTCGGTTTCGTCGGGGGGGTTGTTTGTAGTTCCACTCTCAATCACTTTAGGAATGTTTTTGTACCTACCATTTTGTCGGTATAATTGTCCATGATAATCTTCAATTTTAATGTTCTTCTGTATTTTTCTTCTATTTTGTCAGAAGTATTTTCCATGTGGTTCTTCAGTCTTATCAGACAATGTCTATAATTTTACTTTCAATCAACTTAGGAACATTTTTAAACCTTCCATTTTATCTGCATAATTTTCCATGTACTAGTCAGTTTTAACATGTTTTTCTACATATTTCTTGAAGTTTTTCAGGAATATTTTCCTTGAAGATCTTCGATTTTATCAGAAAGTGTTTATAATTCCACTTTCAAAAAACTTAGGAATATTTTTATGCCTACCATTTTATCTCTATAATTTTTCCATGAAATACTCAATCTTAACACGTTTTTTATGTATTTCTTCAATTTTATCAGAGATATTTTCCATCTAAATCTTCAATTTAATCAGAAAATGATTATAATTTCACTTTCAGTTAACTTAGAAATATTTTTATGCCTACCACTTAATCTGTATAATTTTCCATGATAATCTTCAATTTTAATGTTTTTCCATATATTTTTTTCAATTTTATCAGAAATATTTTCCATGTAAATCTTCAATTTTATCAGAAAATGTTTATAATTCTACTTTCAATCAACTTAGGAATATTTTAATTCCTACCAATTTATCTGTATAAACTTCTTCAATTTTTTCAGAGATATTTTCCATGTAAATTTTCAATTTTATCAGAAAATATTTTTACTTCTACTTTCAATCAGTTTAGGAATATTTTTATGCCTACCATCTTATCTGTAAAATTTTTCATGAAATAGTTTTAACCTGTTTTTCTATATATTTCTTGAGTTTCATCAGAAACATTTACCTTGTAGATTTTCAATTTTATCAGAAAATGTTTATAATTCCACTTTCGATCAACTTAGGGATATTTTTATGCCTACCATTTTATCTGTATGATTTTTCCATGAACTAGTCAATCTTAATGTGTTTTTCTATATATTTCTTCAATTTGATTGAGATATTTTCCATGTATATTCACACAATAGAATACTACTTAGCAATTAAAAACAATGAATTCATGAAATTCTTAGGCAAATGGGGAATGGGAAGGGAAGAGGGCTTATGGGACTTTTGGGATGGGGGAACCGAGAAAGGGGAAATCATTTGGAATGTAAATAAAGAAGAATATAGAAAATAAAAATAATAATAAGAATAATAAAAAGAAAAAAAAGAAAATTCCATGGATCCAGGCTGTGGTGGTGCATGCCTTTAATCCCAGCACTTGGGATGCAGAGGCAGGTGAATTTCTGGGTTCGAGACCAGCCTAGTCTAGAGAGTGAGTTCCAGGACAGCCAGGGCTCTAGAGAGAAACCCTGCTCAAAAAAATTCATGGATGTAGAGAGCCTTATTGGGGTGCCATGCCACCTGGCAGGAACTTGACATTGACCAAGGTGAAGTTGCTCTCCCATCCTTTTTGTGAGAATTCCTGTGCTAGCCACAACTTCCCCCACCTAGGGTGGATTGCTCAGACCAAGGTGAAGTCCATTGTTATTCCAGATCTACAATTCCTGAATTAAGCAGGTGACCCACCCAGCCGCCTGAGCAGTGGAGCCAACACCCAGTGAACAGTCAGACCAGTTTCCCAGAACATAACCTGGAATTTGGGGGAGAGGTCTTGCCTGCAACTTTAAATTCTGAATCTTCCATTAAACCTTAAGAATTAGAACAGCAAAAAAAAGGAAAAGAAATTTAAAGCAAAGAATCATGCAACATGATTTTTGCCTTTATTCATACTTAAAATTTAAAATAAAGCAATTACAAATTTCATGATGAATCAGTACTTTCACGTATAGTTCATATTTTTCATAAAAGTTACATGAAGACTTTCAGTTCATATAAGATCATGTGAAGGTTGTACCTGTTTGCAATCCCAATCTGGAAATCAATCTGGAGGTTCTTCAGAAAATTGGCAATAAGTCTACCTGAAGATCCAGCTATACCACTCTTGGGAATATACCCAAAAGATGCCCCACCATAACACAGGTGCATGTGTTCCACTATGTTCATAGCAGGCTTATTTGTGATATCCAGAATCTGGAAACAACCCAGACGTCCAATGACAGAAGAATGAATACAGAAAATGTGGTTCATTTACACAATGGAATACTACTCAACTATTAAGAACGAGGACATCCTGAGTTTTGGGGACAAATAGATGGAACTAGAAAACATCATCCTGAGTGAGGTAACTCAGACACAAAAGGACAAGCATGATATGCTCTCACTAATAAGTGAATGTTAAAAAGTACAGAGTACCCAAGATACAGTCCACAGAACTCCAAAATGTCAACAAGTTGAAGTGCCCACATGAGGGTGCCTCAGTCCGACTTGGGAGGGAGAACAAAGCAATCACAAATGGGAGGGAGGGAGGGACCAAGGTGGGAAAGTGGATATGGGGGAGGGAGTGGGAGAAGAGGGCAACGCAATTTGGTATTGGGTGAAGGAAAAGTACTGAAGCCTTGAAGACCAGCAGAAAAAAATGGAAACAGGCAACCCCAGAAGATAGGAGGTTGGGGGGATCCTCCAGAATGCACCAGAGACCTGGGAGGTGAGAGAAATGACCAACAGTAGGGAGAGGAAACTTATAGAAACTTATAGAGCCCACTTCCAGCAGGAAGACAGGGTATCAAAGGAGGGAGAGGGGGGCCATCCCACAGTCACAACTCTGACCCTTAATTGTGCCCCTCTAAAAGAATTACGTGGATGAAAATTGAGAGAAGCCTGAGAAAAAGAAGGTCCAGCGACAAATCCAAAGTGAGATCGAGCTCAAGGGGAGGTCCCAAGGCCTGACACTATTACTGAGGCTGTGAAGCACTCACAAAAAGGGACTGAGCATGACCACACTCCAGAAGACCCAACAAGCAGCTGAAAAAGTCAGATACAGATATTTGCACCCAACCAATGAACAGAAGCAACTGACTCCTGTTGTTGGATTAGGGAAGGATTAAAGAAGCTGAGGAGAAGGGCAATCCTGTAGGAGGACCATCAGTCTCATTTAATAAGGACCTCCGAGATCTCCCAAACACTGGACCACCAAACAGACAACTTATAGCTGGTGCTGATATGAGGCCCCCAACACACATACAGTAGAAAACTGCTGGATCTGTGCTTATTAAGAGATGATGCACCTAATCCTCAAGAGACTGAAGGCCCTAGGGAGTTTAGAGGTCACTTGGGGTGAGGGGTGGGGATGGACATCCACATGGAGACAGGGGAGGGAGGAGGCATGGGATGTGGAACAGTGGTGGACAGGGGATGGGAGGGAACAAAATATGGAGTGTAAAAATAAACAAATTAATTAATAATGAGATCATATGAAGGACATAATAATATTGTAAATGAGAAAAAGCTCTCATTATAACATGGAATATAACCTGAAGATAGATAGATAGATGATAGATGATAGATTAGATAGATAGATAGATGATAGATGATAGATAGATAGATAGATAGATAGATAGATAGATAGATAGATAGATAGATAGATGATAGATAGATAGATGATAGATAGATGATAGATAGATAGATAGATAGATAGATAGATAGATAGATAGATAGATAGATAGATAGATAGATAGATAGATAGATAGATAGATAGATAGATAGATGATGGATAGATAGATGATAGATAGAGATCAAATTCCTTGCTATATAAATAAGAAATATTATAATAATCATTTCATAAAATAGACATATTTAATATAATTGATATTTTGCTGATAGTTTCTAGCATATTTCTATAATAGTTTTTATTTATGTGATTTTTACTGTTCTAGACATCAGTAGTGTTTTAAAAGTCAAAGTACAGTACCTTTGATAATCATCCAGTGCATGAATATTTGCACCCCTTTTTATTAAATATTCTACCATGAGGAGTTTTCTTTCTCGGAGTGCCAGCAGGAGAGGTGTAAACCCATCCTGTAATTATATAAATTAATAATTCACAATACTGCATATTCCATAGCAAAACTGAAAATCATATATCTAGCCCTGTGAGCAGAATACTTATCATAGACTAGAGACATGTAGTCTTTTCCTTACTAACCTAATGCACATTCTCATGCTCTTTAGATATGTAATGCTCCAGCCTTGCCTATAACTGTCACAAGACCTCTAGTCTACTCTAAACATGATGGTAAATGCTTTATTCCCATATACAGTATGTTCCCATGGACCTATGGTTCCCATCACAGATAGCATCTGTCACAGTATTTTTGAATCATTTTACTGTTCACCTCTAATGAAAATCTGAGAGTTTATATCAAGAGACACCCCAAAACACACATAAGCAAAGGATTTCACTCCTTTGTTGCATGGGTGAGATAAAATGTCTTTGTGTCAGAAGTTCTTCTGCATTTCAAAACACATTTATGTGGCAGATGCACCACTTTCCAACAGAAAATTTCGATTAAACATTATGATAAAATTGTAGAATTGTCCAGCACTTAAAATTTTATTTCTTCCTTCTGATTTAAACCTGCATCTGGAGCAGACATTGGAAACTGGCTCAGCACCCACTCCTACAACACCCAAAGGAGGGCCAACTCTGAGGTGCTCTGAAACTCCCAGCATCACAGGTGAGGACACAACATCTGCCTCAAAACCTAGAGTAACTGGGACCCCCAGGATCCAGGGACACAGGAATCACTGCCCAGCCAGTGGCACGGTTTCCTTACAGTTTGAACCTGCACCCAGAGCAGACCGGGGGCCCTAATTCTGCACCCACTCCTACAACACCCAGAGGGAGTCTGCCTCACAACACAGGTACTCTATCAAGTCACAAGATTACAGGATCACAGGTGCTCTGACATGCCCAGAAACACAGGAGCACAGAGTAAACTAGACTCCCAGGAGATTAGACACACCAAGAATCACTGGACCTCTAACACACTCAAGATCACAGTTATGACCACAACATCTATCCCAACACCCAGCATAACTGGGATCCCCACAGGAACCAGGGAAACACAAACCCTCACCCAGTCAGAGGCACAAGCTCCTTCCTGCTTGCACCTTTTCTGGGAGCAGACCCAGGACTCTAGTTCCCCACCCACTTCTGCAACACCCAGGGAAAGTTTGACTCCCAGGAGCACTGACAAAACAGGATATCAGGAGCTTGGTCACACCAGGATTTCAGGATCCCTGAGGCAGCTTGACTCCCAAGAGCTCTGACATACCCAGGATCTCAGTATCACAGGATCCCAGAACCACAAGATCACAGAGAAAACTGGACTCTGAGGAGTTCTGACAAAACCAGGATCATGGGAGGGACAGGCTCCAGTCAGAGACAGCAAAAACAGGAAGCCTAGAAGTAACCAGATGGCCAGGGGCAAGCTAAGAGCCTAAGCAACAGAAACTAAGGCTAATTGACATCATCAGAACCCAGTTGTCCCACTACAGAATGTCCTGGATAACCCAACAAACCCAAAAACCAATATTCTGATTTATAATCACATCTTGTAATGACGATAGAGGACTTTAAGAACATAAATAACTCCATTAAAGAAATACAGGAGAACATAGGTAAACAGGTAGAATCCTTTAAAGAGGAAATAGAAAAATTCCTTAAATAATTATAGGAAAATACAACCAAACAAGTGAAGAAATTGAACAGAACCATTCAGAATCTAAAAATGGGTTTAGAAACAATAAAGAAATCACAAAGGGAGACAACCCTGGAGATAGAAAACCTAGGAAAGAGATCAGGAGTCATAGATGCAAGCATCACCAACAGAATACAAAAGATAGAAGAGAGAATATCAGATGCTGAGGATATCACAGAAAACATTGACACAACAGTCAAAGAAAATGCAAAAAGATCCTGACACAAAATATCGAAGAAATATAGGACACAATGGGAAGACCAAATCTAAGAATAATGGGTATAGAAGAGAGCAAAGACTCCCAAAGTAAAGGGCCAGTAAATATCTTCAACAAAGTTACAGAAGAAAACTTCTATAACCCATGGACATACAAGGAGCCTACAAAACTCCGAATAGATTGGACCAGAAAAGAAACTCCTCCTGTCACGTAATAATCAAAACACAAAATGCACAAAACAAAGAAAGAATGATAAAGCAATAAGGAAAAATGGTCAAATAACATGTAAAGGTAGACCTATCAGAATTACACCAGACTTCTCATCACAGACTATGAAAGCTAGAAGATCCTAGGCAGATTTCATACAGACCTTAAGAGAACACAAATGGCAACTCAGGCTACTATACGCAGCAAAACTCTCAATTACCATAGATGGAGAAACCAAGATATTACATGACAAAAACAAATTTACACAGTGTCTTTCCACAAATCCAGCCCTTCAAAAGATAATAAATAGAAAACTCCAACACAAGGAGGCAAACTACACTCTAGAAAATGCAAGAAAGTAGTCTTCCATTAACAAACCAATAAGAATATACCCACATAAACATAACTCCACCTTTAAGAACAATAATAACAGGAGCAACAATCACTTTTCCTTAATATCTCTTAATATCAATGGACTCTATTCCACAATAAAAAGACATAGACTAACAGACTGGATACATAAACAGAACCCAACATTTTGCTGCATACAATAAACTCACTTCACTTACAAAGACAGACACTACCTCAAAGTAAAAGGCTGGAAAACAATTTTCCAAGCAAATGGTCCCAAGAAACAAGCTGGAGTAGCCATTCTAATAGTGAATAAAATCAACTTCTAACCTAAAGTTATCAAAAAAGATAAGGAAGGGCACTTCATACTCATCAAAGGAAAAATATACCAAGAAGAACTCTCAATCCTGAACATATATGCTCCAAATGCAAAGGCACCCTCATTCATAAAAGAAATTTAACTAAAGCTCAAAGCACACATTAGACCTCACACAGTAATAATGGGAGACTTCAACACCCCACTCTCATCAATGGACAGATCATGGAAACAGAAATTAAACAGAGAAACAGTGAAACTAGCAGAAGTTATTAATGAAATGGATGTAAAGATAGCTATAGAACATTTTATCCTAAAACAAAAGAATATACCTTTTTCTAGGCAATTAATTGTACCTTCTCCAAAATTAATCATATAATCAGTCACAAAACAGGCCTCAACAGATACAAGAAGATTGAAATAATCCCATGCATCCTGTGAGATCACCATGGACTAAGGCTGGTTTCAATAGCAATAAAAACAGCAGAAAGCCCACATACACATGGAAGCTGAACAGTACCCTACTCAATGATAATTTGGTCAAGGAAGAAATACAGAAATTAAAGACTTTTTAGAATTTAATGAAAATGAAGGCACAACATACCCAAAATTATGGGACACAAAGCAGTGCTAAGAGGGAAACTCATAGCTTTGAGTGCCTCCAAAAAGAAATTGAAGATAGCATATACTAGCAGCTTAGCAGCACACCCAAAAGCTCTATAACGAAAAGAATCAAACACATCCAAGAGGAGTAGAGGACAGGAAATAAACTCGGGGCTGAAATCAACCAAGTAGAAACAAAGAGAACTGTACAAAGAATCAACAAACAAGAAGCTGGTTCTTTGAGAAAATCAACAAGATAGATAAACCATTAGCCAGAGTAACCACAGAACACAGAGACCCTATCCAAATTAACCAAATCAGGAATTAGAAGAGAGACATAACAACAGAAACTAAGGAAAATAAAAAAAAAAATAATCAGATCCTACTGCAAAAGCTATATTCAACAAAACTGGAAAATCAGAATGAAATGGATAATATTCTAGAAAGATGCCAGGTGCCAAAGTTAAATCAGGATCAGATAAACCAGCTAAACATTCTCATAACCCCTGAAGAAGTAGCAGCAGTCATTAAAAGTCTCCAAATCAAAAAAATCAGAAGACCAGATGGGTTTAGTGCAGAATTCTATCCAACCTTCAAAGAAGACCTAACTCCAATACTCTTCAAAATATTGCACAAAATAGAAAAAAGAATGAAGAGTACACAATTTGTTCTATGAAGCTACAATTATGCTTATACCTAAACCACATAAAGACACAACAAAGAAAGGGAACTACAGACCAATTTTCCTTATGAATATTGATGCAAAAATACTCAATAAAATTTTTGCAAAATGAATCCAAGAACATATCAAAATGATCATACAACATGAACAAGTAAGCTTTATCCCAGGGATGCAGAGATAGTTCAATATATGGAAATGTATCAATGTAATTCACTATATAAACAAACTCAAAGACAAAAACCACATGATCATCCCATTAGATGGTGAGAATGCATTTCATAAAATTTAACACCCCTGCATGATAAAAGTATTGGAATTCAAGTTCCATACCTAGACATAGTAACAGCAAACCAGTAGCCAACATCATGGAGAGAAACATGAAGCAATCACACTAACATCATGGAATAGACAAGACTGCCTACTGTATCCATACCTACTTAATATAGTACTTGACGTCCTAGCCAGAACAATATGAAAAAAGAAGGAGGTCAAAAGGATACAAATTAGAAAGGAAGAAGTCAAAATATCACTATTTGCAGATGATGTGATAGTTACTTAAGTGACCCAAAAAAATTGCACCAGAGAACTCCTGAAACTGATGAACAACTTCAGCAAAGTGGTCAGATATAAAATTAACTCAAACAAATCAGTAGCCCTCCTATACTCAAAGGATAAACAGGCTGAGAAAGAAATTAAGGAAATCACACCCTTTACAATAGTCACAAATAATATAAAATACCTTGGTATGACTCAAGCTAAGCAAGTAGAAAACAAGAATTTCAAGTCCCTGAAGAAAGAAATTGAAGAAGATCTCAGAAATTAGAAAGACCTTCCATGCTCATGGATGTTCAGAATTAACATAGTAAAAATAAAAAGGCATCTTGCTGAAAGCAATCTGCAGATTTAATGAAATTCCCATCAAAATTCCAACTGAATTTGTCATAGAGTTAGAATGTACAATTTGCAAATTCATCTGGAATAACAAAAGAAACAGGATAGTGAAAATTATTCTCAAAAATAAAAAGAACTTATGGCAGAATCACCATACCTGACCTCAAGTTATACTACAGAGCAGTAGTGGTAAAAACCATATGGTGTTGGTTCAGAAACAGGCAGGTAGATCAGTGAAATAGAATTGAAGACCTATAAATGAACCCACACACCTACAGTCACTTGATCTTTGACAAAGAAGCTAAAACCATCCAGTGGAAAAAAAGGCAGAATTTTCAACAAATTGTGCTGATTCAAGTGGAGGTCAGCATGTAGAAGAATGCAGATGGATCCATCCTTGTCTCCTACAAAGCTCAAATCCAAGTGGATCAAGAACCTCCACATAAAACCAGATATACTGAATCTAATTGAAGAGAAAGTGGGGAAGAGTCTCAAACACAAGGACACAGAAAATTTCCTGAACAGAACACAAATGGCTTATGCTCTGAGATCAATGATAGACAAATGGGATCTTATAAAATTGCAAAGCTTCTGTAAGGAAGAGGACACTGTCAATAGTACCAGATGGCAACCAACATATTGAGAAAAGATCTTTACCAACCCTACATCCAATAGAAGGCTAATATCCAATATATACTAAGAACTGGAGAAGTTAGATTCTAGAGAACCAAATAACCCTATTAAAATGGGTTACAGAGCTAAACAAAGAATTCTCAACTGAGGAATATTGGAAGACCAAGAAACACCTAAAGAAAAGTTCAACATCCTTAGTCATCAGGGAAATGCAAATCAAAACGACCCTGAGATTTCACCTCACTCTGTTGCAGGAAATTGCAAGCTGGAACAACCCCTCTGGAAATCAGTCTGGAGTTCCTCAGAAAATTGGAAATAGTTCTTTCTACCTGAGGACCCAGCTATACCACTCCTGGGCATATACATAGAAGATGCTCCTACATATAACAAGGACACATGCTCCACTATGTTCATAGCAGCCATATTTATAATAGCCAGAAGCTGGAAAGAACCCAGATGTCCTCCAATAGAGGAATGGATACAGAAAACATGGTACATTTACACAATGGAGTACTACTCAGCTATTAAAAACAATGAATTCATGAAATTCTTAGGCAAATGAATGGAAGTAGAAAGTATTATCCTGAGTGAGGTAACCCAATAACAAAAGAATATACATGGTATATACTCACTGATAAGTGGATATTAGCCCTAAATCTGGGAATATTCAAGTTACAATTCACAGAAAATATGAAGCTCAAGAAGAAGGAAGACCAAAGTGTGGATGATTCAGTCCTACTTAGAAGGGTGAACAAAATACTCACTGGAGAAAATACGGAGACAAAGTGTGGAGCAGAGACTGAAGGAAAGAGCTTCCAGAGACTGCCCAACCTGGGGATCCATCCTGTTTGCAGACACTGAACCCTGACACTATTGCTAATGTCAAGAAGTGCTTGCTGACAGAAGCCTAGTATAGATGTCTTCTGAGAATCTGTGACAGCTCCTGACTAATGCAGCTGTGGATACTCACTGCCAACCATTGGACTGAGCCCCGGGACCCCATTGGAAGGGTTATGGAAAGGACTGAGGATGTGAAGAGGATTTCATTCCCATAGGAAGAACAACAATATCAAATAACCAATCCCCCGAGAGCTCCCCAGGACTAAACCACCAACCGAAGAGTATACATGGCTGTGTCCATGGCTCCAGCTACATATATAGTAGAGGATTGCCTTATCTAATATCAATGGAAGGGGAGGACTTTGGTCCTGTGGAAGTCTGTGGAGGGGGATAGTAGAGGGGTGAGGCTGGAGAGGGTAGGTGGGTGGAAGACTACCCTCTTAAAGGCAAAGGGAAAGGAAGATGGGATGTAGGGTTTGTGGAGGGGAGATCTGGAAGGGGAACAACATTTAAAATGTAAATGAATAAAATAACCAAAAACAAAGAATACTTGAAATTTACACATGACACTGTTAAAGCACTTAGCTTTTAAATACTTTGGAATTCAATTTGGAAAATCATTACCCTTGTAGGTTCTTCAATTTCTGCTCCATATTCAAGAAGACTGGCGGCAATATCTGGACTGTCAACATATACTGCCTGATGTAGTGCTGTTTCTCCATTGGAATCTTTACAATTGGGATCTGCTCCATTATCAAGGAGGACAGAAACAATCTTTGTCTCCCAACTTTGTACAGCCTGTGGAAAACATTGTCAATTCAAAGAATTCAGCATAAGTTCCCCCCCCCAAGCTTTCTTCATGATTTATATTTAAGTGATATTAATTTTTCTTTCATTCTAACCATTCAGATCAAATTCATTCTTGAAATTGAAAACTTTGAACTACCTTCATTAGTGGTGTGGCCTTTTGATCATCAAGAGCATTTATCAAGCAGTCATTATATAATAAGAACTGAACCAGATGCAGATGACCGTAAAAACATGCGAAGTGCAGTGCAGTTCTGTGGGAATGAGAGACAATTTAATGAAACTGTGCTTTGGGTGCTGTGTCAACAGGCAGAGTCACTGATGTATTTCCAAATATTACCCGACATTTAAATTCTCTGACCCGTGAACCAAAAATATTTAACTTTATTCCAAAGTTATATACATTTGCTCTTATAATTTACTAAATTAGAACAATTTACTATTTGGAAATTTTATGGCAGTATGAATAAAACCCATATCTGTTGCAGCCTAGATAAGTGCTTTGTTACTGAGCTAGGGAGCCAAGAACATCCTATTTGAACAGAAGGAATATAGCCATTGGTTGAACTCCTATTGAATCCTCATCCTGCTCTATGATCCATTATCAATCAACAAGTTCCCAGCCTTTCTGTGTTGTAAGCTCCTTTTCCATGAAATAAGAATTAAAAGAAGTACTTCCTTTCTGTTAAATTAGGATGCATCAATAAGAACCTTTGCAACAAATAACTGGATTCACTAGGTGAGTGATTACTGAAGAAATGACAGAGGAACCATAAAGGGAGGAACAGAATTTTAGCAGGACCACATGGCAATGGTTCCCTTTCTCAGTGTATTCATGAACCACAGCCTGTCTTTAAAAAACAAACAAATGAATGAATAAATCAATAACATTTGTGACTATTCAGAAAAAAATTCTCATCAACTGGTCGTCTATTAAATATTAAAATTATTACCATTAACAATAACAAATATATTTCAGTTCAATATTAGTTCCATTATAACAATTTTTGCAAAAAATTAAAGGCTGTATTTATTACACAAATGCTAAGATAATGCCTTTAAAACTCAAGACACTATCTCTTTAAATTTAAGCTCTTGCTGCCTCATCCTCCAGGTAACCTAAATAGTAGAAACTTCATGGTACCAAGCTCAAGATTTTCTTTTTCTTACATTTTAACTAATCTAAAATTGGAATGTATTTAAACTCATAAAATAAAACAGTTGCCAGCAATTCTTAATACACAAGGTAAAATGGCATCATGCAATCCATGCTGTTTTGTAACGATGTTAAATGTGACATATATGCACAGCGTTCTTAGTCTTTACCCTGGAGTTTATAATAAAAGCTAGTTATGAAAAGTACTATGGATAAAAACTGTGAAAAATATTAACAGCAGCATCTAGATGCATATAAAATGTTACTTTGATTTTTTAAGAAACTTTAAGTAAAAGGAAACATGAGATTTATGTAAGTAAACATGACTCATTTTTGACAATAGTTAAATTCTTAGAATTATCCAGAAATTAGATATTTACTATGCCTAATGTCAGTATCTCTTAACAATTTGTCAAGGGAGATTGTTGATTTTTAAATCATATAACTTCCAGAAAGCTTTATCTGCCTTCATCAGAATTAAGTAAACATGTCAAAAGTAACTTTCAGATAACATGGAGCTTATCAGCAAATGGTGTTAGGAAAACTGTAGCTGATTGAGGCAGTGTTGAATAAGCCTTAAGAAATATATGAAATAATGAGTGAAGAAGCTTAAGATAAGTTTTGGAAATCTACTGAGATATAAACATGATACTTGTAGGGCACTCCTGAGTAATAACAAGAAAATGAAAAAAAAGACAAGGAGCATACAGCTTTGTTTAGATTATTGCTATTATTGTTCAGTAAGGAATATAAATGTTAGTACACAATGATATAAAATTTATACTGAATTATACTTGGATAATTTTAGAAATGAGAAAGATGCAGTATGAGAAACATTACTTGAATTCTGTATTTTCCACAGTTCATATAACATGGTGTCTATTATGTACATTAAAATTAAATCCTATTTCATTATATTTTGTTATGCTATTCCATTGTATATTCAATAAGATGCTCTTTAGAAGAATTATGGGGTGACCCTACACTTGCTGGAGATTCTTCTTCTCCAGAAGATCTGGACACTGGACCTGTGTGTGATCACAGGTACCAAGAAGACTGTAGTACAGAAAGCGTAGCTGGACTTTCACTACTGCTCTTGTCCTCAGTGGAGTTAGGAAAAGTAGGTTTTCCCATCACCCAATTTCCTCATGGCCTGCTATCCTTAGCTTCCAAATGCTCTCACCGTTTTTCTTTATCCTGGTCATTTACGTTAAATTTCTTCTTAGAGAGGAGATGCAGCACCACTTTGATCTTTCCCATGCACACTGCTTCATGGAATTTATTATCTGGATCATAAGGCTGGTCATACCTGTCCTGATGACCACAGTTACAACAGATCAAGCTCCTCTTCCTGATGCTTGGGCCATCACAAAACCCCAAAGGGGTTTTCGGCTCTCCCTTAAAGCAGCAGAGTTTCCTCAAGGTAGAGAACATCTCTGTGGCCACCTTTGTGTCAGCTCAGAACTAAATAATTTTATGAAATATGAGCTTTTAACACTGAAATTCTAACAGTCAGAACCTAACTCTGGGAATTCCAGAAGTGGTAAGCTCTGACCAGTCAAACAAGCAAGTAGCCATTTCTAAGCAACAATGGTAAACGAAAGTATGCGCTTCCTTCCTCTGGGTAACTGACAGTTCCTGGAGCGAATAGTGCTCACTGCGCATGTGCAGTTTAAGCCTCGCGATCTCCTGGGCTTTGACCGATGCTTATCCAGCAAGGTCTTGATCTCTTATTTAAGGTTGATGTTTTCCTTTATTTCCTACAGTAATAGTCTTGGGGCATTGGAAATGTGGGTTGGGAAGTGAGTGAGGGGAGTGCAATTATTCATGCTAAAATCTTTGAATTCATGTTTTCCTTTTTTTTTCCTGTTGGTATTGTTGAAATCATGAATGAATTTTCCTCTGTAGAGAAATGGAATTTCTTTGTTGAAGCTTCTCTCTGCTTGTTTTTGGTTCTGTGGTCTTGGAATTTTCAATAGAGTGTAAATATAGCTTTAAAGCTATATTTTTTGTAAGCCCAGGAGTGATACCACAGGTCTTTAATCCTGGCACTTGTCAGGAAGCAGAGACACAAGATAACGTATAATTTTGAGGTCAGTATACAATGTGAGCCAGAGCTGCCTAATAAGAACATGCTGAAGAAAAAAATTAATGTATAACAATTTAAAACTTTTCATAATTTTAACATAATGTGGAGAGGTTAATATCCAGCCTTGGCCATTGTGGTTCTAAATGTCTCCTGAACAGTTGATTGAAATATGTCCCTTGATGTGAGGAAATTTCTGCTATTATTTCATAGAACATATTTTATATGCCCTGGGTATCTCCGCACTATCCTCAATACCAGATCTTCATATTTGGTCTATGCAGTGCTTTTAGTCATGTCTCCCACAGGTTCAGATATTTGAAAACTCGGTCACAAGTGGCGGTGCTATTTGGGGAGATTGTGAAATTTTGGTGATATGGACTTTTGATAGATGACATCTGTACCCAGAAACAGGCCTTGAATAGTCATAAACTCTACTCTCTGCTTCCTGCCTGTGACTGAGATGGAATCTCTAAGCTTCTGTTGCTTCTCAACAGGCTTGCCAGTTGCTGCTAAGTATTCCCACCATGAAAAACTAACTCTTATGCCTCTGGAACTGTAAGCCCAAATGCATTCTTCCTTCCCTAAGATGCTCCGGTCATGATGTTTTATCACAGAAGCAGAGAATTACCAAATCCAGTCTCTGAATAGCAGCATCCCAAAGATCTTGAAAGATGTGACCATTACTTTCATTTTACTAGTGTCTAAATGTAATAATAAACCCACCTTGATTTCCAGCTGTAGTGTTCTGCTTGATAAGTAACTGATACTTTTGACAGAATTTCTATGATTAGTGTATAGAGATTTCCTTGTGAAGGAATGCAATAATTTTTACATTCTTTCTCTTGATTCCACATACAAGTTGGTTATTCTTATTACATATTCAGCTGTTTATCATCATCCTCATTGAAATAAAGGATGGGTGTTTGATAATTATTTTAAATTGTATTTTTATACATTAAAAAATAAGTCTCTTTCTCACTCCGTGTATATATATATATATACATATATATATATACATATATAAGTATGTATGTCATAGGCCTTTACTGCATGCCAAAAAGAGACACCATGACCACAGCAATTCTTATAAAAGACAACATTTGATTGAGGCTCGCTTACAGGTTCAGAGATTCAGTCCATTATCATTATGGAGGGAAGCATGGCAGCATCTAGGCACCTGTGGCACTGAAAGAGCTGAGAGTTCTATCTCTTATTGTGAAGGCAGCTGGAAGATTGGCCTCCAGGGAGCTAGTATGAGGGCCTTAAAAACCATGCCCACAATGACACACTTCCTCCATCAACGCCACACCTATTCCAATAAGGCCACACCTCCTAATAGTGCCACTCCTTGAGCCAGTATAGTCAAACCACCACAGTATATATGTATATTTCTCCTTTTTAAAATAATAACTCCATTAGTTTAAATCACAAATGATATTCCCATTCCTGGTTACCCCCCCACAGTTCCTCTATCCCATCTGCCCTTGCCCCCCTCTCCTTTGCCATTATGAGGGTTCTCTCCCACCCACCCACCCACTCAAACATCTGCCTACCCTGGGGCATCAAACCTCCACAGGAACAAGGGCCTCTGCTCCCTTTGATGTCAGACAAAGCCATCCTCTGCTACATATGTACATATGTATTGATCCCTCCATGTGCATTCATAGGTTGGTGGTCTAGTACCTGGGATCTCTGGGTGGCCCAGCCAGTCAATGTTGTTCTTCCTATGGGGTTGCAATGCCCCTACACTCCTCTAGTCCTTCCCCTAGCTCCCCCACTGAAATCCCTGTGGTCAGTTTGATGGTTGACTAGGAGCATCCACAACTTCAATGATCAGGTTCTGGAAGAACCTCCTAAGGGACAGCCACACCAGGTTCCTGTCAGCACGTGCCTCTTGACATCAGCAACATGTGGAGGTTTGGTGTCTTCAGACAGGATGGATTCTCAGGTGGGGTGATCCCCAGATGGCCATTTCTTCGGTCTCTGCTACATTTTTTGTTCCTGTCTTTCCTTTGGACGGGAATATTTCTGGGTTAAAATTTGAGATGGGTTGGTGCCCCCATCCCTCACCAGGGGGCCCTGCCTATCTGCTGAAGGTGGTCTCTACAGGTTCTATCTCCCCTTCACTGAAACTTTCAGCTAAAGTTATCCCCGTTGTGTCCTGGTAGCCTCTTAGTTCCTTGCATCCATGCCTCTGTTCAATTTCCTGACCCTCTGTACCTCTCTCCCATCCCCTCCAATACATGACCTGCCCCCCTTGTTTCTCTCCCCTTTCTCTCTCCCTCCCAGGTCCCCCTATCCCATCACCTCCCATGATCATCCTGTTCCCCCCTCTAAGCATGACTGAAGCATCACACCCTGTTTTTCCTTCCTCCGAAGCGCCATATGGTCTGTGGGTTGTACCATGAGCATTGTGAGCTTTTAGGCTAATAGTCACTTATCAGTGAGTAAATACCATGTGTGTTATTTTTTGTCTGGGTTACCTCACTTGGGATATTTTTTAGTTCCATCCATTTACCAGGGAATTTCATGAAATCATTGTTTTTAATAACTGAGTAGAACTCCATTGGGTAAATGTACGACATTTTCTGTATCAATTCTGTTGTTGAGAGATATCTGGGTTGTTTTGAACTTCTGGCTATTATAAATAAGGCTGCTATGAACATAATGAAGCATGTATCCTTGTTATATGTTGGAGCATCTTTTGGGTATATGCCCAGGAGTGGTATAGATGGGTCCTCACGTATGTCCAACTTTCTGAGGAACCACCAGGTTGATATCTAGAGTGGTTTTACCAGCTGGCAATCCCACCAGCAATGGAGAAATGTTCCTCTTTGTCCACATTTTCATCAGCATCTACTGTCACCTGAGTTTCTGATCTTAGCCATTATGACTGGTATGGGTGGAATCTCAGGGTCATTTTTTATTTGCATTTCCCTAATGACTAAGGATGTGAACATTTCTTTAGGTGCTTCTCAGCCATTCAGTATTCCTCAGTTGAGAATTCTTTGTTTAGCTCTGTAACATATTTTAATAGGGTTATTTTGCTCTCTGGAGTCTAACTTCTTAAGGTTTTTGTATGTATTGGATATTAGCCCTCTATCATATGGAGGGTTAGTAAAGATCTTTTTCCAACATGTTGGTTACTGTTTTGTCTTATTGACAGTGTCCTGTGCATTTCAGAAGCTTTTTAATTTCATGAGGTTTCATTTGTAAATTGTTTATCTTAGAGCATGGGTCATTGGGGTTCTGTTCAGGAAATTGTCCCCTGTACCAGTGTGTTTAAGATTCTTCCCCACTTTCTCTTCTTTTAGATTCAGTCTATCTGGTTTTATGTGGAGGTCCTTGATCTACTTGGACTTAAGCTTTGTACAAGGAGACAAGAATGGATAAATTTGCATTCTGCTACATGATGACCTACACTTGAAACAGCACCATTTGTTGAAAATGCTGTCTATTTTTGACTGGATGGTTTTAGCTTGTTTGTCAAAGATAAAGTAACCATGGGTATGTGGGTTCATTTCTGGGCCTTCCATTCTATTCCATTGAGTAGAATTTTCTATGTACCAATACTATGTCTCTGTACAAGTACTATGCAGTTTTAATCAGTATTGTTCTGTAGTACAGCTTGAGGTCAAGGATGGTGAATCCCCAAAAGTTCTCTTATTGTTGAGAATAGTTTTAGCTATGCCAGGTTTTTTTGTTATTCTAGATGAATTTGAGAATTACTCTTTCTAACTCTATGAAGAATTAAGTTAGAATTTTGATGAGAATTTCATTAAATTTGTATGTTGTTTTTGTCAAGATTCCCATTTTTACTATAATAATCCTGCCAATCCATGAGCATGGGAGGTTGCTTAAGTATATGATCTTATCATCTGCAAATAGTGATATTTTGACTTCTTCCTTTCCAATTTTTATCCCTTTTACCTCATTTTGTTGTCTAATTGCTCTAGCTAGAACTTCAAGTACTATGTTGAATAAATATGGAGAGAGAGGGCAGCTTTGTCTCATCCCTGATTTTAGTGGGATTGCTTCAAGTTTCTCTCCATTTAGTTTGATGTTGGCTACTGGTTTGCTGTATATTACTTTTACTATGTTTGCACATGGGCCTTGAATTCCTGATCTTTCCAAGACTTTTAACATGAAAGGATGCTGAATTTTGTCAAATGTTTTTCATTAGAAAATGACCATGTGTTTTTTTTTCTTTGAGATTATTTATGTAGTGGATTACATTGAAGGATTTCCATATACTGAGCCATCCCTGCATCCCTGGGATGAAGCCTACTTGATCGTTTTGATGTGTTCTTGAATTTGGTTGGCAAGAATTTTATTGAGTATTTTTGCATCGATATTCATAAGGGAAATTGGTCTAAAATTCTCTTTCTTTGTTAGATCTTTGTGTTGTTTTGGTATCAACAAAATTGTGGCTTCATAGAATGAGTTGGGTAGTGTTCCTTCTGTTTTCATTTGTGGAATAGTTTGAAGAGTATTGGTGTTAGGTCTTTTTTGAAGGTCTGATAGAATTCTGCACTAAAACCATCTGGTCCTGTGCTTTTTATTGGTTGGGAGACTGTCAATGACCACTTCTCTTTCTTTATGGTTTATGGGACTGTTTAGATAGTTTATCAGGTCCTGATTTAACTTTGGTATTGGATATCAGACTAGGAAATTGTCCATTTCATCCAGATTTTCCTGTTGTGTTGACTATAGACTTTTGTATTAGGATCTGATGACTTTTGAATTTTCTCAGTTTCTGTTGTTATATCTCCCTTTTCATTTCTGATTTTGTTAATTTGGGTACTATCTCTGTGCCCTCTGTTTAGTTTGGCTAAGGGTTTATCTATCTTCTTGATTTTTTCAAAGAACCAGTACTTGGTTTTGCTGATTCTTTGTATAGTTCTCTTTGTTTCTACTTGGTTGATTTCAGCCCTGAGTTTGATTATTTCCTGCTATCTACTCCTCTTGGGTGTATTTGCTTCTTTCAGTTCCAGAGCATTCAGCTGTGCTGTTAAACTGCTAGTGTGTGCTCTCTCCACTTCCTTTTTGGAGGCACTCAAAACTATGAGTTTTCCTCTTAGCACTGCTTTCATTGTGTCCCATAAGTTTGGGTATGTTGTGCCTTCATTTTCATTAAATTCTAAGAAAGTCTTTCATTTCTTTCTTTATTTCTTCACTGACCAAGATATCATTGAGTACAGAATTGTTCAGCTTCCATGTGTATTTGGGCTTTCTGTTGTTATTGACAACTGGTCTTAGTCTGTGGTGACCTGATAGGATGCATAGGATCATTTCTATTGTCTTCTGCCTGTTGAGGCTTGTGTTGTTACTGATTATATGGTCAATTTCGGAGAAGGTACTCTAAGGCGCTGAGAAGAAGGTATATTCTTTTGTTGTAGGGTGAGTTCTTCTCTAAATATCTGTTAAATCCATTTGGTTCATAAATTATGTTACTTTCACTGTGCCTCTGGTTAGCTTCTGTTTCCATGCTCTGTCCATTGATGAGAGTAGTGGTATTGAAGGCTCTCACTATTATTGTGTGAGAATCAATGTGTGTTTTGAGCTTCAGTAACCTTTCTTTTATAAGTGTGGCTGCTCTTGCATTTGGGGCATAGATGTTCACACTTGAGAGTTCATCTTGGTGAATTTTCCCTTTGATGAGCATGAAGTGTCTTTCTCTGTCTTTTTTTTTAGTATTTTTCATTGAATGTCTATTTTACTGGATATTAGAATGGCTACTCCAGCTTGTATCTTGGAACAATTTACTTAGAAAAATTTTCAGCTGTTTACTTTAAGGTAATGTGTGATTTTTTTTCACTGAGATGTGTTTCCTGTATGCAGCAAAATGCTGGGTCCTGTTTAAGTATCCAGTCTGTTAGTCTACGTTTTTTGTGGGGAACTGAGTCCATTGATGTTGATGGGTATTAAGGACCAATTATTTTTGCTTCCTGTTATTTTTGTTCTTAGAAATAGAATTATGTTTGTGTGGTTCTCTTATTTTTGGTTTGTTGTGAAAAGATTAATTTCTTGCTTTTTTCATTGGTGTAGATTCCAACTTGTGTTGGAGTTTTCCTTGTATTATCCTCTGTAGGACTGGATTAGTGGAAAGGTGTTGTTTAAATTTGTTTTGTCATGGACTATCTTGGTTTCTTCATCTATGGTAATTGAGAGTTTTGTTGAGTATAGTAGCCTAGGATGACATTTGTTTTCCATTAGGGTGTGTATGTCATCTGTCCAAGTTATTCTGGCTTTTAGCTTCTCTGTTGACAAGTCTGGAGTAATTCTGATAGGTCTGCCTTTATATGTTACTTGGCCTTTTTTCCTTACTGATTTTAATATTTTTTCATTTTTCTATGCATTTGCTGTTTTGATTATTTTGTGATGGGACGACTTTTTTCTGGTTCTATTTGTTTTGCTGTTCTGTAGACTTCTTGAATGTTTATGGGCATCTCTTTCTTTAGGTTAAGGAAGTTTTCTTCTATAATTTTGTTGAAGATATTTCCTGTCCCATTGAACTGGGAATCTTCACACTCTTCTATACCTATTATCCTGAGGTTTGGTCTTTTCATCGTGTCCAGGATTTCTTGAATGTTCTGAGTTAGGAGATTTTTGCTTTTCTATTTTCTTTGACTATTGAGTCAAAGTTTTCTATGGTATCTTCCACACCTGAAATTCTTCTTTCTCTTGTATTCTGTTAGTGATGTTGCATCTGTGGCTCCTGCTCTCTTTCCTAGGTTTTCCATTTCCAGAGTTGTCTCCTTTGTGTTTTCTTCAATGTTTATATTTCCATTTTTAGATCCTGGATGGTTTTGTTCAATTACTTCACCTGTTTGATTGTGTTCTCTAGTATTTCTTAAGGGAGTTATTTATGTCTTCCTTAAAGTTCTCAATCATCTTCATTAAATGGGATTTCAGATTTTTAAATCTGAATCTTTCTTTTCAGGTGTGTTGTGGCACACGTCGGATCTCAACAGTGATCCAGGATGTGTCAGAACACCTGGAAGTCAAGTTGCATATGGGTGTGGGCTGAATGGATTGGGATCCAGAGCACAGGCTCCTCTCTGGGCACAGGTACAAATAGGCAGGAGCATGTGTCTCTTGTATGTGTATTTCTATTTGTTTTGTGTGTGCATGTGCTTGAAGTAACTAAAATAAATTCGTGTATTCTCTGGAATTGAAATAAGAGAAAGTTGTGACCCATTTGAAGTCCATTCTAGGAACTGACCTTCAGGTTTTATGAAGAACAAGAAACATTTTCACCACTACACAATCTCTCCCCTTCTAAAGTTACAGAGTTTTTAACTCCATATTATATTGTGACTAAAATATAGATTACATCACTTCACCGTTTCCTTTTTTTCCTTGATCCCTTCTAATGTCTCCACCTTTGAAATTATCTGCTGAATTTTTCATTATCATTTACACTGAAAACCACCTTTTATACTACATCAGAAAAATCCAGGGACCAAAAACATCAGAATGAGTAAAGATATTCAACAGAACACTATCAACAAGAGTCAGCTCAATATGACACCTTCAGAGCAAAGTTACCCCACTACAGCAAACTGTGGATATCCTCATATAGCATGAGTGTAATAAAATGGCCTTAAAACCAATCTTAGATAGATGATAGAGGTTTTTAAAGAGGAAATTAATACCTTGTAGAAATATTTAAAAATACAATCAAACAGATAGAGGTCATAAAAGAAGAAAAATGCATTGTTTAAAGTTATCAAAATGGCTAAGATAAAAATCTCAGACCAGAGCAGTTGCTGGTGAGGATGTGGAGGATAGGAAGTGTACTGATTGATTTTGTGTCAACTTGATAGAAGCTGGAGTTATCACAGAGAAAGGAGTTTCAGATAAGGAAATGTCTCCATGAGATCCAGCTGTAAGGCATTTTCTCAATTAGTGATCAAGGGCACAGGGTCACTTATGGGTGGTAGGATCTCTAGGCTGATAGTCCTGGGTTCTATAAGAAAGCAAACTGAGCAGGCCAAGCTAGTGAGCCATTAAGTAACGTCCCTCCATGGCCTCTGCATCAGCTCCTGCTTCTTGACCTGCTTGAGTTCCAGTCCTGACTTCCTTTGGTGATGAACATCAGAGTGGAAGTGTAAGCTGAATAAATCCTTTCCTCCCCAATTTACTTCTTGGCCATGATGTCTGTATAGGAATAGAAACCTTGACTAAGACAGGAATACTCCTCCATTGCTGGTAGGATAGGAACCTAGTACAACCACTTTGGAAACCAATCTGGCAGTTCCTCAGAAAGCTGGAGAAATTACTACCTGAAGATCCATCTATACCACTACTGGGCATATACCCAAAAGATGCTCAAATATATAACAAGGACATGTGCTCAATTATGTTCATAGCAGCCTTATTTATAATAGCCAGAAGCTGAAAACAAGCCAGATGCCCCTCAACTGAAGAATGGATACAGAAAATATGGTACATTTACACAATGGAATACTACATAGCTATTTAAAATGATGAGTTCACAAATTTTGTAGGCAGATGAATGGAACTAGAAAATATCATGCTGTATGAAGTACCCAAATCCAAAAAGATATACATGATATGTACTCACTAATAAATAGATATTAGCCCAAAAGCTTAGAATACTCATTAAACAACTCACAGACCATATAAAACTTAACAAGAAAGAAGAACGAAGTGTGAATTCTTCAACCCCCACATAAAAGGGGGAGCAACATAATCATGAAAGGTGAGGGAGGGAGGGATTTGTGTAGAAGAGAGGGGGAGGGAAAATGTGGGAGCAGGATCAGGCTTGGAAGGAGACAGGAGAGACGTCCAGAGGGCCGGGAGAATGAATAGAAATAGGTAGCAGTAGGGAATGGGGAACTGGGGGAACCACTATAAAGTCCCAGACTCCAGGGATGCAAAAGACTCTGGGACACAATGGGGATGGCATTAGTAGAAATACCCAACAAAAGGGAGATAGAACCTGTTGAGAACACCTCCAGTAGATTGACATGGCCCCTAGGGGGAGAGATGGGGTCACCCACCCATCTCAAAATCTTTAACACAAAATTGTTTTTGTCGAAAGGAAATGCAGGGACAAAAATGGAGCAGGGACTGAAGGAAAGACCACCCAGAGATGGCCCACCTTGGGATCCATCCCATCTGCAGACACCAAACCCTCCCACTATTGCTGATACCAAGAAATGATTGCAGACAGGAGCCTGGTATGGCTGTCCTCTGAGAGGTTCACCACCACCTGACTAAGACAGAAGCAGACATAGCCAGTCATTAGACTGAGCCTGGGGACCCTGATGGAAGAGTTAGGGGAAGGACTGAAGGAGTTGAAGGGGATTGCAACCCCATAAGAACGACGGTATCAACTAACCAGACTGGTGAAGCTAGAGCAGTTATGTGAGAATGGGATTGGAAGAGCACCCTCATAGAGGCAAAGGGGAGGGGATATGGGATGGAGTGCTTGTGAAAGGGAAACAGGAAAGGGGGACAACACTTAAAATGTAAATATGTAAAAATAACCAATTGTCTTTTTTAAAAAAATAAATAAAGGCTAGCATGCCCCCATGAGCATCATCACATTAGACACTGTGTTTACTTCTTGTCCAATGTATCATTTTGGAAGCAATTCTCCATGCTGGTGTTGGGTCCTGAATGTTTTGGGAGGTGATAGGCCTAATGGAAATCTCTATTCTACTTCCTTAGTAATTTATGGTATGAGACGCATTTGTTCAATGTTTGTTTGTCTTTTTTTTTCCCTATCTGGCTTTTGGCTATTTCAAAGATTAAAGACAACATGGGAATTACAAGAAGTCTAGGGACATGGACTCAGTACATAACTCTGTTCATGCTCATGAGGATTTCCTAGTGGGTGTCTGGGGAAAATTCTAGTCTTTACTTTTCTGTCTGTTTTTCCTTTTTGTTTTCAAACCATGATCATTAACCAACCCATTGAGAAACCTAATATCCAGGATATTCTGTGCTCAGACACAGTTGAAGTATAAGAAATTGATTCAAATCTTTCTTCTAAAAAGTGGGGACTGAGATGTGCTCACTATAGTACTCATCTTTATTCACAGGGTAAGATACTTCTGAGCATTATTCTTATTACCCTTTGAAAACAGAGGCTTTCCAGATTGACTGACAGGCACAGGGGCTGTTGCTATCCCTGTGCACTATCATCTGATCCACTAATTCTCTTGGATAGTTCTTTCTTGGGGGCAGGAGTTCTCTCATAGGCTTATAAGTTTGAATACTTGAGAGGGTTTTTCTGAAGACCTTAGTCCCCCCTTCCTACCCCTCATCAACTCCAGTAACATTACTAATCCTACAGTCTGGTTGACCCAAGGAATATACTTGGTTCTGTCTTTATTTCCTCTCCTTACTTGGGGCATTGAAAACCTGCTCAAGGCAGTACACTGGGACACTCATAGGGCCCATCTTGTTTGCTTCTTCTCTCCCAGATATTATTGTCTTTCATTATGTGATGTTAGTGTTTCAAAGACAAAACTGTTGCTTCATATACTTTATTCATTGTTACTGTTCATGGTGTTGCTCATGTGGGACCTTTAATCTGGTCCTGTTATTGCATCCCAACCAGAAGTGTCCCAGAATTGTTCAGATGACTATCTGTGTTTGCTGACTGCTCATGAAATCAATGCCAATCTGGGGCAGTCTCTGGATGGCCTTTCCTTCAATCTATGTTGCATTTTTGTCCATGTATTTCCTTTAGATAAGAACAATTCTGGGTCAAAATTTTTGAGATGTGTGGGTGGCCCCACTCCTCAACTGGGAGGGGGCATGTCTCTTCACATTTAATATCCACACTGTTGGGTATTTCAGCTAATGTCATCCCCACTGGGTCCTGAAAGCCTCTTACATCCCTGGTGTCTGGGACTTTCTAGTGGATTCCCTATCTACTATCCACCACTGCTGAATATTTCCATTCATTCTCCTGGTCCTCTGGACTCCTCTCCTGTCTCCCAACAAACCTAAACCTGCCCTCTTTCTTTCCTTCCTGCTCCACCCAGGTTCCTCCCTCTGATTATTTTGACCCCACCCCCTCTAAGTGGGATTGAAGCATCCACACTTGGGCCTTTCTTCCTCTTAAGCTTCATATGGTCTGTGAATTGTATTATAGGCATTCTGAACTTCTTGGCTAATATCCACTTATCATTGAGTACATAATAAGTATGACCTTTTGAGTTTGTGTTATCTCACTCAGGATGATATTTTCTAGTTCAATCCATTTGCTTGCAAAATTCGTGATGTCCTCATTTTAAATTGCTGAGTAGGTATACCATTGTGTAAATGTATCACATTTTCTGTACCTATTCTTTGGTTGAGAGTCATCTAGATTGTTTCAAGCTCATGGCTACTATAAATAAGGCTGCTATGAACATAGTGGAGCACCTTTCCCTGTGATATGGTGGAACATCTTTAGGGTATATGCTGGGTCTTCAGGTAGAACTATTTCCAATTTTCTGAAGAATGGCCAGATTGATTTCCATATTGGTTGTACCAGTTTGCAATCCCACTAGCAAGGGGATTACCAGAATGGTTGTACCAGTTTGCAATCCCACTAGCAATGGAGGAGTGTTCCTCTTTCTCCACGTCCTCACCAGCATCCACTGTAACATGAGTTTTTGATCTTACCAATTCTGATTGGTGTAAGCTAGAATCTCAGAGTTGTTTTGATTTGCATTTACCTGAAGACTAAGGATGTTGAACATTTCTTTAGGTGCTGCTTGGACATAGCAAATTCCTCAGTTAAGCAGAGCCAACAATCCAGAACCTGTCCCATACTTAGAGATAGCCTGACTCCCAGGAGCTCTATTACAACTAGGCTCACAGACTCAAAGGAGGAACTGTATCCTGTCAGAGACAGCAAGGTCATTTAACACCTGAGATAACCAGATGTTGAAAGGCAAGCACAAGAATGTATGCAACAGAATCCATTGCCACTTGGCACAATTGGATCCCAGTTCTCCCATCACTGAAAGCCCTGGATATCCTAACACACCTGAAAAGCACTGTTCTGACCTAAAATCACATCTCAAGAACATGATAGAGGACCTTAAGGAGGACATAAATAACTCCCTTAAAGAAATACAGGAGAACACTGGTAAATAGGTAGTAACACTCAAAGAGGAAATACATAAATCCCTTAAAGGAATACAGGAAAACACAATCAAACAGGTGAAGTAATTGAATAAAAAATCTAGGATCTAAAAATGGAAATAGAAAAAATAAAGAAATGAAAAAGGGAGGCAATGCTATAAATAGAAAAGCTAGGAAAGAGATCAGGAGTTACAGTTGTGAGCATTATCAACAAAATACAAAAGACAGAATAGAGAAACTCAAGCATAGGAGATACCTTAGAAGTTATTTGGCACAATATTTGAAGAAAATACAAAGTGCAAAAAGCTCCTAACCCAAAACATTCAGGACATTCAGAACACAATGAAAAAACCAAACCTAAAAATAATAAAAATAGAAGAGAGAGAATATTCCCAATTCAAAGGGCCAGAAATCATCATCAATAAAATTGAAGAAGAAAATTTCCCTAACCTAAAGAAAGACAGGAAGCCTACAAAATACCAAATAGATTCAATGAGAAAAGAAATTCCTCCCATCACATAATAATCAAAACACTAAATGCACAGAAGCAAGAGAGAATATTAAAAGGTGTAAGGGAAAAGGCCAAGTAAAATATAAAGGTATAACTATGAGGATTACACCAGACTTTTCAACAGAGACGCTAAAATCAGAAGATCTTGGGAAGATTTCATATAGACTTTAAAAAAAACACAAATGCCTGTGCAGGCTACTATACCCAGCAAAATTCTCTCAATTACCATGAATGGAGAAATAAAGATATTCCATTAAAAAAACAAACTTAAACACTATCTTTCAACTAATCCAACTCTACAAAGGATAATGCAAGTGAAAATCCAACACAAAGATGGAAACTATACCCACAGAAAACAAAGAAATTTATTACCTCACAACAAACCCTAAAGAAGAGGTCCATACAAAAATAATACCACCACTAACAAAAAACTTACAGGGACCGACAATCATTGGTCTTGAATGTCTTTTAATATCAATGGACTCTATTACCCAATAAAAAGACTTAGGCTAACAGAATGGACACATAAACAGAACCCAGCATTTTGTTGCATTCAGGAAACACATATCAGTGCCAAGGATAGACACTACCTCAGACTGAAACACAGGAAAAAGTTGTCCAAGCAAATGATCCCAAGAAACAAGTTGCCATTGTAATATCTTATAAAATAGACTTGCAACCAAAAGTTATCAAGCAAGAGGGGAAGAACATGCTATATTCATCAAAGGAAAAATCCACCAAAAGACAGTCTCAGTCATGAACATCTATGCCTCAAATGCAAGGGCACATATATTCATACTAGAAATTTTACTAAAGCTCAAAAAAGACATTGATCACCACACAGTAATAGTGGGAAACTTCAACACCCCACTCTCACCTATAGACAGGTAATTGAAACAGAAACTAAACAGTCACACAGTGAAACTAATAGAGCTTATGAACCAAATGGGTTTAACAGATATCTGCAGAACATTTCACTCTAAAATGAAAGAAGATACCTTCTTTTTAGCACCTCATGGTGCCTTCTCCAAAACTGATCATATGGTCAGTCACAAAACAAGCTGCAACAAAGAGATTGATACAAATCCCGTGCATCTTATCAGATCACTAAGGCTAGACTTCAATACCAACAAAAATGACAGAAAGGCCACATACCCATGGAAACTGAGCAACTCTCTGATCAATGATAACTTGGTCAAGGAAGAAAGAAAGACAGAAATTAAAGACTTCCTAGAATTCAAAGTAAATGATGATACATCATTCCAAACTTATGGAACACAATGAAAGGAGTGCTAAAAGGAACACACATGGTATGCAGTCACTGATAAGCAGATATTTACCCAGAATCTCGGAATACCCTAGACACAATTCGCATATCAATAGATTTCCAAGAAGATGGAAGGAGAGACCCCTGGTCCTGGAAAGACTGGATGTAGGGGAATGCCAGGACAGAGAAGCGAGAGGAGGTTGAATGGGGAAAAGAGGGAGAGAAGGGGGCTTATGGGACTTTCGCGGAGCGAGGAAACGGAAAAGGGGAAATGATTTTGAATGTAAATTAAAAAAAACTTAGAAAAACAAAATAAAAAAATGCCAAACCTAAAAAAAAAAATAATAAAAGACCCAGCATTTTGCTCATTGTAGGAAACTCACCTCAGTGTCAATGACAAACACTACCTCAGAGTAAAAGGCTGGAAAACAATTTTACAAGCAAATGGCCTCAAGAAACGAGCCGGAGTAGCCAACCTAATATCAGATAAAATTGACTTTCAATCTAAAATCATCAAAAAAGACATGGAGGGACACTACATACTGGTCAAAGGAAAAAATCCACCAAGAAGAACTCTCAATTATGAATATCTATGCTCCAAATGCAAGGGCACCCTCATTCGTAAAAGAAACTTTACTAAAGCTCAAAGCACACATCGCACCTCACACAATAATAGTGGATGACTTAAACACCCCGCTCTCTGAAATGAATCGTTCAGGATAGCAGAAACTAAACAGGGACACAGTGAAATAATTGAAGCCTTGGAACAAATGGAAGTAATACATACATACATACATATATATATAACATTTCATCCTAAAGCAAAAGAATATGCCTTCGTTGTAGCACCTCATGGTACCTTCTCCAAAATCAACCATATAACTGGTCACAAAACAGACCTCAACAGATATAAGAAGATCGAACTAATCCCATGCCTCCTATCAGATCACTATGGAATAAGGGTGGTCTTCAATGGCAACAAAAACAACAGAAAGCCCACATAAACGTGGAAGCTGAACAATGCTCTACTCAATGATACCTTGATCAAGGAGGAAATAAAGAAAGAAATCAAAGACTTTAAAACTTAGAAATATTTTTATGCCTACCATTTTATCTGTATAATTTTCCATGATAATCTTCAATTTTAAAATTTTTACATATATTTCTTTTCAATTTTATCAGAAATATTTTCCACATAAATCTTCAATTTTATCAGAAAATGTTTATAATTCTAATTTCAATCAACTTAAAAATATTTTAATTCCTACCAATTTATCTGTATAAATTTCTTCAATTTATCAGAGATATTTTCCATGTAAATCTTCAATTTTATCAGAAAATGTTTTTACTTCTACTTTCAATCAATTTAGGAATATTTTTATGCCTACCATCTTATCTTTATAATTTTTCATGAAATAGTCAGTTTTAATGTGTTTTTCCATATATTTCTTGAGTTTTATCAGAAATATTTTCCTTGTAGATTTTCAATTTTATCAGAAAATGTTTATGATTCCACTTTCAATCAACTTAGGAATATTTTTATGCCTACCATTTTATCTGTATAATTTTTCCATGAAATAGTCAATCTTAATTTGTTTTTCTATATATCTCTTCAATTTTATCAGAGATTTTTTTATGTTTATTTACACAATGGAATACTACTCAGCAATTAAACACAAAACAAAAAAAAAAAGAATGAAAAGTCAGGTTAGCTCTAAAGACCTTCTGAAGCAAAGGTATGGTTGCCAGATGGTCATAACAACATGCAGTCATATCAATGTAGCAATAACAACTCTTTTCGAACAAACATTGGGTCGCAAGATGATTAATAACTTTTGAACCAAAGACATGATTGCCATTCCTGGACAGGCAGCACAGAGACACTTATAGTTACAGGTGGATCATAGTCAAATCCTTGAAAAACTGGTTTAATCATAATCACGAATGAACCTCTTTTGTCCTCAGTATAAAGACTTTTAAGCCTAATACAGAGGAGACAAGCAGATTTATCAAGAACAATGAAGTCAGGAATATACTTAACTATTGAAATAACCCATAACTGAGTTAACTTTTTTTTTCTTTTTTTTATTATTTATTTTATTTTATTTTTTTAATTTACATTCCAAATCACTTCCCCTTTCCCGTTTCCTCCCTCCCCGAAAGTCCCATAAGCCACCTTCCCTCCCTCTTTTCTCCATTCAACCCCCTCTCGTTACTCTGTCCTGGCGTTCCCCTACATCCAGTCTTTCCAGGACCAGGGGTCTCTCCTTCCATCTTTTTAGAAATCTATTGATATGCAGATTGTGTCTAGGGTATTCCGAGATTCTGGGTTAATATCCCCTTATCAGTGACTGCATACCATGTGTGTTCTTTTGTGATTGGGTTACCTCACTAAGGATGATATTTTCAAGATCTGACCATTTGCCTAGGAATTTCGTGAATTCATTGTTTTTAATTGCAGAGTAGTATTCCATTGTGTAGATATACCACATCTTCTGAATCCATTCCTCCGTTGAGGGACATCTGGGTTCTTTCCAGCTTCTGGCTATTATAAATAAGGCTGCTATGAACATAGTGGAGCATGTGTCCTTATTGCATGCAGGTAAAGTCTCTGGGTATAAGCCCAAGAGTGGTATAGCCGGATCCTCCAGGAGTGTCATGCCCAGTTTTCTGAGGAATCGCCAGACTGCTTTCCAGAGTGGTTGTACCAGCCTGCAATTCCACCAGCAGTGGAGGAGTGTTCCTCTTTCTCCACATCCTCGCCAACAACTGCTGTCTCCTGTGTTTTTGATCTTAGCCATCCTGACTGGTGTGAGATGGAATCTCAGGGTTGTTTTGATTTGCATTTCCCTAATGACTAAGGATGATGAACATCTCTTTAGGTGCTTCTCAGCCATTAGATATTCTTCAGGTGAGAACTCTTTGTGTAGCTCTGTACCCCATTTTTTAATAGGGTTACTTGCCTCTCTGGAGTTTAACTTCTTGAGTTCTTTGTATATATTGGATATTAGCCCTCTGTCGGATGTAAGGTTGGTAAAGATCATTTCCCAGTTAGTTGGTTGCCGCTTTGTCTTTTTGACGGTGTCTTTTGCCTTGCAAAAACTTTGTAATTTAATGAGGTCCCATTTGTCCATTCTTGATCTTAGAGCATAAGCTATTGGAGTTCTGTTCAGGAAATTCTCCTCTGTGCCCATATGTTCAAGGTTCTTCCCTAGTTTCCCTTCTATTAGTTTCAGTGTGTCTGGTTTTATGTGGAGATCTTTGATCCACTTAGAATTGAGCTTAGTGCAAGGAGATAAGGATGGGTCAAATTGCATTCTTCTGCATGTTGACCTCCAGCTGAGTCAGCACCATTTGTTGAAAAGGCTATCTTTTTTCCACTGGATGGTTTTAGCTCCTTTGTCAAAGATCAAGTGACCATAGGAGTGTGGAATCATTTCTGGGTCTTCAATTCTGTTCCATTGATCTACATGTCTGTTACTGTACCAATACCATGCAGTTTTTAACACTATTGCTCTGTAGTACAGCTTGAGGTCCGGGATACTGATTCCCCCAGAGGTTCTTTTACTCTTGAGAATAGTTTTAGCTATCCTGGGTTTTCTGTTATTCCAGATGAATTTTTGAATTGCTCTTTTTAACTCTATGAAGAATTGAGTTGGGATTTTGATGGGGATTGCATTGAATCTGTGTATTACTTTTGGTGAGATGCTCATTTTTACTATATTAATCCTGCCAATCCATGCGCATGGCAGATTTTTCCATCTTCTGAGGTCTTCTTCAATTTCTTTCTTCAGAGACTTGAAGTTCTTGTCATACAGATCTTTCACTTGTTTGGTTAGAGTCGCGCCAAGATACTTAATATGGTTTGTGGCTATCGTGAAGGGTATTATTTCTCTTACTTCTTTCTCAGCCTGCTTATCCTTTGAGTATAGGAAGGCTTCTGACTTGCTTGAGTTGATTTTATATCCAGCCACTTTGCTGAAGTCGTTTATCAGCTGTAAGAGTTCTCTGGTGGAGTTCTTTGGGTCGCTTATGTATACTATCATATCGTCTGCAAATAGTGATAGTTTGACTTCTTCCTTTCCAATTTGTATCCCTTTGACCTCTTTTTCTAGCTAATTGCTCTAGCTAGAACTTCAAGTACTATATTGAAAAGATATGGAGAGAGAGGGTAGCCTTGTCTAGTCCCTGATTTTAGTAGGATTGCTTCAAGTTTCTCTCCATTTAGATTGATGCTGGCTACCGGTTTGCTGTAAATTGCTTTTACTATGTTTAGATATGGGCCTTGAATTCCTGATCTTTCCAAGACCTTTAGCATGAAAGGATGCTGAATTTTGTCAAATGCTTTCTCAGCATCTAATGTGATGACCATGTGGTTTTTTTCTTTGAGATTGTTTATGTAGTGGATTACATTGATGGATTTCCTTATATTGAACCATCCCTGCATCCCTGGGATGAAGCCTACTTGATCGTGGTGAATGATCGTTTTGATGTGTTCTTGGATTCGGTTGGCAAGAATTTTATTGAGTATTTTTGCATCGATATTCATAAGAGAGATTGGCCTGAGATTCTCTTTCTTTGTCGGATCTTTGTGTGCTTTTGGTATTAGTGTAATTGTGGCTTCATAGAACGAGTTGGGTAGTGTTCCTTCTGTTTCTATTTTGTATTTTGTGGAACAGTTTGAAGAGTATTGGTGTTAGGTCTTCTTTGAAGGTCTGATAGAATTCTGCAGTAAAACCATCTGGACCTGTGCTTTTTATGGTTGGAAGACTTCCAATGACAACTTCTATTTCTTCAGGGGTTATAGGATGGTTTAGATGGTCTATTTGATCCTGATTTAATTTTGGTACTTGGTATCTGTCAAGGAAATTGTCCATTTCCTCAAGATTTTCTAGTTGTGTTGAATACAGGTTTTTGTAGTAGGATCTGATGATTTTTTGAATTTCTTCAGTTTCTGTTGTTATCTCTCCCTTTTCGTTTCTGATTTTATTAATTTGGATACTATCTCTGTGCTCTCTGGTTAGTCTGGCTAAGGGCTTATCTATCTTGTTGATTTTCTCAAAGAACCAACTCCTTGTTTTGTTGATTCTTTGTATGGTTTTATTTGTTTCTACTTGATTGATTTCAGCCCTGAGTTTGATGATTTCCTGCCTTCTACTCCTCTTTGGTGTATTTGCTTCTTTTTGTTCCAGGGCTTTCAGGTGTGCCATTAAGCTGTTAGTGTATGCTGTCTCCCGTTTCTTTTTGGCGGCACTCAGGGCTATGAATTTTCCTCTTAGCACTGCTTTCATTGTGTCCCATAAATTAGGTTATGTTGTGCCTTCATTTTCATTAACTTTCAAAAAGTCTTTGATTTCTTTCTTTATTTCCACCTTGACCAAGTTATCATTGAGTAGAGCATTGTTCAGCCTCCATGTGTACGTGGGTTTTCTTTTGTTTTTGTTGCCATTGAAGACCACCCTTATTCCATAGTGATCTGATAGGAGGCATGGGATTATTTCTATCTTCTTGTATCTGTTGAGGTCTGATTTGTGACCAATTATATGGTCAATTTTGGAGAAGGTACCATGAGGAGCTGAGAACAAGGTGTATTCTTTAGCTCTAGGATGAAATGTTCTATATATATCAGTTAGTTCCATTTGGTCCAAGGCTTCAAATAGATTCACTGTGTCCCTGTTTAGTTTCTGCTTTCCTGAACGATCCATTTCAGAGAGCGTGGTGTTGAAGTCACTCACTATTATTGTGTGCGGTGCGATGTATGCTTTGAGTTTTAGTAAAGTTTCTTTTTGCATTTGGAGCATAGATATTCAGAATTGAGAGTTCTTGATGGTGGATTTTTCCCTTGATCAGTATGTAGTGTCCTTCTGTGTCTTTTTTGATGACTTTAGGTTGAAAATCAATTTTATCTGATATTAGGATGGCTACTCCACCTCGTTTCTTGGGGCCATTTGCTTGTAAAATTGTTTTCCAGCCTTTTACTCTGAGGTAGTGTTTGTCTTTGACACTGAGGTGCATTTCCTGCATGCAGCAAATGCTGGGTCCTGTTTACGTATCCAGTCTGCTAGTCTATGTCTTTTAATTGGGGAATTGAGACCATTGATATTAAGAGAAATTAAGGCATAGTGATTATTGCCATCTGCCATTCTTGACGCTATCTTTATGTTTGAGTGGTTATCTACTTTTGGGTTTGATTCAAGAAGGTTATTATCTCATTTTTTCCAGGGTGTTGTTTCTCTCCCTGTATTGGAGGTTTCCACCTATTATCCGTTGCAGGGCTGGATTTGTGGAAACATATTGTGAAAATTTGGTTTTATCATGGAATATCTTGGTCTCTCCATCTATGGTGATTGAGAGTTTTGCTGGGTATAGTAGTCTAGGCTGGCATTTGTGCTGTCTTAGTGTCTGCATGAGATCTGCCCAGGATCTTCTGGCTTTCATAGTCTCTGGTGAGAAGTCTGATGTGATTCGGATAGGTCTTCCTTTGTATGTTACTTGGCCCTTTTCTCTTACTGCTTTTAGTATTCTTTCTTTGTTTAGAACATTCGGTGTTTTGATTATTATGTGATGGGAGGTATTTCTGTTCTGGTCCAGTCTGTTTGGAGTTCTGTAGGCTTCTTGTACGTTCATCGGCATCTCTCTCTTTAAGTTAGGGAAGTTTTCCTCCATAATTTTGTTGAAGATGTTTACTGGCCCTTTAAGTTGCAAATCTTCACTCTCATCTATACCTATAATCCTTAGGTTTGGTCTTCTCATTGTGTCCTGGATTTCCTGGATGTTTTGGGTTACACGTTTTTTGCATTTTGCATTTTCTTTGACTGTTGAGTCGATGCTTTCTATGGAATCTTCAGCACCTGAGATTCTTTCTTCCATCTCTTGTAGTCTATTGTTTATGTTTGCATCTATGACTCCTGATTTTTTCCCAAGGTTTTCTATCTCCAAAGTTGTCTCCCTTTGTGATTTCTTAGTTGTTTCTACTTCCTTTTTTAGTTCCTGGATGGATTTGCTGAGATCCTTCACTTGTTTGTTTGTATTTTCCTGTATTTCTTTAAGGTATTTTTGCATTGCCTCTTTCAGGATTTCTTCCTGATGACCCACGTTCTCCTGCATTTCTCTGAGTGATTTTTGTGTTTCCTTCTCATGGGAATCCATCTGTTGATCCATTGTCTCCTGCATTTCTTTAAGCAGTTCTCATGTTTCCTTTGTAAGGGCATCTAACCGTTGATTCATTTCTTTAAGCAATTTTTGTGTTGCCTCCTTATGGGCATCTGTCTGTTGACCCATATTCTTCTGCATTTCTTTATGCCAAATTTGTGATTCCTTTGTGAGTGCATCTACCCGTTGATTCATCTCGTTAAGCGATTTTTGTGTTGTCTCCTTGTGCGCCTCCATCCTTTGATCCATGTTCTCCTGCATTTCTCTAAGCGATTTTTGTTTTTCCTTTGTAAGGGCTTCTAACCATTGATTCATGGTCTCCTGTAACTCTTTATGAGATTTATTTGTGTCCTTCTTGTGATCCTCTAATAGCATCATGAGAAGTGATTTTAAATCCAGATCTTGTCTTTCGGGTGTGGTGGGGTATCCAGGACTTGCTGCTGTTGGAGAGTTGGGTTCGGATGGTCCCACATTACTTTGATTTCTGTTAGTAACATTCCTACGTTTGCCTTTTGCCATCTGGATACCTCTGATGTTAGTTAGTCCTGCTGCCACTGGCTGTTGGTTGGACCTCCTGTGAGCCTGCAAAGCTATTTCTGCCCCCCCCCCCTGGATTGCCAGGATTCCCCTGGCACCGATTTCTGGGGCCTGCCTGCTCCTGAGTGACTTTGGAGCCCTAATGTGCCTTGCCCCAAGTGATCTTATATTGGGGAAGCCTTGCACATCGAAAGGCTCATCCTAGTGGATTCCTGGAGTAGAGGTCGCCAAAGGGAGGCTGGTAGGCTCCTGCCCTGTGCAGGGGTGAGTGATCTCTCCTCGGGGGGGGAGGGGGCGTCCCTCTGCCAAGCAGAAGTCCCACAGCAGAGCTAGCACGCTGGTTACTGCAGATCTGCCCAGCACTTGGGAGCTGCACACACACAAGATGCCCGAGACCCAAGCGATATTATGCCTGTCTGTCTCAGAACCTGGCTGTCCCAACTTCCCAGTCACTGGAGCAAAGATGGCGGAGGGCACTCTCCGTGGTCCTGCTCACCCTGCAGACGCGATGGCCTGCCAATCTGGCACCCAGACGACCACAGCACTGACCCGTTCTCGGGCGCAGACAGAAGCCCCAACAGGCTGTGTCCCAAGTGATGTTATATTCGGGAGAGAGAGCTTGGGGCACCTGTCTCTTCAGCGCAGTCTGCGGGAACAGAGGTCGCGGAAGGAAAGCTGGTAGGCTCCCGCCCAGTGCGGGGTCCCTCTGCCAGGCAGAAGTCCCACAGCAGAGCTGGCGTGCTGGTTACTGCAGATCCCTGAGTTAACTTTTTAATGAGCATTTTTTAAGTTTTTATTGGTTATTTTGTTTATTTACATTTGAAATGCTATGCCCCTTCCTGGTTTCCTCTCTGAAAACACCCCATCCAACCCCCCCTCCGACCTTCCTCCATGAGGGTGCTCTCATACCCACTCTCCTACTCCCACCCCTCTGCCCTAGCATTCCCCTATACTGGGGTATCAAGCCTTCACAAGAATAAGGGCATCCTTTCCCTTTGATGCCAGACAAGACCATCCTCTGCTACATATGCAGCTATAGCCATGGGTCCCTCCATGTGTATTCTTTAGTTGGTGGTTTAGTCCCTGGGAGCTCTCGGGGGGTCTACTTGGTTGATACTGTTTTTCTTCCTATGGGGTTTCAAACCCCATTCGGCTTCTTCAGGCCTTCCTCTAACTCCTCCATTGGGATCCATGTGCTCAGTCCAATGGTTAGCTGCAAACAACCCCATCTGTATTGGTCAGACTCTGGCAGAGCCTCTCAGGAGAGAGTTTTATCAGGTTCCTGTCAGCAATCACTTCTGGCATCAGCAATAGTGACTGGGTTTGGTGGCTGCATATGGGTTGGATCCCCAGGTGGGGCAGTCTCTGGATGGCCTCTTAGTTCCTGTATTTCCTTGAGACAGGAGCAATTCTGGGTTAAACTTGTTGAGAAGGGTAGGTGGCCACATTCCTCAACCAGTGGTTGTGCTATGCCTAACCTCAGGTTATGATTTCTACAGGTTCTCTCTCTCTGCTTTTTTGGGCATTTCAGCTAATGTCATCCCCATTGGGTCCTGGGAGCATATTAACTACCCTGGTGTCTTGGACTTTCTAGTGACTACCACCAATTCCTAATCCCTTTTTGCGACACACTTCTGTTCAATTTCCTGACCTCTGTACATCTCCCCCATCTCTTCCCACACTTGATCCTGGCCTTCCCTTTTTTTCCTCTCCCCCTTATTTCTTCCTCCCAAGTCCCTCCCACCCTCTCCCATGATTATTTTGTTCCCCCTTCTAAGTAGAACTGAAACATTCACACTTTGGTCTTCCTTCTTCTTGACCCTCATATGATCTATAAATTGTATCATGGGTATTCAGAGTTTTTTTCCTACTATCCACTTATCAGTGAGTACAAGTAATGTGTGTTATTTTGTGATTGGGTTACTTTACTCATGATGATATTTTCTAGTTCCATACATTTGCCTACAAATTTCATGCTGTCATTTTTAATGGCTGTGTAGTACTCTATTGTGTAAATGTACAGTTTCTGTATCCATTCCTCTTTTGAGGGACATCTGGGTTGTTTTCAGCTTCTGGTCATTATTAATAAAGCTGCTATTCACATTGTGGAGAATGTGTTCTTGTTACATGTTGGAGCATCTTTTGGGTATGTGCCAAGAAGTGGTATACCTGGGACCTCAAGTAGTACTATGTCCAATTTTATGAGGAACCACCAGACTGACATGCAGAGTAATTGTAATCCCACCAGCTTGCAATCCCACCAGCAATGGAGGAGTGTTCCTCTTTCTCCACATCCTCGCCAGCATCTGTTATGACCTGAGTTTTTGATCTTAGCCGTTCTGACTGGTGTGAAGTGGAATCTTAGGGTTGTTTTCATTTGCATCTCCCTGATGACTAATGATGTTGAACATTTCTTTACATGCTTCTCAGCCACTTGATATTCCTCAGTTGAGAATTCTCTGTTTAGCTCTGTACCCCATTTTTAATTGGGTTATTTGGTTTTCTGGAGTCTATTTTTTAAGTTCTTTGTGTATTTTGGATATTAGCCTTCTATTGGATGTAGGGTTGGTAAAGATATTTGTGATTTTATGAGGTCCCATTTGTCTATTGCAGATCTTAGAGCATAAGCCATTGGTATTCTGTTCAGGAAATTCCCCCCTGTGTTCGAAGCTCTTTCCCACTTTATCTTCTATTAGATTCAGTGTAACAGGTTTTACATGGAGGTCCTTGATCCACATGGACTTCAGCTTTGTAGAAGGAGATAAGAATGGGTAAATGTGCAGTCTTCTACATGAAGACCTCCACTTGGGCCAGCACCATTTGTTGACTATCCTGTCTTTTATTCTGCTGGATGGTTTTGTATCTTTGTCAAAGGTTAAGTAACCATAGGTGTGTGGGTTCATTTCTGGGTCTTCAATTTCATTCCATTGATCTTCATGCCTGTCTCTGTACCAATACCATGTGGTTTTTATCACTATTGCTCTGGAGTAGAACTTGAGGTCAAGGAGGGTATTTCCCCCAGAAGTTCTCTGATTGTTGAGAATAGTTTTGCTATCATTGTTTGTTGTTGTTGTTGTTGTTGTTGTTCCAAATAAGTTTGAGAATTGCTCTTTCTCTGTGAAGAATTGAAATGGAATTTTGATGGGGATGGCACTGAATCTGCAGATTACTTTTGATAAGATGGCCATTTTTAGTATGTTAATCCTGCTGATCCATGAGCATGGGAGATATTTCCAGGTTCTGAGGTATTCCTCAATTTCTTTCTTCAGAGACTTGAAGTTCTTGTCATACAGATCTTTCAGTTGCTTGGTTAGAGTCACATCAAGATATTTTAATTTGCTTTTGACTGTTGTGAAGGGTGTCATTTCCCTAATTTCTTTCTCAGCCTGTTTCTCCTCTGAATAGAGGAAGGCTACTAATTTGTTTGAATTAATTTTATATCTAGCCCATCTGCTGAAGTTGTTTATCAGCTGAAGGAGTTCTCTAGTTGAATTTTTGGGATCACTTAAGTATACTATTTTATAATCTGCAAGTAGTGATATTTTGACTTCTTCCTTTCCAATTTGTATCCCTTTGACCCCCTTTTGTTGTCAAATTGCTCTGGCTAGGACTTCTACAACTATAATGAATAGGTAGGGAGAGAGTGGGCAACCTTGTCTAGTCCCTGATTTTAGTGTGATTGCTTCAAGTTTCTTTCCATTTAGTTTGATGTTGGTTACTGGTTTGCTGTATATTGCTTTTACTATGATTAGGAATAGGCCTTGAATTCCTGTTCTTTCCAAGACTTTTAACATGAAGGGGTATTGGATTTTGTCAAATGCTTTTTCAGCATCTAATGAGATGATCATGGGGGTTTTCTCTTTGAGTTTGTTTTATATAGGGGATTATATTGATGGATTTCTGTATAATGAACCATCCCTGTACTCTGGGATGAAGCCTACTTGATCATGGTAAATGACGGTTTTGACATTTTCTTAGATTCAATTTATGAGAATTTTACTGAGTATTTTTTCATTGATGGTCATAAGGGAAATTGATCTGAAGTTCTCTTTTTTGTAGAGTCTCTGTATGGTTTTGGTATAAGTGTATCTGTGGCTCTATGGAATGAAATAGGTAGGTTCCTTCTGCTTATACTTTGTGCAATATTTTGAAGAGTATTGGAATTAGGTCTTCTTTAAAGGTCTGATAAAATTCTGCAATAAAACCATCTGTTCCTATGTTTTTTTGGTTGGGAGACTTTTAATGACTACTTTTTCTTTAGAGTGTATAGGAGAGTTTAGATGGTTCATCTGATCATAATTTAACTTTGATACCTGGTATCTGTCTAGAAAATTGTCCGTTTCATCCAGATTTTCAAGTTTTGTTGAGTATAGGCGTTTGTAGTAGGATCTGAAAATTTTTTGAATTTCTTCATTATGTCTCCCTTTTTATTTCTGATTTTATTAATTTGAATACTGTCTTATGCCCTCTGCTTAGTATGGCTAAGGGTTTATCTATTTTCTTGATTTTCTCAACAAACAAGCTCCTTGTTTGGTTGATTCTTTGTATAGTTCTCCTTTTTTCTACTTGGTTGATTTCAGTCCTGAGTTTAATTATTTCCTGCCTTCTATTATTCTTGGGTATATTTGCTTCTTTTTGTTCTAGACTTTGAGGTGTGCTGTCAAGCTGCTACTGTATACTCTCTCCAATTTCTATATGGAGGCACTCCATATAGAAAGTTATGAGGTTTCCTCTTAGAATTGCTTTCACTGTCTCCTGTAGGTTTGGGAACATTGTGTCTGCATTTTCATTAAATTCTAAAAAGTATTTAAATTCTATCCTTATTTCTTCACTGTCCCAATTATCATTGAGTAGAGAGTGGTTCAGCTTCCATGTGTATGTGGGCTTTCTGTTGTTTTTGTGGTTACTGAGGACCATCATTAGTCGATGGTGATCTGATAGGATTCATGGGATTATTTCAATCTTCTTGTATCTGTTGAGGCCTGTTTTGTGACAGATTATACGTTCAATTTTCTTTTTTCTGTTTTTTTATTTTCTACATTTTTTATTTACATTCTAAATGATTTCCCCTTTCCTGTTTCCTCCCTCTCCAAAAGTACCATAAGCCCCCTTCCCTCCCTCTTTCCCCATTCAACCCCCTCTCGCTTCTCTGTCCTGCTATTCCCCTACTTCCAGTCTTTCCAGGACCAGGGGTCTCTCCTTCCATCTTCTTGGAAATCTATTGATGTGTGAATTGTGTCTTGGGTATTCCGAGATTCTGGGTTAATATCCCCTTATCAGTGACTGCATACAATGTGTGTTCTTCTGTGATTGGGTTACCTCACTAAGGATGATATTTTCCAGTTCTGACCATTTGCCTAGGAGTTTCTTGAATTCATTGTTTGAAATTCTATTTTTGAATAAAGAAATAGGAAGGAGACTTAAAATGTAGGTTCTGACCATTTGCCTAAGAATTTCGTGGATTCATTGTTTTTAATTGCAGAGTAGTATTTCATTGTGTAAATATACCACATTTTCTGAATCCATTCCTCCGTTGAGGGACATCTGGGTTCTTTCCAGCTTCTGGCTATTATAAATAAGGCTGCTATGAATATAGTGGAGCATGTGTTTTTATTGCATGCAGGTAAAGCCTCTGGGTATATGCCCAGGAGTGGTATGGCCGGATCCTCCGGGAGTGTCATGCCCAGTTTTCTGAGGAACCGCCAGACTGCTTTCCAGAATGGTTGTACCAGCTTGCAATCCCACCAGCAGTGGAGGAGTGTTCCTCTTTCTCCACATCCTCTCCAACAACTGCTGTCTCCTGTGTTTTTGATCTTAGCCATTCTGACTGGGGTGAGGTGGAATCTTAGGGTTGTTTTGATTTGCATTTCCCTAATGACTAAGGATGTTCAACATTTCTTTAGGTGCTTCTCAGCCATTAGATATTCTTCAGGTGAGAACTCTTTGTTTAGCTCTGTACCCCGCTTTTTAATAGGGGTATTTGGCTCTCTGGAGTCTAACTTCTTGAGTTTTTTGTGTATATTGGATATTAGCCCTCTGTCAGATGTAGAGTTGGTAAAGATCTTTTCCCAGTTTGTTGATTGCTGCTTTGTCCTTTTGACAGTGTCCTTTGCCTTACAGAAATTTTGTAATTTTATGAGGTCTCATTTGTCAATTCTTGATCTTAGAGCATAAGCTATTGGTGTTCTGTTCAGGAAATTTTCCCCTGTGCCCATATGTTCAAGGTTCTTACTTAGTTTCCTTTCTATTAGTTTCATTGTGTCTGGTTTTATGTGGAGGTCCTTGATCCACTTGGAATTGAGCTTAGTGTTACATTCAATTTTCAAGATACCATGAGGTGCTGAGAAGAGGGTGTATTCTTTTGAATTAGGGATGAAATGTTCTATAGATATCTGTTAATTCCATTTGGTTTGTAACTTCTGTTATTTTCACTATGTCTCTATTTAGTTTCTGTTTCCATGATCTGTACATTGGAGAGAATTGGAGGTTGAACTCTCTCACTATTATTATGTGAGTTTCAATGTGTGCTTTGTACTTTAGTAAAGTTTCTTTTATGAATATGGGTGCCCTAATATTTGGGGCATAAATATTCAGAATTGAGAATTCATCTTGGTAGAATTTTTCTTCATTTATGTGTATGAAATGTACTTCATCTTTTTTGATAAATTTTGGTTGAATGTCAATTTTATTGGAGAATAGTCTTGCTACTCTAGCTTGTTTCATGGGATCATTTCCTTGAAAATTGTTTTCCAACCTTTTCCTCTGAGGAAGTGTCTGTCTTTGTCACTGAGGTATGTTTCCTGTATGCAGCAAAATTCTGGGTCCTGTTTACATGTCCACTCTACTAGTCTATGTTTTTTAATTGTGGAAATGAGTCCATTGATGTTAAGAGATATTAAGGACCAGTAATTGTTCCTTCCTTTTATTTTTATTGTGGCAATCTTCTTTTCGATTTGTTGAAAGAAGATTAATTTCTTGCTTTTTCTTGGGAGTAGCTACCCTCCTTTTGTTAGAGTTTTCTATCTATTATCCTTTGTAGGGATGGATTTATGGAAAGATATTGTGTAAATTTGGCTTTGTCATGGAATATCTTGGTATCACCATCTATCGTATTTGACAGTTTTGCTGGGTATAGCAGCCTGGGATAGCATTTATGTTCTTTTAGGGTCTGTATGACATCTGCCCAGGACCTTATGGCTTTTTGAGTCTCTATTGAGAACTCTGGTTTAATTCTAATAGGTCTGCCTTTATATGTCACTTGACCTTTTTCCCTTACTGCTTTTAATAGTATTTCTTTGTTTTGTGCATTTGGTGTTTTGATTATTATGTGACAGGAGGAATTACTTTTATTTGGAGTTTTGTAGGCTTCTTATATGTTTATGGGCATCTCTTCCTTTAGGTTAGGGAAGTTTTCTTTTAATTTTGTGAAAGATGTTTACTGCCCCTTTGAGTTGGTCATCTCTCTCTTCTGTGCCTATTATCCTTAGGTTTGGTCTTTTCATTGTGTCGTGGATTTCCGGATGTTTTGGATTAGGAGCTTTTTGCACATTGCATTTTCTTTGACTGTTGTGTCAATGTTTTCTATGGTATCTCTGCACCTGAGATTCTCTCTTCTATCTCTTGTATTCTGTTTTTGAGGCTTGCATCTATGACTCCTGATGTCTTTCCTAGGTCTTCTATCTCCAAGATTCTCTCCCTTTTTTCCCTTTGTGATTTTTATTGTATCTATTTCCATTTTAGATCCTAGATGGTTTTTGCAATTCTTTCACATTTTTGTTTGTGTTTTCCTGTATTTCTTTAAGGGTCTTATATGTTTCCTCTTTAAGGGCTTCTACCTGTTTACCTGTGTTACCTGTTTTAGGGAGTTATTTAGGTCCTTCTTAGAGTCCTCTATCATCATCATGAGATGTGATTTTAAATCAGCATTTTGCTTTTCAGGTGTGTTGGGATATCCTGGACTTTCTGTGTTGGGAGAACTGAGTTCTGATGTTGCCAGGTCACCTTGGTTTCTGTTGCTTAGGTTCTTTTGCTTGCCTCTTGCCATCTTGTTATCTCTGGTGATAGCTGGTTTTGTTTATCCCTCCTGTGATCCTGTGACCCTGTGGACTTAGGTATGCCAGCACTCCTGTGATCTTTGGCATGTTAGCTCTCCTGGAAGACCTGCTCTCTCTTGGAAGAACTGGGGTTCAGGATGGGACTAGGGTTCAGATAGCTTTGGCACAGGTTCAGCCCAGGCATAGATGGAAACCATAAGCTTTGATAAGCATTTATTTCAAATCCAGTATCTTCCATTTAGACAGATTTTTGTTGATGTTCAAATCAACTGAGAAAGATCAAGATTCAACCTCACTTTAAATTTAAATTAAATGAATGTATTCTTACTGCTAGCAAAAAGAGAGCAGCCTTAGAGACAAACAGTGTTGAAGGGAGCTAAAGATGGAGTTTAAAATGTGGATATCAAAGGAGTGCATTACAATTATCTGTGGAATCCACTGCTAGAAAAGAGAATTCTTTTACAACCCTTAGTTGTTTTTCCTCCCTTGTATATGGCAATGTAAAGATTAGTTAAGCAAAACAGACAAACAAATAAACAGAAAACAAGTAGTTAAATACCTGACAGAATGGTCACCATTATCCTATTCTTATCTTACCTGCAGGACACTAGGATCCCACAGGCATTTCAGTGCAAAGGTCAACAGTCCTTAACGGATGTCTTATACCATATTAAATCACTTTAGTCATCACAATGGAATTATATGTATTACAGAGTGCTGGAAACTCTGGTGGAATGGCTCTAAAGACTGAGAGCAGTTTATTTCCTGACAGGCAAATACACAGTGTGATCAGTTTAGGGGTGGCTGTCATATCTCCACAAGATCCTTACACTCCTTCCCTTAATGACTTTCTGGCCAATTTTCCATCATACTCCTTGAAAATTCTCAACCATCAGGACAAATCATTGGTTGCAGTTCATGAAGACGTATGCCATAACATTATCTGACCATTTTTTACTTAGAAATAAAATTCACAGCTATGTTCACTGCACAAAGTTTTCCCAACTATAAAGATTGGAATTCACAGTTGTTCAAGAACTGTTGCCACTGTACACTTATGAGTATAGAATGCAGAACTAGGAATTAAGACACTTGTGACCAACTTTACTGTACTGAGCAACTAAGGTTAGAATTTCTACTCCATTGATTTTAATATCATAAGCTTTCACTTATTGTGATCCATAGATTTTTCTATATATTTAGAGAGTTAAAGAGAAATGTGACAATCACTACTTCTTTCTTTCATGAAAGACATACTGAAAGAATGAAAAATTTTAAGTTGGACCCTCTTCCTCTGGGGCCTGAGAATCTGAACTTGTGAACTCTGAGGGAGTGCCCACAGGGTGAGAACTTACAGAACAATCCTGAGAACTATAGCTGTGTATGCCAGGTAAGAGACATGAGCCCAGTTACTAAGGACCATATCCTGACCATCTGGAGACACCCCGTGAGAGTGTTTCTGACTAGGAGTCTCTACTCCCCCTCCCCATTGTCATCAGCGGACCACATCCTGATTGTCTGGAGACACCCCATGTGAGAAGTGCTTCTGACTAGGAGTCTCTACTCCCCCTCCCCATTGTTATCAGCGGACCACATCCTGACCATCTGGAGACACCTGACTAGAAGTTTCTACCCCCCTCCCATCCCGAATTTTGTGGTTTTCACCTTTATAAGCTTGTGTGAATTTAGGCTCAGGGCTCTTCTCCTCCCCTCCTGCATGGGGTACGAGTTGAGTCCCAGCTAGCTGGCCCTGAATAGAAATCCTCTTGCGGTTTGCATCAAGGGTCGTTTCTCATGAGTGCTTTTGGGGTGGTGCGCTCTCTGGGCAAGAGCAAGGGTCCTCTGGACTGAGGGTCTTTCAATACTTTTTGTAATCTCTCCAGGGATGTATATTTTTTTCATCAATATTTCTCCAGGTAGAGGCCATTCTAATGGTTTTTCCTTTTTTCATTTTCAATTATGATATCTCTCACTTCACTGGTCAGAAAAGAAATGTGATGATTCCAACAACTAATAAGTAACAATACCAGTTGTGTATTCTCAAACTGGAAAAATTAACACAGGATATTTTGAACTAACTACAACCAATATGTGTAAAACTGCTAGACTCAAGATCACTGAACAGAATATTGTAGGCATCTCTGATGCAAAAACATAAAGTTCTTTATTACAAGCTTGCGAGCAAGGTCTCTCACCCTTCTATCACAGTGGGTCAGAGTGAGAGTCCCAAGTCTAGAAGTACATGGTATTTATTGTAGTTACAGCAAATTTGGGGGATTTCTGTATGGGTCAGCAAATTAATATTTTAAAACTTGCGCTTCTGCTGTAATCTGCAGGAACCAAACACAGGAGCGAAACCACCTGACAAGCAGGATGGCCAAGTTATCTATTCTCTGGAGAATGTCTTTGCTTATCTATATTTATCATGACCTTGCTATTGCAACCTGACTGGCTCTTGCCCAGGAGGAGAGGTATTATGGAATGCTTCTTTAGGTAGACTTTGTGGTTTTCTTCCTGGAATTGGAATTTAGGCGCTGGTTTCCCAAAAATGAAGTTTCTTCAAAAACTGCGTTGGTTGTGCTTTACAGGACTCTAGTTAAAACTAGAGGATATGTGCTTCATTTAATTCCCAGGATCAACATGGTGGAGCACAACCTTCTTTCACTTCAGTCTGATGGAATGCAATATTCATATCTGCCATTCAGGGGCACTGCATGTTAATGGTACATAGACATACATGCAAAACACAACAACAAAACACATGTACATGAAAATGAACATTAAATGTAAACAACGAAAAAAGAAAAATCAAATCTATAGATAAACTGACATGTACAGACCCCACTTTAAGGAGAGGATCGCAATGCCCGTTGGTATCTTCAGGAATCAGCCTCTATTCAGAAGCAATGTTTAGTGAACTCTGAAAGGTCTGCTTAATTCTTTCCCACCAGCTGGGCATTCGTGGCACATGCCTTTAATCCCAGCACTTGGGAAGCAGAGGCAGGTGGATTTCTGAGTTCGAGGCCAGCCTGGTCTACAGAGTGAGTTCCAGGAGAGCCAGGGCTACACAGAGAAACCCTGTCTCGAAAAACAAAATAAACAAAAAAAAAAAAAAACAAAACAAAAACAAAACAAAACAAAAAAACCAAAAAATTCTTTCCCACCAATGTAGAATTAAACTAGTACAAGGCCATAAGTTCCTTGTGTCAAGGACAAGAGAAAGATTGATTTTAAAAATCTTTTGTTTTTGTAGTACGACCTTTCCTCCCAGGGGCTAATTGGCCAACTTTTGTTTTTGGATTTTTTTTTTTTGGTGCAAACAGCTGCTGTTCTAACCATGGCCACAGAGGGACTCACTCTTAGTCTTATACCAAAAAATTCAGAGAAACTGTTGTTTAATTTAGCAGCCAGCAGAGGGCAGAAGAGGCTTTAGTCAGTACACCACACAATTAAAAACAGAATGACATTCCTGCAGTTTGTATCCAAAACTATGGTGGTTTTAAAACGTTATAATTTTTTTCCCATTTTTTCATGGAGTGAAAAATAATTCTCAAAAACAAGGTGAATGAACCTGTCCCAGGCCGGGGGGGGGCGGGGTCTGCTATAATGACTTTCAATACTAGAATGGAAATCTCAGAGAGATAAGCACACACTGGAGACATGAAATAGTATCTCACATATGGGGGGAAGTGTAATCTGACTTTTGAGCTCCAACTGGATTGTTACATAGCTCTCATTTTCCCCTTTAATAAAAACAAAACAACAAAAAAGAAACCTGCTACATAGTCATTTGTGGATAATGAAAGAACTTTGGAAAATTAATCTCGAACAAGTTTTCTGGCACCTGCTAAAAGGACCTTCAACAGTTGTAGTTGTTTTTATTTTTTTGTTTGTTTTCAGATTCCAGTCTTCTGTGAGTTTTCTATTTATTTGCTGTGTTTCTGAACTTTATTTGTGTCTTTATTGATATATTTTTAAATATGTATTATCAGAGGCAGAAATACGTCTTTATATTCCCTCAATATTAAATTGTACATAAAGAATATTTTAGAAAAATAAACTTTACTAATGTTTATGTTGTATGAATCAACCTTTTGGTGGCTCTGACAACTCATCAATAACCTCATGCACATTTGATTTATTTTGAATATATGTGCCGTTTCATTATCTAAATTCACAGTTTTATGTGGGTGCTTTGTGTTCCATCACCATATCTTGGAATCAATTACTCTGTGATGATTCTATTCTTCCATACCTTGTCAGACATAGACTGGTGGGATTTCCATTCTGAGTTACGGATCTGTGCCTACTTTATTACTCGTATCATTTTATTTGTTACAGAAAAATCATTGAATTTCTAATCATTGTGATGAATAGAAACATTGTGATGCTAGCTGGATATGTTTTATATAAGCCTTTTATAAGCTGAAAAAATTCCCTTGTACTTCTATTTTTGTATTAGAGTTTGAAACTTAAATGAGTGTTGATTTTACACAACTGGAGGTTCAGCTTGATACCCACTTTCTCTTCTCAGGCATTGAGACGATGAATGGAATGAACCAACATTGCGACATGTTGAATCAGACTTGTACTTTGGTTGTAAGACTCATTTCATTATTCTATATCATTTTTCTTTGAAAGGTAGTTAGATATTAATTACTACAACTTGAGAGATTCTTTGTAATGCTCATCTAGAAATATCAATTTACTTCTCTTGCTTAATGTATCTGTCTTTGGCACTGTGGAAAATGGTAGCTTCATAAAATAAAATTAAAATTGCTTCACCTGCACTTTTTCTGGAAACAGCATTTACTTGTAGGGAACAAGTTGAGACAGTTTCATTACATAAATCAGGCTATTCTTGAGTTCTGCATGCCCCAACCTTGTCTCCTGTAGTTTCAAAAGTACCTTTTTCTCAAACATTTTATTGAGTTCTTCAGTGAAAGTATTTTGAACTCATGCCGTAGTTCATAGTCATACACATTATGTAATGTGTATAAGGTGAAGAAATGTATCCTCATAAAACTTAATAATTTTCCAGACACAATGGGATGCCCTTACACAATCCTAGATGAAGTGATTCCATCATTTATTATATCCCTGTAGAGAAATCCAAACAAAATTCATAGGATCACATACTAATTCCACACTAATTTATAATGAGTACAGTATTATTTTACTTAGCTTTCTGTTGTTACAATGAAACAGAATGACTGAAAACAAGTTGGGGAGGAAAGGGTTTACTTAGCTTAGATGTCTACATTCATCAATGAAGGAAACTCAAATCAGGAACTCAAACAGAGCAGGAACTTGGAGGCAGGCACTTATGCAGAGATCATGAAGAGGTGCTGCCCAGTGGCTTAAATATTCTACTTTCTTGTGGAACTCAGCACTATCAGCACAGGGTTGGCACCACCCACAATGGGCTGGGCCCTCTCCCACCAATCACTACTTAATAAATTCCCTACAGGCTTGCTTACAACCTAGACTTAAGGAGGCATTTTCTTTTTTTATCCTTTAGATTTTATAGTCTTTTTTTCCATTTATTTATTTATTCATTCATTCATTCATTCATTCACTTTACGTCCTGATCAAATTCCCCCTCCTCCTCTCAGTCCCTGCCTCACACAACCCCTCTCCCCTCCACTCCCTGCATTCACTTCTTAGAAGGGGAAGTCTCCCCACCCCAGGATCCAATCCACCTTAGGGCCTCAAGTGACTGCAGCACTCGGCACATCCTTTGTGGTGACCTATTGCTGGATGTAGACCTCTCCCAAATCTCTCAGAATGTTTATTCCAGACTCTTCTTCTCTAGACCTTTATATTTATTCCCAAGTCAATAGAACCCATCCTTGGTGAAGATGACAGAGGTATTTTATGAGCTGCTGACCTCTATGCTATATCAGTTAGAGACTACAGTAGATTCTAGGCCTGTAAGCTATGGCTCCTGTAGACATGGTCATATATACTTTGCAAAAGAGTTTCTATGTTGTCTCACCTTAAGCTTTATTGTCTATCTCTAATTCCAGTGATTGTTGCCTGTAAACTTTTTCCAAAGTTTATTGTGTTTAAATATGATTACAATAAACTGAATTAAATCCAACTTCCAAAATTTTATCAAGATCAACTAAATCATGCTGGAAAAGGTTCTCATTCTCACCTCTTCATTGATTGCTTTCCTTCCTGCCACAACTCTCGCAAGGTCCACTGTAATTATTGAACCTTAAAACTAAATCAAGTTATACTGTTATCATTTTTACTTTAATGCATAACAAGTATGGCTACATCAGCATCACCACAAATGTGGGTATATGTTGCTAGATGATATTACTAAATTTTTTGTTGCTGTGTTTTCATTGTCCTTGATGATGGGGTTTTTAGATCTCTTTTTTAACTATTTTGACACTTTGCCTATTTCCACCATAGCCTCCTTTTTCCCCTCATGCCTTCCATTACCATTAGATTTCCTCAGTCTATCAGTTCAACTTCTTCATCAATAGATTGTAAATGGGATTATTTGTATTCACATCAAATCTAAGATTCATAAATGGGGAAAGACATTATGTATTTCAGCCTCAATTACTTAATAATGACAATTTCAACTGCATTTGTTTATCTAAAAGTGAGATAATTTTATTAATTTTGTGACTAAATAAAACTCCATAACAAATGCATAGTACATTTTCTTTATTCTTTTGTTGATAGAGACCTATGCTTATTATATAATTTGGATATGTGACTAGTAGCAAAATGAGCATTGCTGTGTAAGTTTGGTGTGGTGGTTTGAAGGAAAATGGCCCTTATTTTCATAGGAAGTGGTATTATTGCAGCTGTGAGGAAGTGTGTTATGGGGAGTGGGCTTTTATATTTCAAAAGCTCAAGCCAGGTCCACTGTCACCCTCTCTTCCTGCTGCCTGCTAATCCAACTGTGGAACTCTCAACTACTTCTCAACACCATGTCTGAGTGCTTGCTTCCACGTTTCATGCCATAATGATAATAGACTAAGCCTCTGAATCCATAATCCAGCACAAATTAAATGTTTTTCTTTGTGAGTTGCTCTGGTCATGCAGTGTCTTCAGATCTATAGAATATTGACTAAGAAAGTTAGCTCTGGGAGTGCTATTGCTAAAAGCTTGCTTATGTGTGCATGTCAAAATCTACTTACTGTGTTTGTGTCTGTTTCAGAACTTCAGATGGGAATTGAATTAACAAGAATAAATATCTGCTACAACTCTATCAAGGATTTTACAAATGTGAAAAAGATGTAATTATATTAAGATTTAATTTTTATTCATTATTTTTGAGTTTATAATATAATTAAATTTGTTCCTTCCCTATCTTCCTTTCAAAACCTCCCATGTACCCTTCCCCACTGAAATCTATGGCCTCATTTTCACTAATTGTTATTGCATGCATATATATACATACATATATATACATATATATACATGTATATATATGTATATATATATACATATATATCCAATATGTATGTATATTGGATGCATGCATATACATACATACATACATTGGATTATGATATTTGTGCCAAGCAAAATGTATGTTTCCCAGTTATGATCATTCAAAATTGACTCTTTATAAAGGTTCTCTTAATCTCTTTGAGTTGAGAGCTGGGTAATATTTTGCATGTGTACATTTTTGTCATTGAAAGTTTTGGCACCCAATGCAGAATCACAAAGACAATCTATTTGCATGTAAGGAGTCACCTGCACTATATTAGGTACCAGAATGACTTTTTTGTGCTCAGTCATCTGGTGTGGCCTTGACATATGCAGGTGGATGTTGAGGTCTTTCAGGGCTTGGACAATCATTTACTTGCCCAGTGTTTCAATGTTTCCTGTATTTATTCTGAATTTGTTAGGAACCTATTGTTGGATACCTTTTCCTTCTTTGGTTTCAGTGTGTTTTGGTTCAGGCAACCAGTTTTTCATACTGCCCATGTCCTATACTCTCTTAAAAGCACCACCATACTCACCTGTTACTGGTTTCCTGGCTTCTATGTGTTAGGGTTAAACTTAAACATAAATACCCATGTATTCAAATTAACATAAAACATTTATCTTTTGTGTCTAGGTTACTTCACTCACAATTATTTCCATCTCTATATAGTTTTCTTTTCTATTTCATTTTTCTTAACAGTCTACTAATGTGGCATTGTGTATATATGTTATATTTTCACTATTCATTCATCAGTTGATAGACATCTAGACTGTTTCCATTTCCTGAATATTGAGGATAAAACAAATTTCCCTATAATAATATGGAGTAATTTGAGGATATGTTCAGGAGTAATTACTATATCATATCGTAGGTTTATACTAAGATGCTAGAGAAATATCCACAGTGATTTCCATAGGAGCTGCCCCACTTTACACTCCCACAAGATAAATTAATGTACCTCTTTCTGCACATTCATCCCAATGTTTTCTGTTATTTATCTGTCTTTTAAATCTTTGCCATATTGTCAGGGGAAATAAAATCTCTTAAGAGTTTTTTATTTGCTTTATCTTGATGAATAGGAATATGGAACATAAATGTTTCCAGGCATTTGTATTCCATCTTCTGGAAACTGATTAGTTCCATTACCGAATTTTACTGTGTTGTTTGTTTCCTTGGTGGATTTTTTGAGTGTTTTTTATACTCTAGACACTATCTCTCCAACGGATGTGTAGATCTATAAGCTGCCTTTTCACTCAAATGATTGTGATCTGCGTGGACAGAAGTCTATTAGTTGCTTGATGTCCTGATTGTCAGTTACCATTCTTAATATTTGAACTAAAAAGATCCTTTCAGAAAGTCTTTTCCTGTACCTATAAATTGAAGTATGTCCCCCACATTCACCTTTACTAGATTCAAGGTATCAGGTTTTATGTTGATCCATTTGGAGATGAGTTTTGTGCAGGGAGAGAGGAAAGGTTCTCATTTCATTTTTTTATATGCCAATACCATGCTAATTTTATTATTATAGTTCTGTAATATAAGTTGAAATTGGGAATGATAAGATTGTTTTTATTATTCAAGATTATCCTGGCAATCTGCCAAGAACCACCCTTGGATTGGAGAGGGGTTCTGAGAGAAGGTTTGCTTGAGAGCAGCAAAATAAACAACTCGAAGTCAAATTGTAGATCCAAACTGGCAGCCTATGTTATGTTGAGATGGATTTCCAGACTGCGCCTCTCTCTCTCCTCTCTCTCTCTCTCTCTCTCTCTCTCTCTCTCTCTCTCTCTCTCTCTCTCTCTCTCTCTGTGTGTGTGTGTGTGTGTGTGTGTGTGTGTGAGTGAGTGTGTGTGTGTGTCTAGATCTATTCTAGACAGCTTTTGCTTGCCATTCTAAACACTCTCTGTTTGGGACAGCTAGCTTTCTTCTTCAGACAGCTCTCTCTGCTAGTAAAAGTTCTAAAAGCTTTCTGAATAGCTCTTGGGTTTTTTGACCAAATTCAGGAAAGCTGCTATAACAAATTCTTCAATCTTCTGACGAAGTCAGAAATCATGATAGAAAAATTTTTCAAAGAGTTGTTTTTGCTCTCCAGAGATCTCTAGACAGCTCAGCTCTCACTAGAGAAAACAATTCTAAAGAGTTGCTCTCCCTTTATTCTAGCTCATCTCATGGAGACCAGAAGCCCAGTTTTTTTATTTAAATATCAATTCAGTGATTTACTCCAGATTCCCTCTTGACTGTTTCACAAATCAGCATTCCATGACCCTAGCCCTTTGACTCTTAGGAAGAGACAACAAGCATAAGCACAGACAATAAGTTAGGTGGGTGGGACTCTGCCATGGAATTACCATTCTGAACATGCCTAGATCTATATTTGCTCTGTCCTAGGCTGATCTTAAACTCGGGAATCTGCCTGCATTTGTATCTACCTGTCTTTGTATCTTTCTGACAAGCTGGCTCATACTATAATTGCCTCTGTTACTTTAGATCTATGAAGCTCCTCATACAACTCAAATTGCATCCTTATATTTTTGCATAGTTGAGAGATTCTACATTTTTCAACTCATGATTTTAGAGTTCTTCTCCCCAGCCTTAAAGGCTGTCCTGAGGTTCCCAGGGTTTACCAATTTGCTGAGACATTAGCCATACCTTCACCTCCTAAACTCATGCTGTCTCTGATTATCATTTGGGTCATTAAAATTAACAGGGAGGACATTCCTCAGGGAAATGTGAAAATAAGCACATTATTACACAAACAAGGTCATGCAATCCTGGATTGTCTGAGGTTCAACATAAATTTTAATATATTTTTATAAATTTCTATGAAGAATACCATTGAAATTTGTTGGGGATTACAAAGAATACATAGATTACTTTTAGTTGGATGACCATTTTCATAAAATTATTTCTGCCAATCCACAAGCATGGGGATTCTTTTCATCTTCTGGTATACTCCTTCATTTTCTTTCTGTGTCTTACAAATTGTACTACATAAATCTTTCACTATCTTGATTAGAATAATTCTAATGTAGACACAGAAATGAACCCACACACCTATGGTAACTTGATATTTGACAAAGGAGTTAAAACCGTCCAGTGGAAAAAGAGCATTTTTAACAAATGGTGCTGGTTCAACTGGAGGTTAGCATATAGAAAAATGCAAATTGATCCATTCTTATCTCCCTGTACAAAGCTCAATTTCAAGTGAATCAAGGACCTCTACATAAAACCAGATACACAGAAACTTATGGAGGAGAAAGTGGGGAAGAGCTACAAACACATGGGCACAGGGGAAATTTTCCTAAACAGAACACCAATGGTTTATGCTCTAATATCAAGAATCAACAAATGGGACCTCATACAATTGCAAAGCTTCTGTAAGGCAAAGCACACTGTCAATAGGACAAAATGGCAACCAACAGATTGGGAAAACATCTTTGCCAATCCTACATGCCATAGAGGGCTAATATCCAATATATACAGAGAACTCAAGAAGTTAGATTCAGGAGAATCAAATTAGCCCTACTAAAAATGGTATACAGAGCTAAACAAAGAATTTTCAACTGAAAATATCGAATGGCTGGGAAGCACCTAAAGAAATGCTCAACATCCTTAGTCATTATGGAAATGCAAATCAAAACAACCCTGAGATTCCACCTCATATCAGTCAGAATAGCTAAGATCAAAAACTCAGGTGACAGCAGATGCTGACCAGGACGTGGAGAAAGAGGAACACTCCTCAATTGCTGGTGGAATTGCAAAGCTGGTACAACACTGTGGAAATCAGTCTCATGGTTCCTCAGAAAATTGCACATAGTACTACCTGAGGACACAGCTATACCACTCCTGGGCATATACTCAAAAGATGCTCCAACATGTAAAAGGACACATGCTCCACTATATTCATAGCAGCCTTATTTATAATAGCCAGAAGCTGGAAAGAACCCAGATGTCCTTCAAAAAAGAAATGGATACAGAAAAATGTGGTATATTTACACAATGGAGTACTACTCAGCTATTAAAAACAATGAATTCATGAAATTCTTAGGCAAATGGATGGAATTAGAAAATGTCATCATGCTCCGCCATTTTTGCTCCGGTGATGGACCAGATAGGGAAAACCAGGTACACAGAGATATCCCGAGTATAACATTGCTTGGGACACAACCCGCTAGAGTTCTGCCTGCACCCAATAGCTGAGCAGCTCTGTGGTTGTCTGTGTGCCAGCCCTGATGTGGGACATTTGCCCTGCTGGGTGACCCACTCCTGGAGGGAGTCCTGCAGCCTCCACGATCTTGGCTCCGGTGACTGACCAGACAGGGACAACCAGGTACACAGAGATATCCAGAGAATAACATTGATTGGGGCAAGGCACACCAGGGCTCTAAAGGCACCCAGGAGCAGGGCAGCCCCTCAGCAATCTGAGCCAGGGGAAACCTGGTCATCCAGGGGTACAGAAACAGCCCTGCAAGCTCACAGGAGGCTCAAGCACCATCCAGTGACAGCAGGACCAACTAACACCAGAGTTAAACAGATGGCAAAAGGCAAACATAGGAACATTACTAACAAAAATCCAAGCAACATGGCATGATCTGAACCCAACTCTCCAACAACAGCAAGCCCTGGATACCCCAACATACCAGAAAGGCAAGATTTGGATTTAAAATCACATCATGATGCTATTAGACGATTTCAAGAAAGACATAAATAAATCTCTTAAAGAAGTACAGGTAGAAGTCCTTACAAAGGAAACACAAAAATCGCTTAAAGAAATTCAGGAGAATATGGGTCAACAGATAGAAGTCCATAAAGAGGAAACACAAAAATCACTTAAAGAAATACAGGAGAAGTTGGGTCAACCAGCAGAAGTCCAAAAAGAGGAAACACAAAAGTCCCTTAAAGAATTACAGGAAAACACAAGCAAACAAGATCTCATACAGACTCTAAGAGAACAAAAATGCCAGCCCAGATTACTACACCCAGCAAAACTCTCAATCACCACAGATGGACAAACTAAGATATTCCGTGATAAAACCAAATTTACACAATACCTTTCCACAAACTCAACCCTCCGAAGGATAATAGGTGGAAATCGCCAATACAGGGAGGGAAACTACACCCTGGAAAAAGCAAGATAGTAACCTTCTTTCATCAAACGCAAAAGAAGATAACAACTCAAACATAAAAATAACATCAAAAATAACAGGAGGCAATAATCACTATTCCTTAATATCTCTTAACATCAATGGACTCAATTCCCCAATAAAAAGACATAGACTAACAGACTGGATACATAAACAAGATCCAGCATTTTGCTGCATACAGGAAATGCACCTCAGTGTCAAAGAAAAACACTACCTCAGAGTAAAAGTTTGGAAAACAATTTTACAAGCAAATGGTCCCAGGAAACGAGCTGGAGTAGCCATTCTAATATTGGATAAAATTGACTTTCAACCTAAATTCATCAAAAAAGACACGGAAGGACATTACATACTGGTCAAAGGAAAAATCCACCAAGAAGAACTCTCAATTCTGAACATCTATGTTCCAAATGCAAGGGCACCATCATTCTTAAAAGAAACTTTACTAAAGCTCAAAGCACACATTACACCTCACACAATAATTGTGGGTGACTTCAACACTCTACTCTCCAAAATGATGGACTGATCAGGAAAACAGAAACTAAACAGGGACACAGTGAAACTAATTGAAGCTTCGGACCAAATGGAATATATATATATATATATATATATATATATATATATATATATATATATATATATATATATAGTGAGAGAGAGAGAGAGAACATTTCATCCTAAAGCAAAAGAATATACCTTCTTCTCAGCACCTCATGGTACCTTCTCCAAAATCGACCATATAATTGGTCACAAAACAGACCTCAACAGATATAAGAAGATCGAACTAATCCCATGCCTCCTATCAGATCACTATGGAATAAGCATGGTCTTAAATAGCAACAAAAACAACAGGAAGCCCACATACACATGGAAGCTGAACAATGCTCTACTCAATGATACCTTGGTCAAGGAAGAAATAAAGAAAGAAATCAAAGACTTTTTAAAATTTAATGAAAATGAAGGCACAACATACGCTAATTTATGGGACACAATGAAAGTGGTGCTAAGAGGAAAATTCATAGCCCTGAGTGCTTCCAAAAAGAAACGGGAGAGAGCACACACTAGCAGCTTAATGGCACACCTGAAAGCCCTGGAACAAAAAGAAGCAAATACACCCAAGAGGAATAGAAGGCAGGAAATCATCAAACTCAGGGCTGAAATCAATCAAGTAGAAATAAATAGAACTGTACAAAGAATCAACAAATCTACAAGTTGGTTCTTTGAGAAAATCAACAAGATAGATAAACTCTTAGCCAGACTAACCAGAGGGCATAGAGACAGTATCCAAATTAACAAAATCAGAAATGAAAAGGGAGAAATAACAACAGAAACTGAGGAAATTCAAAAAATCATCAAATCCTACTACAGAAGCCTATACTCAACACAACCAGAAAATCTGGAGGAAATGGACAATTTCCTAGACAGATACCAAATACCAAAATTAAATCAGGATCAAATAGACTATCTAAATTGTCCCATAACCCCTAAAGAAATAGAAGTGGTCGTTGAAAGTCTTCCCACCAAAAAAAGCACAGGACCAGATTGTTTTAGGGAAGAATTCTATCAGACCTTCAAAGAAGATCTAACATCAATACTCTTCAAACTATTCCACAAAAGAGAAACAGAAAGAACACTACCCAATTCATTCTATGAAGCTACACTGGGCATGACACTTCCAGAGGACCCTGTGATAACACTCCTGGGCATATGCCTAGAGGACTCCTAGCATGCAATAAGGACATATGCTCCACTCTGTTCATAGCAGTCTTATTTATAATAGCCAGAAGCTGGAAAGAACCCAGATGTCCCTCAATGGAGGAATGGATACAGAAAATGTGGTATGTTTACACAATGGAATACTACTCTGCGATTAAAAACAATGAATTCATGAAATTCTTAGGCAAATGGTCAGAACTGGAAAATATCATCCTTAGTGAGGTAACCCAATCACAAAAGAACACACATGGTATGCAGTCACTGATAAGTGGATATTAGCCCAGAAGCTGGTAATACCTAAAACACGATTCACATATCAATTGTTCCCAAGAAGAAGGAAGGCGAGGCCCCTGGTCCTGGAAAGACCCATTGCAGCAGTGTAGGGGAATACCAGGACAGAGAAACGGGAGGGGGTTGAATTGGGAACAGGGGGAAGGAAGAGGACTTACGGGACTTTCAAGGAGGGGGGAACTAGGAAAGGGCAAATCATTTGGAACGTAAATAAAGAATATAGAAAATAAAATAAAAAGAAAGAAAGAAAATATCATCCTGAGTGAGGTAACCCAATTACAAAAGAACACATATGATATGCACTCACTGATAAGTGGATCTTAGCTCAGAAACTTGGAATACCCGACATACAATTCACAGACCACACGAAGCTCAAGAAGAAGGAAGATCAAAGTGTGGGTACTTCGGTTCTTCTGAGAAGGGGAACAAAACACTCACAGGAAAAAATATGGGAATAAAGGGTAGAGCAGAGTCTGAAGGAAAGGTCGTCCAGATTTGTCGCACCTAACTCAGACACTATTGTGGGTGCCAAGAAATGCTTGCTGAAAGGAGCCTGATATGGCTGTCTCCTGAGATGCCCTGCCAGAGCCTTGCAAAGACAGAAGCAGATACTAGCAGCTAACCATTGAACTGAGCGCAGAATCCCTAATGGAGGAGTTAGAGAAAAGACTGAAGGAGCTGAAGGGGTTTGCAACCTCATAGGTAGAACAACAATAGCAACCAACTAGATCCCCCAGAGCTCCCCAGGACTAAGTCATCAACCAAGGAGTACACATGGCTCCAGCTGCATATGTAGCAGAGGATAGCCTTGTCGGGCATCAGTGGGAGGAGAGGTCCTTGGTCCTATGAAGGCTTGATAGATGCCCTAGAGTAGGGGAATTGAGGGTGGGTAGAGGAACACCCTTATAAAACTAGGGGAGGGAGGAAGGGGTAGGAGGTTTCCAGGAGGGGAGCCCGGGAAAGGGGATAACTTTTGAAATGTAAATAAAGAAAATATCCAATTAAAAAACCCATAATAGCTAAAATAAAAGATCTTCTAGAAGTATCATCATCCCTGATTTCTAGCTGTACTACACAGCAATAACAAAAGCTGCATGGTATTGGTATAGAAACAGATAGGTTGATCAATGGAATTGAATTGAAGGTCCAAAAATAAGCCCACATACCTACTGACACCTGATATTTTTTTTTTAGAAAGTTTATTTTTATTTTATTCTTAATTGAAAAAGAAAGTAAAAACATTTTATGATAAAATTAAAGATTTACATGGAAAATGTTTCCAACAAAATTGAAGAAGCCTATAGAAAAACACATTAAGATTGACAATTTCATGGAAAATTAAAGAGTAAAATGGTAGAAATAAAAACATTACTAAATTAATTGAAAAAGAAAGTAGAAAAATTTTATGATAGAATTGAAGATTTACATGGAAAATATTTCTAGTAAAATTCTATAAAAATATAAAATAACATTAAAATTGAAGATTATCATAGGAAATTACAGATAAAATGGTAGGCATAAAAATATTTCTAAGTTGATTGAAAGTAGAATTATAAACCTTTTTGAATAAAATTGAAAATTTACATGGAAAATATCTCTGATAAAATTGAAGAAATGTATAGAAAAACACATTAAAATTGGCTATTTGATGGAAAATTATACAGACAAAATGGTAGGAATACAAATATGCCTAAGTTGATTGAAAGTAGAATTATAAACATTTTCCGATAAAATTGTATATATTTTTTTAATTTAATTTAATTTTATTTTTTTTAATTTACATTCCAAATCACTTCCCCTTTCCCATTTCCTCCCTCCCCGAAAGTCCCATAAGCCCCCTTCCCTCCCTCTTTTCTCCGTTCAACCCCCTCTCATTACTCTGTCCTTAGTCATTAGGGAAATGCAAATCAAAACAACCCTGAGATTCCATCTCACACCAGTCAGGATGGCTAAGATCAAAAACACAGGAGACAGCAGTTGTTGGCGAGGATGTGGAGAAAGAGGAACACTCCTCCACTGCTGGTGGAATTGCAGGCTGGTACAACCACTCTGGAAAGCAGTCTGGCGGCTCCTCAGAAAACTGGGCATGACACTTCCGGAGGATCCGGCTATACCACTCCTGGGCATATACCCAGAGACTTTACCTGCATGCAATAAGGACACATGCTCCACTATATTCATAGCAGCCTTATTTATAATAGCCAGAAGCTGGAAAGAACCCAGATGTCCCTCAACGGAGGAATGGATTCAGAAGATGTGGTATATTTACACAATGGAATACTACTCTGCAATTAAAAACAATGAATTCACGAAATTCCTAGGCAAATGGTCAGAACTTGAAAATATCATCCTTAGTGAGGTAACCCAATCACAAAAGATCACACATGGTATGAAGTCACTGATAAGGGGATATTGACCCAGAATCTCAGAATACCCTAGACACAATCAGCATATCAATAGATTTCTAAAAAGATGGAAGGAGAGACCCCTGGTCCTGGAAAGACACCTGATATTTAACAAAGAGGCCAAAACCATACAATAGAAAAACAAAGCATCATCAACAAATGGTGCTCATCTAACTGGATGTCAGCTTGTAGAAGAATGCTGAAAGATACATATTTATCACCCTGCAGAAATCTCAAGCTTAGGTGGATCAAAGGCCTCAATTTAAAATCAAATAGACTGCATCTGCTAGAAGAGAAAGTGGAGAATAGCCTTGTTCACACTGGTGCAGGAGACAACTTGTAAAGAACACCAACAGCTCAGGTACTAAGATCAACAATTAATAAGTGAGACCTGATGAAACTAAAATTTTTCTGTAAGGCAAAGGATAGCATCAATGGGAAAAAATGGTAGCCTGCAGGCTGGGAAAAGATCTTCACCAACCCTACATCCAACAGATGACTAATATCTACAATATATAAAGAATTCAAGAAGTTAGCCATCAACAGACCAAATAACCAAATTGAAAACAGGGTACTGAACTAAACAGAAAATTCCAACAGAGGAATTCCAAATGGCCAAGAAGCACATCAGCATATAAAGAATTTCAAAGTCCCTAGAAATCAGTGAAATGCAAATCAAAACAACTCTAAGATTCTATATTACACCAGTCATAATGCCTAATATCAAAAACTCAAGGACAGAACATGATGACAAGGGCGTAGAGCAAGGGAAACACTGCCCCATTGCTAGTGGGAGTACAAACTTGTACAGTCACTCTGCAAATCAATTGGCAGTTTTCCAGAAAATTAGGAATAGTTCTACCTCAAGACCAGGCTAAATTATTCCTGTGCATATATCCAAAGATGCTCCACCACACCACAATAACACTTGCTCAACTATGTTCATAGTAGCTTTATTTGTAACAGCAGAAACTGAAAGCAACACAGCTGTCCCTCTACTGAAAAATGGATAAGGAATATGTGATTCATTTACACAATGAATGAAATACTACTCAGGTATTAAAAACAGAGATATCATGAACTTTGCAGGCAAATGGACAAAATATCCTGAGAGAGGTAACCAAAACTCAAAAGGACATGCATGGTATGTACTCACTTATAAATAGATACTAGCCACAAAGTACAGGACAACCAGTCTATAATTCCCAGATACAAAGAAGCTAAGTAACAGGTACAATCTAAGAGAGGGTACTTGAATCTCACTGAGAAGGAGAAATGAAATAATCATCCAATAGATGGAGGGAATGAACTGGGTGAAGGGGTGGTAGAAGGAATGGGAGGGGAGCAAGAGGCATCAAGTGTCAGGAGGACAAAGGAAGAGAGAACTGCAATAGAGAACTGGGATTGCTGTGGCGCATCTCTGGATGAGCTAGAAACCTGTGGAAACTCCCAGGAATCTATGAGAGTGACCCTAAGACTTTTAGTAATAGGATCTACAAAACTTGAAACTATAACTAGGCAAGAGTTCCACTGAAGGGATGAAACCACCAACCCAGCCACCAAACCTTGCAAAATGTGCAAGGATAAAGTTGGAGCAGAAATTGAGGGAATGGCCAGTCAATGACTGGCCCAACCTAACACCCCTGCCATGAGCAAACGACCACTTCTGACACTATATATAATATTCTGGTATACTTGTGGACAAGAGCCTAGTATAACTGTCCTCTGAGAGGCTTTACCCAGAAACTAATGGAAATAAATGCAGATACCCACAGTTAAACATTAGGCAGAGCTCAGGGACTCTTAAAAGCAATTTTACATTAATTTAACCATTTTCAAACCTCATTGCCTCATGAAATTTTCCAGCTAAATTAGGAAGTTTCTCATACTTTCAAAAGTAAAATGGTTGTTTCTAATTTTAAAAAATCTGCAATTCAGAGTTTAAATAATATTGAACTATTCAACTTCCGTTTGAGGTGAGGGACACATGAAGACATCCATCATCACAACTTGCACTGAATATTGTACAGGATGTTTCTGCTGTGACAAAAGGCAAGAAAATAAAATTAATTATATGAATAGTGAAAATTAAGAAGTTAAATATTTGCATGTGTAAATTGTTCCAATAAAACTATATGTACAAAGAAATGGATTTGGTTGTGACAGGCTTGCTCACGTCAAGGTCATGTATTACCTTGATTGCCACTGTGCTTTTTGTATGCTGTAAAACAGGCATTTAAAAGACAAAATTTAAAAACCAATTTTAAAACTACATTTACAATAGCAACTATCCAATTAGTTGTGTGTAAATCTAATGAAGCATTTTTTAGGACCCTTGTTGAAATCCTCAAGGTGTATTTTAAGGGAAATAGTAAACAATGTGATGCATCAAATTCTTTACTCTCAAAATTGTTAGAGTCAATTTAATTCAAGCAACCTTCTAAACTATAGTTTTAATTTTAAAATCTTTTTTTTCCAAACGCAAAGAATCCTAAATAACTAAAATAATCTTGACAAAAACTTTTAAAGAAAAAGGTGTTAAAGGCTTCTGCTGTGCTGAATGTTTATGACTGGCACATGAACCAAAAGGCAGTAGCTATGATGAGAGCCCAAGGCAAGAAATTGAATGTTGAAAGAGAAAAGACACATGTAGTAAGTTGCAAAGGACATATAATGATGGTCATTTCAACTGCAAAGCTCTATGTAGTAAAAGTAAAACTTAGTGCCTAGCTAACACTACAGAAATGGTCCTCCTTTCATGGACAAGCTAAAACATGAGAAGAAACAATAATACAAGATGCCAGGAACAGTGGCATGCATCTTTAGTCTTAGTACTCAGAGGCAGATGTAAGCATACTTCCATTAGTTTGAGACCTCCTGGTCTCCATAGTGAGTCCAAGGACAGCTAGGAATATAGACTGAGATGAAGCTATTTCAAAAAACAAACAAAACAAACCGATAGATTTTTAAGAATGAAACTAGATGTATGTTTGTCATTTAACAGGAAGACTTCTTAGGTTAGGAAACCACCAACCGTATACACTGATTGTCAAATTTAATGTGACCAAGATTAAGAACTTTTATTAATAATATAGGACAATGAGAACAGTCCTACCTAACAGAAACTATTTATTTTGATTCACTGCTTCAGAAAGCTCAGTCCATAGGTACTTGACTCTGTAGATTCTGTGAGCAGAGCCTCGCAGCAGAGGGAGCATGTGGTATGTGGAATGTGGCATGCCACATGTGACAGAGGTTATTCACTTCTTGTCAGACAGGAATCTGGAAAAGAAGAAAAACAAGAAAAGATAACCCATACAGTCTGGAGAGACACATCCCCACTGACTACTTCCTCCTATTAGCGCTACCTCCTATCTTTTACCACCTCCAGTATTGCCATAATATTATAAATCTGTGATACGATTAATCCATTTACTAAATCAGAGCTAACATCTGTGTAGATGCTATCACAGATACTACCAAAGGTGTGCTTCACTAATCAAATAAGCAAACAAAAGAACCCATCACAGTCAGTAAAAGTCACACTGATGGGGATGTTGTGAGTACAGCACTTCAGTGATGACTTCACAGTCCCTAATGTATATTATATATAGCATAACTGTCCTCTGAGAGGCTTCACCCAGCAACTAAGGAAAACAAATGCAGAGACCGGCAGCCAAAACTTAGGTAAAACTCACGGGATATTAAAAACAATTTTATATTGTTAAACATTTTAAAAACACATGGCCTCATGAAAATTTCCAGTTAAATTAGCAACTTTCTAATACATATGAGTGTGTGTGTGTATGTTGGTGTATTAGGCACACACACATATGAATACATATGTCCTAATTTATGCCTAAAATACATATCTCATATACATACATATATATACATATATATTTCCCAAAATATATGATATATATGTAACTATAATATATATATGTGTGTGTGTGTGTGCTCTATAATATACTGGTCTATATTTATAGCTATATATGATATGGTCTAAAAGCTCAGAATACCCAAGACACAATTCACATATCAAGTAATGCCCAAGAAGAAGGAAGGAGAGGCCCCTGGTTCTGGAAAGGCTAGATGCAGCAGTGTAGGGGAATACCAGGAAAGCGGGAGGAGGTTGACAGGGGAACAGGGGAAGGGGAGAGGGCTTATGGGACTTTCAGGGAAGGGGCAACCAGGAAAGAGGAAATCATTTGAAATGTAAATAAAGAATATATCTAAGAAAAAAAGAAATGTAAATGAAGATTATATTCAAGAAAAAAATTGAGAATCTAAAGTAAAAATCTGAGTAGAAAATATATATACTTATCCAAAGGTAAGCATAATAATATTTATAGTGTCATTATCTATCACAGAAGCTAGAAACTGTAAACAACCAAAAATTCATTAGTAGAATGGATAAATATATTTATTAACATCTCTAAATACAATACAACAGTAAAATGCATTAACCCGTGTAACACATGATGTATATTACTAGTGCAGACATAAAGCTGATTTTACAAGGTAATAATCAAATGTGTTTATCTCGGGCATATCCATTTGGGTGGAATTCAAACCTTTGTGGATATGTTATATCAGAATCTGCGTCAGAATAATGGTTACTTTAGGAATGAGTTAATGAGAAAGCATCATAAAGAGTGCTGAAAAGAATCCATAGGTTCTTCCGGATGATGACTACACATATATGTGTACCTCTAAAATTAATCAGCTTACGCACTTGAAGCTAATAAACTTTGATAGGTTAGCCATATTTTAAT